>CM062816.1:750851449-751341601 GCA_031772625.1 Pinus tabuliformis | reverse complement strand
ACTTGCTACAAATCTTCTAATTCGGAAACCCTAGCCTCCAAAACATAATGGCTAAAACTATGAGGGTTGTAGGGTCTTAGATTTAAAGAGTGGTTTGAAGAGAAAAAAAAGGACAAAGTTCATACCCAAGCAATAAGAATCTGAATAAACTTCTATGGAAAGAATACTAAAATACTAAGAAGATGTGAATGGATTTCCTTAATGTGGAGCGCTTTCATTAAGGGTTTCAGATTTAAACAACATGAGTACATGCAAGTAAATTCATGAAAACTTAAATTGAAACAACTAGTTACATTTCGCACCGTCCAAGAGAAGTAAAAAACATAAAGGATTGATAAATACAAAGGAAAAACAATGACTACAATTAACCCCAAAGTTGGAATCAAAATTTCTTATTGTTCTTTGATTTCAGAGAGATATCCCCATTACAAGTCAGTCATGAATACTGGACTCCAAACCCCTACAAACTTCTCACTTTCATATTCCCCCCCCCCCCCCAACCTAATTGTCTCCTTCAGTTATAAAACTTATTTCTAAAACATTATGAAACTATCTATTTATAAAGGATTCCCTTTGAATAATCATTTGCAACCTTGAATATAGAATTCATCTCTTAGGAATGAAGAGAGAGAACAAATTAACAAGAGTGTGTCGTCATTTTAAGTAAAGAAAGACCTCTGAAAGGTAATTTAAACCATGAGAATTAATGGCTGTAAAGAATCTAAGAAACAATGAACACATTGTCATCTTGAAAGCAGATAAAGGTGGGGCAACAGTAATTATGGACATAAATTATTACTTCTCCAAAATGAAAGACCACCCCATTTCCATAGTGAAATCACCCCCAAATTTATGATGCCCCTAAAATACATAAGGTTGGCGCTCCCCTCTGACCTATTGTAAACATTATCGGGCCTCCCACATATGAGTTGGTGAAATATGTTTCCAGCATCTTGTCCCCTCTTGTTGGCACGACTAGCTCTTTTATTAAGGATTCTAACCATTATGTGGAGTTCATTAAAAATGCAAAGTTGGCTCGTGGAGATTAAAAATTGTTGCTTTTGATGTTGCTCAAATTTTATAAATATCCCATTAGAAGAGGCTATTTAGGTTGTAAAAGAAGTCATAGATCCCCAAACTGCAAAACTTGTTGAGATATGTCTCGGTCCACCTTCTTCACCTTCCAAGGTGAATTATTTGAACAAACAATTGGGTGGCTATGGGATCTCCCCTATCACCCATAGTAGCTAACCTCTTTATGGAAAAATTTGAAAAGAAGGCTCTTGACACCTTCCCCTTGAAACCAAAATTTTGGATTAGGTTCGTTGACGACACTAGTGTAAATTGGCCACATGGAGACAAGGAGTTGAATAACTTTCTAGAACACCTCAACAACATATCTAATGACATCAAGTTCACAATGGAGGTTGAAGATAACAATAATATACCATTCCTAGACATTCTCCTTATAAGAAATGAAGATGGATCGCTGGGGCACAAAGTATTCAGAAAGAAAGCACACACTGATAACTATCTTCATGCCGACTCTCACCATCACCCAGCTCAGAAGATGGGGGTTCTCAAGACTCTATTCACTAGGGGTTCAGAATATCAGACTTCACTCACACTGAAGAAGAAATCAAATATTTAAAGAAAGTCTTTGCTAGCTTAGGATATAAAAAGTTAGACATCATCAAGACCATAAAAAAGAGCAAAAGCCAGACATAAAGATAAGCATATCGTTCCAAGCCCCCAGAGTCTAGCAAAAAAGTGCATCTTCCATACATTCAGGGAGTCACAGACAAGCTGTCTAGGGTGCTAGAAAGAAGGATATCAAAACCTCCTTCAAACCCCTATCAACCATTAAGCAAAGAATGAATCAGTCAAAGATAGCCTGATCACTTCCAGTAGAAAGGGGTCTATAAGATCATATGTTCTTGTGGAAATTTTTATATTGGGGAGACTGAGAGATCTTTTAAAATTAGACTAAAAGAACATGGCGCAGACATCAGAAATGGTAGAACTCGATCCTCAACCTAGAAAAATATTTAGGAAAAATATGTCACCATATGTCTCTTGAAGAAACCAAGATTATCTCCAATAAGAACCAAAAGTACAAGCGAAAAAATTGAGAAGCCCCTGAAATTATTAACATCCACACAATATCAATAGGGATGGGGGTTTAGAACTCAGTAGAAGTTGGTTCCTCTTACTCCCTCAAGAACAAATATTGGCTCATTCTCTTCTCTATTTACCATCTTCACCCTTTCCCCTCTCCTCCTCTCTTTCCTCCCCTCATACACTTGTTTTTCTCAATCCTCCCCCAATCCACTAGCCCCTCCTCCCCACCCCCCTTTTTCCTACCCTAGTCCCTGCACCAATATTTAATAACCCTCCCTTCTTATAGTTGGTTCCCTTTCTTTTTCCTGCCTAAGCTCATCTTAACTGCCCCTATCTTTGTGGCCCTTCACCCCCCCTTTATTCTCATCCCCTTATTTCAGCTTCCCTTGTATATTTATTATTAATCATAATAACATCTATTAATAACACCTATTAATAACCCCATATTAATCATAAAAAACCCTCATATTAATAATACCTCTAATTTAGTATAACTCCCCTATCAATTTAATTATCCAAAAAACCCACATATTAAAAAACAAAGCAACTCATTAACTTATTATCTATCTTATTAACTACTATAACAATACATTAAGAATATAAATATTAACATTAGGTATTTTTATATCATAAGATGATTAATTAAAATATACTTTTTAAAAAAATCTTAGATTCATTACTTATAAATGTAGGGGTGTCCTAGTAACTATTTATATTAATTAAAGCATCTATATTCACATTAATATTATTGATAGGATTAAAAATTTATTTGGTGTGTTTAGTCATTAGATTATAATAGTAAAATAGAATTATTTATTACTCATTTTAATATTATTGTAATTAGATTATTAAATTATAAAAATAATATTGAATTTATTATTAAATTATAATAAATATCGTTAGGTTAAGTTTTAATAAGTAATTTACTTTATAAACAAATTTATCATTATTATATTAAAATAGAAATAAAATAATTGAATTGTCAATAAGTAACCCATTTCACTGTGATGGTCAACTCTTTTATCCCTTTCTTATCCTTCTCCTATTTATCCCTCCATTTTTTCTTTTCTTCTCTCTAGGTTTTTTCCTAATGATGGGTCATGGTATTGACTCAAAACGTCGAAAACTCAAAATGAAAACTATGGAAGTTCCGAATTCTCAGAATCAAAATATATATTATTTATCAAAACCCACTTTTATAATGTTTTTACAACATGTTGCTTTGGATTTTTGGTTGGACTCATATTACATTTAACAAATTCTAGGTGTATGTAATAAGAAAAAAACCTGAAACATGTTATTGGATATAATGGTGGATGTCGATCATGTGTGGGTCCAAAAATAGAAACATGTACATACAATATTGAACGTTGAGGTTTTGTGGGCCATGTATTCCACGCTCGTTTGCAACCAACAATTATTTTTTCCAAAGCCATAAACTACCTTTGGACACCTCTTGGTGGTTTCTAGAATAGAGGAGGATATAGTTGTAATCAACTATAGCTATAGATTTCTATATGAGTGGTTTTACATTTATGCTCATTCCGAAGGCTCTCTTCATCTTATCTTCCAATTGATTTCTTCCATCAGAAGACCATCAATTTTAGAATGAATGTTATGGACCGTGGATTTTTTTTTCATTTGTAAGAAGTATAAAACCAATTTTTGTCTGTTTTCATTTGAAGTTTTTATTATTTCTGAGGAGTCTACCCCAACCATCATCAACTCCACCTAATTGAAGGTCTTCCTCATATGCTAATGTAAAAAAAAAAAATGTTCCAGATGAATGTTAGAAGAATAAATATTGAAGTCTCCTTGCATTTTCTTTGACCTCAAAAGAATGATCATGAAACTGTATAGGATTTTCTGGCATCCACTGTATTAGTTTGCACAAGAGGACCCCTAGCCAAAGTTTTCAAGAATCTCAAATTCTTCACAATTGGAGTTTTATTGTCATCATCCTTGTACTTTTAAATACATCTCTGGGATTCGTCTTGGGAATGTTCAATGTTCGGATGCCTACATTACATTTCATTCCAAGTTTCCTCCCTCGAACTTCTTTGAATCTCTCTCCCCCCTTATTTTGTACAACCAATTCATTTCCTACTACTTACTGGAAAAAACTCAGAGCAACTTGATTGCCCATTTCGACATTTCTTGGCTCGATTTCTCTGGTGGGATTTCATGTCAATGAATATTGATATATTCCTTCCTTCCCTGACTATTTCTTCTCACACATGACACCATTTTCCCTAGCTTTAGATTTTATGGAAAGCTCTCCCATTGCTCTTAATGGATGTGTAGGCACTGGGAGATGTCAGCTTCTGAGAAGTCAGTATAGAGGGATTCATGTCACTTTGTAGACCCATAAAATTCATCAAACCCATTCTTTATAAAATATCCCTGTGTAGTTATAGGAGTAAAATTTACAATCGTCTCCATAGATAACCTCTTTCCAAACTTCTACTTATGCAAGTTTTGGGGCAAACCAAATTTAGAACTACAATTTCTCATCTAGTCTGATGCACACGAATTCAAATCAAAAACTAGATTAATGCCTTCATCAGATTATACAAAGAACTGACATGTCTAGGACCCTATAAAAAATGAAATCGAACCTACACCAGTGTTGGATTGGCTCTTCATTATATTATGCATGGTACCTTCATTGTTTACATTATCTACATTTCTAAATAAGTGTTTTGCATGAATTATGTGCTTGTCTGAGACCATGGATTTGGAACAATCATTGAACAAGGTAAAAAGATATTGAAGTAAGAGTAGGTCCAAGAGAAGGATAATAGGAGAAGTGGTGTGAAAGAGGAAAAGAACGTTGAAGAATTTTCCGCGGTTCATCGCTGCATCATGCAAAATAAAATATGTTCAAATGCCAACAACCCTTTGTTCTGGCAGTGATAAATAACTTTTATGGAGAAGGGTCTCAAAATATGTGAGAGTCTTTTACTAAATTCAAATTATATCACATGCAAGGAGATGAAACTTTTTCATTACCCCAATTGGGATTATATCCCATATCCTTCACATAAAAAGTTTTTAAAATGTTAATATTGCTCAAACCACGTAGAAAATGTTGACATGTAATGCAAAACATTGACCCCACTGTGAGCTCCTTATCTTGGTGTCTTCTGTATGCACTAGCTTGTAACTTCATTTTATGACCATATGTTATAGCTGTAGAAATTTCTACAAATCAGCTAGCTTTGATACCATGTAGAAATTCTCACTCTAGATCAATCTGATTATGCAATATAACTAAAGCAAAATACTTAATCTACTTCTACAATGAAACTTGCGTAAGATTAATCATTTTGAGCAAGATCAAGTGGAACACATATAACAAATAAGAAGGATCAATACACATGAAACACAGAAGAATACTCTGGGGAAAGCCTTAGCTAAAAACCCTGCTATTTGTATTATCATACAAGGTGGAAATATCTTAGAATTACACAAAGCTTTAGCTCTCACAGCTAGCCAGCTCTCAGTACAATCCTCTTGGATACTCATAGGCAAACAAAGCTTCTCACAAGCCTTCTCCTCTGCCCTCCAAGCCTCCTATTTCCTTGCACAGTTTCTCCTAAGTGATCCTCCTATTACCAAGTGTAACACTGATCACTCACACTGATCTCACACCTTGTAAAACTGCGCAATCCTCAAGGAACCTTATTCCTTTTGCATGGATGATTTTCCTTTATAGGAAAATTCCTCCAACTGATAGTACAATGTCCCTGTCTTTAATCTCAACTGGGTCTTTGTCTGAACTGACATGCATGAGTTATTTATGAGAGAATCTTCAATTATCTAGAGTACACTAGTTTCATGCATGCATGCATTAACTAACTGAACTCATAATTAGTTCCTCAAACTGTTTGGAACTAATTTAACTGGACTTAACTTAGTTAACTGAGCTAACTAATTACAACTCAAATACAACTCATCCTTATCTCCTTAACTAAGGGATAATCTCCTTAATTTAAGGGATAACTATTGCATGACTTCACAAAGACTTCTAGCTTGAATTTCTCCAACTAATTAACTCAAGATGAATTAATTAATTATTTTCCAAGCAGCTGGTGAGACTAAATTCAAATTTTAATTCTCAATTTTAATTCAAGGACAAATTAAAATTGAAATATTCTGAATGCTATTTTTATCATTTCTTGTTGCTATTCTCAACACTCCCTCTTAACAAGAAAGGCATTCAACTCGATCATGATCCTGAACCTTTGGAATGTTCTGCATGCAACACTTCTCTCTAGTGTTGTTGCTCCCGCAACTCCAGAAACAAAATAAAATCCAACCTGAATCAGTATGATGCATCTGTCATCAAAGTCTTTGACTGATATTGCCTTTGTCAGCTGAAAACTTTGCGCTTATGCTAACTCAACCTTTCTACACCATTGTCAATCCTTCTCTACACTCTTTAGTATCTGACTACTCTAGCCTCTGTCACTTTGATCTCTGACTGCATCCTGCTGATTCCTCCTGCTACTATGTACTTTGGGCTCCCGTATCAAGGTACGATCCATGAGATAAAACCTCTCAATGGACCCTGCCCAATTTCAACCTTCTTGGGACTATCACTTCACATCGCCCCACATCACACCTGGAGGTATGGATGCATGTGATCCTTCTATCCACTTGGCTCGAAATTTCCCCCTATTGGAGGTCTTTGCATGAGTGGATGCCTCCACTCGGTCTCCGCTCAGCATCTCCAATTGTGGCTCCTCCACAATTGTCTGATACTTCTTCTATGGCTGCATGTTGAGAGGTAATTTACTCTCCCTCTCAACCACCAAGTCTCCAACATTTTCCTTGCTCCTCAAGGCTTTGCATGCATCTTGAAACTCAAGAGCATACAGGTTCTTGACACGTGAACTGATCTACCTCACCTGTCCCGTGGTGATGTGTCTAAGGAAAACCTTTCTCTTACTAAAGACAACATCATAGCCTTTGTCCTCCAACATCGCGATCGATACCAAATTCTTCTTCATTCCAGGCACATACTTCACATATGTCAAGGTGATAAGAGCTCCATGCTCCCTCTAAAAAGCAACCATGCTGACTCTTGAAACACTAAAACTTTCGTCATCACCCATCTCTATGAGCATCTTGATGTCTTTCTCCTCCAAGATGCTGAATAAACTTTTATCGTTGGTCATGTGGAATGAGGCTCCACTGTCAAGAAACCAACCACAACCCATCATCAATGAAACCATGCATGCGATGAGAGTAATGTCCATTTCGAACTGAGAGGTTAATGCCTCACCTTCCGATCCTATCGAGGATCCCTTCTTGGACTTCTTCGATGGGCAATTAGTCGCATAATGACCCATCTCATGAAAATTAAAGCATGTCACTTTAGATTTGTCAATCTTCTTCCCACCATGAGAAGAACTCGATTTGGAATGGGAAGCCTTACCTTTCCCTTTCCTTTCCTTACTGGCTAAGGCTATATTTTCTTCATCATCATGCTTAGATGAAGAACCATCTCTGATGTTCCTCCTAATCTCCTCTTGCATTAGATCCGACCACAATCGTTCCCAATCTGGAAGTTTCTCTCTTCCATTCACTAAGTCCTAGTAGCTATGCCAACTCTTTGGAAGACTGAGGAGAGCAGGTCTCACCATGTCATCATCAGCAGTTGTTATTCCTACACTACCAAGCTCATCTCTACAGGTGGTGAGCTTGTTCAGATATGTAGAAATAGTGTCGCCCTGTTCACACTTGATTTTCCAAAGCTTGTCGCTAATGTTCTGATATAGGTCCTTCAATGTTTTCCACATTGAAAGCAGAGTCTCCTTCCCATGGAGACTTGAGACAATATGGTCTCGAACTCCCTCCAGAAGAATCCTTCTCGCCTTTGCCACACACTTCTTCCATTCAACCAATTCTTGGGCATTAGCTGCTACTGGCTTGGGGATTTCTTGATCAATGAAATCCTTCAAACCATTGTCTTCTAATACCACTTCCATGCAATCCTTCTATGCTATGTAATTCGAGCTGTCATCCAGGGCATACTCAAGTCTCAAGCCATTGAACACCATTGGTGAACTTTGAGGTGTGATAAGAATTCTATTTTTTACATGCAATCAAGAACTTCAAACTTATAATTTTTCCCTTCACAGTATACTGTTCTCTGCTCCAACAAACTTTGCTCTGCTAAACTTGGCTCCGATACCATGTAGAAATTTCTACAAATCAGCTAGCTTTGATACCATGTATAAATTCTCACTGTAGATCAATCTAATTATGAAATATAACTAAAAAAAAATACTTAATCTACTTCTACAATCAAACTTGCGGAAGATTAATCAATTTGAGCAAGATTAAGCGAAACACATATAACAAAGAAGAAGAATAAATACACATGAAACACAGAAGAATACTCTAGGGAAAGCCTCAGCTAAATGTTAGGTAAACTTGACTCAGGATAGAGTCAAAGTTGACCAGGTTAAACAATGATGGTTTTGGGGCACATGGTATTGTGCACCCATAGTATTCTGCCCATGGTATTATATGTAATGGAGCTTATAAAAGACTGGAAAGACTTCATTGTAATGCAAGACCTAGAGGTGAGCGGTGAAGGCTCACTTGGTCGGATTGGCCAGGGTTTTGGCCAAGGATAATGGAATTTCATTATGGTTGGGTTTTTCCTGGATAAACATGTGCGTTTATGTGTTTATGGTTGTTGCTGGTTATTTTTATATTTATTCCTCTCAATAATTATTTATGTTATGCAGTAAATTTCTTAACAACTGGTATCAGAGCCAGATATTGGCTTCAAAGGGATTATTTGATGCCAGGGTTTATAGTACCTGATGAGATCAATGCAGTTTTTTTTTTTCAGATTTGGGTCTAGAAAATAATGGTGGAATAAACGTACGCGGAAGAACCTCGAGGAGAATGTGCGGAAGATAGCGTTGTAACGATTGATTTTGTTCGGAGCTTTTTTTGTAGGGAATCAATAAGGGATATTTCCTGTGTGTTCTATGCCGTGTTGAAAGATGGAGTAGGCATGGGCTGCATGCAGGTCAGAAGAAGAAAATTGTTCATGCAGCTTCGAAAATTGTTCGTTTTCTGCTACGTGAGGCCACCGGTGTTGGAATCTACGAGGTTCTCGGGCTCGCAGTTGGAGCGGTTTGATAGAAGTTTTTGAGCAAATCAAATTGAGAGAGTTGTTCATGCGGCTTCGAAAATTGTTTGTTTTCTACTATGTGAGGCCACCGATGCTGGAATCTACGAGGTTCTCGTCGGGCTCTCAGTTGGAGTAGTTTGATAGAAGTTTTTGAGCAAATCAAATTGAGAGAGGATGGATCAGAATGGCAGCAGCAATAAACAAAAAAAAGAAGTAATGAAGTCAAAATTGTTGCATGTAAATGGGCATACTACTGTAAGACCTGGTAAGGCATGTGTACCCGTCGGTGATCACTGGTAAACTCTGGGTTAGACCTAGGTGATAGGGGGATGTCGGGTTAACAATACCCCGGGTAAAAACTCTGAGAGGGGTAAGAGCTAGAGTGAGCAGGATTGTCTCACTTAGGTTTGGCTGGAGTTAGTCAAGGAACCCCAAGTCAAGTTTAAGGGGGGAATTGTTAGGTAAACTTGACTCAGGATAGAGTCAAAGTTGACCAGGTTAAACAATGATGGTTTTGGGGCACATGGTATTGTGCACCCATAGTATTCTGCCCGTGGTATTATATGTAATGGAGCTTATAAAAGACTGGAATGACTTCATTGTAATGCAAGACCTGGAGGTGAGTGGTGAAGGCTCACTTGGTCGGATTGGCCAGGGTTTTGGCCAAGGATAACGAAATTTCATTATGGTTGGGTTTTTCCCCAGATTTGGGGTTTTCCTGGATAAACATGTGTGTTTATGGTTGTTGCTGGTTATTTTTATATTTATTCCTCTCAGTAATTATTTATTTTATGCAGTAAATTTCTTAAAACTAAAAACCTCGCTATCTGTATTATCATACAAGGTGGAAATATCTCAGAATTACACAAAGCTTTAGCTCTCACAGCTAGCCAGCTCTCAATACAATCCTCCTGGATGCTCACAGGCAAACAAAGCTTCTCACAAGCCTTCTCCTCTGCCCTCCAAGCTTCCTATTTCCTTACACAGTTTCTCCTGGGTGATCCTCCTGTTACCAAGTGTAACATTGATCACTCACACTGATCTCACACCCTATAAAACTGCGCAATCCTCAAGGAACCTTATCCTTTTGCATGGATGAGTTTCCTTTATAGGAAAATTCCTCCAACTGATAGTACAATGTCCCTGTCTTTAATCTCAACTGGGTCTTTGTCTGAACTGACATGCATGAGTTATTTATGAGAGAATCTTTAGTTATCTGAAGTACACTAGTTTCATGCATGCATGCATTAACTAACTAAACTCATAATTAGTTCTTCAAACTGTTTGGAACTAATTTAATTGGACTTAACTCAGTTAACTAATTACAACTCATCCTTTTCTCCTTAACTAAGGGATAATCTCCTTAATTTAAGGGATAACTGTTGGATGACTTCACAAAGACTTCTAGCTTGAATTTCTCCAACTAATTAACTCAAGACGAATTAATTAATTATTTTCCAAGCAGATGGTGAGACTAAATTCGAATTTTAATTCAAGGACAAATTAAAATTGGAATATTCTGAATGCTATTTTTAGCATTTCTTGTTGCTATTCTCAACAATAGCATAGAGTAGGACCTCAAGCCACAATAACTTTTATTAAAGGACCGTCTTTGTGTAGGAAACATAGAAAACCAATATGGCTTATCAAAAATCATTTATGAGCTCAAATTAAAAAATATATATATCCTTTTAAAGGTAAAGAATTTATAAAAAAAATTGACATGTATTATGATTGACTAGTGATGCTCCAAATGCCCCAAAACCTTTAATAGCAAAAATCCTAGAAAATTTTAAATAAATTTATTTTGTTAAGAGACCTTGGCTACAATGTCTTTAATACCTTCACCTATACCAGATTAGGCTACAATAATGGTATCCTCAAATAACTTCTCCTGTGGCCCCCTGTGTGGAAAAGAAAACAAGTGGGAGAATGTTGGGTGTGTGTTATATTATTTCCACAATTAGTAGCACATGCATGGGGCGATAGCCCCCCCAGTTTGTTGCGTCAGGCGTAGCAAGGGGGTAATAGCCCCCCCTTTCAGGGGGTTTGTAGGGGGGCAGTAGCCCCCTTGCAGGGTTCCTGGGCAATACCCCAGGAAATTTTTTATTTGGACCCTCTAACAGGTGGGAAGACCTACCCATGGTTTTTTGCATGGGTTTTGCACATGGTTTTGGGCATGATGGTTTTCTGCCCATGATATTTTGTAGATTCGGTCAAGGGAACTACAGTTATGTTCTAACCCAGGGTTAATGGATTTTGGTTTATGAATGCTTCAGCATGTATATATAGGTATTATAACATTTAAAGGAATATAATGAAAAATCAATCTGGTAGTCTTGATTTTGGGATCTAGGGGAAAATATCTTTGTATATTTGTTTTATGTTCTCGCCATTGTTTATTTTTCTATTTTAAGAATTCGTTTGAAGTTAATTTTTGTACAGGATTAAAATCTACACTTCCCCAATGTACACTCTTTTCATGTATCACGCTGCTCAAGTGCATCCTTGGGAAGTCCTGTAGAAATTTTTTGCATGATCTTCAAAGATCCATGGTGCAAATGGTCAAGTCTCATACGTCATAATTCAACGATGTCTCAGCTCTGCACCTTCTCTGCTTTTGTGCTCAAAGCAGCACAATCTTAAACATCCAATTTTTAGGGGTTCTTTACCCAAACCATGATCTGCTTCACTTGTCCCATGGCTATGTGATGAAGGAAATCCTTTCCTTTTCTGAATATCACATCGTAGCCACGATCTTCCAACATAGCAACTGAAGCTAAATTCTTCTTCAAACCATGAACATAAATCACATCTTTTAATTTGAGAGGAGAGTCATTCTCCCTCTAAAAAGTAACAGTATCGATGTCAGTCACATTGTATCTTCCATCATCTCCCATCTCATTGTGCATCTAGAGGTCCTTCTCCTCCAAGTCGTTGAAGAATTATTTTTTGTTGCTCATATGGAATGATGCTCCACTATCCAGGTACCACACACTACCCATCACCAATGTCACCATGCATGCAATGAGGGTGAAATCCAACTCAAATTGTGAAGAAATAGCTTCACCTGCCACTCCTCTTGAGGTATTCTTGTCGGCCTTCTTGTGTTGAAACTTCATGGCATAGTGTCCAATCTCATGACAGTGAAAACATTTAATCTTCGACAAGTCCTTGTTCTTTCTTTCCTGGTTGGAATCTCCTTTGGATTGGGACTTCTTCTATTTCCCTTTCTTTATCTTTCTAACCAAGGCACAATTGTCCTCATCATCATTCTTAGATGAGGTTCCATCTCTAATGTTCCACCTTATCTCTTCTTGCACCAAGTCAGACCACAAACACCCCCACTCTGGTAGCTTCTCCCTCCCATTTACCAAATCCTGGTAGTTGCTCCAGCTCTTAGGAAGGCTTAGAAGTGTTAGGTTGACTTGATCATATTCAGAAACTATAACACCAACACTCCCAAGCTCATCCCTGCATTGGGTGAACTTGGTCAAATAATGTGGTATCATGTTGCCGTTCTCCATCATGATTTTCCTGGGCTTTTCCTTTAGAGCTAGCTTACTATGGTCACTTTTGTTCTGAAAAAAGTTTGTCAAGAATTCCCACATTTCATATGGAGTCTCCTTACTATGGAGGTTTGAGACAATATGATCTCGAACTCCTTCCAATAATATCCTTATTTCCTTTGTTACGCTCTTCTTCCAATATGCTAGATTTTGTGCATCAGTCGGTGCTAGTTTCAAGATGTACTTATCAACAAACTCCTTCAATCTGGTTTCTTCCATGATTGCTTCCATCCGGTCCCTCCACAAAATTTAATTTGAACTACCCTCAAGGGCATACTTGAGCCTCAGACAATAGAACACCATCTTGATCCTGCTGCTAGCTCTGGAGAATAGATCTGCAAAACGCATTTCTCCTGCAAGTACCAACTCGTATTCTTCTCTTTTATTTTGATTTCATCTTTGACAACATATAGAAATTCCTTGTATATTCAAACTGCTAATTGTAATTTCCTAAAACAATAGACTTGAATCTACTGTAGAAAATGTGGAAACAATTAACAATCGTGAAATCACGAAGAATACAAGAGAAAGAATTCAATCAACACATTACACAATTATTTCCTCAAGAAAGTCACAACTAAAAATCCCTGCTTTTTGTATATTGCATTAGCCAGAAAATATGAGAAGATTACAATGCTTTGCTCAATCCCGAGCAACTTTTGCACTATCTCTATCTGTCTCTCTACTTCCTAGACAAGCCTAGGCCAAAACTTAACCAAATTTCTTCTTGCCCAAGTCCCTATTTTCTTGCACTATTTACTTGGGAATTAGCCCTTATTAATTAGGGAAATTCCTCATCCACAAATACGCAATCCATCATAGGCCTTTTGCTGACTGCATGCACCACCTGTCCAATTCAAATAATTATACAACTGATAGTACACTGCCCTTGAACTCCAATCTCAACTGGGTAAATCTCATATCACACATGCATGAGTTATTTATGTTTGCATCATCAGTTAACTGGGTGAACACTGGAGTTTCTCTCCACAACTAGACATCCTACTAGTTCCTCAATCAGTTGGAACGAACTTAAATGACTTTAACTCGGTTAAACTAAATTAATTAATTACAACTCAAAATAAACTCAATGAGGGCTCCTATAAACTAGGAGCCACTCTACATAACTCAAGTTAGACCCTCAACTCAAATTAACTGAGCCAACTAAGTCAAACTAACTTAGTTAACTCGTACAAGTTGTCATGTCATGTGGAATTACAATTTTCTTCTAATTTAAGTCAAGGGAAAATTAAATTAGAATCTTTGTTGTGTCATTTTCAACGGGCCACAAGGAAAAGTTTCCAAGCCTACAAAAACTTTCTCCAAAGACATCCAAAAATATAAACTCCAAAGGAAGTAAATTGTATAAGACATATATAAACAAACAAAATTGAAAGAGGCCAAGTAAAAAGAATGAGTACTAAGACTAGGAGTTAGGTGGAACTAAACCTAGTCATAAGATTTAATAACCAATGTTTTCATTAGAAAACTTAAACATTGGAGAAGAGCACACTTGTTCAAAATCAACATTGCATCATTCTCTACTATTATGATGTATATGAAATAAATACTTGGTAATATCACTTAATACAAGGGTATAAGATGATCATCATCGACTTTAAATTCACTCAACATATACTTAAAAATTATTTAGTGTTTCCAAACATTGTAATTTGATTGACCCCATCAATATTTGATTCTTATAGGAATTTTATGAGTGCATGATGATATGCCTTATTGTTTGTGGTGTCATTCTTAATAGAAAGCCTCATTATTAATTGAAACTATTTATCTGCATATCCATACAAGATAAAGGTAATTGTACATTTTTTTGGTTTCTAGTAAGAACTATATCTATAAAAGCACCATAATTTTATCATTTTGAATCTATGATGACTATCCAACATTACTTAACTCTTTGAAACATCTATCATTTGAATACATCTTAGATGTAAACCTTCATATATTCTCCACACATTATCGTCATCTTAAAAAATGCTTAAGATATCATCCATTATCCCAAATATGTTACATGAAATTACTAATAATATCAATAATTATTTATCTCTAGTATGTTCCAATGGATTCAAAGCATATATTTTGCTATACTCTACATATATTTTCAATGCAAACAAAAAATACTTGAATCCCTCAACTTTTAAAACCCTTATCTAGGTAGGAATGTTAATCTAGTTCACTTCTAGTCTCGTTTACAAAATATTATTCTTCCTACTACTTTCGAGTGGTGGGATATGGAACCTAAATGGAATTCTTTGTTTTTATGTTTATTCATAGTTTTAATCAAGTGAAATGTGGAGTTTTTTTAATGAATTTTTCTCATTTCAAACCCTTTTTTCCATTCATAAATATTTTGTGAACCATTTTATTGACTTATGTTTAGTATTTTTAGTATATACTTGTGATCCATATTATTAAAAACATTTTGACTTTCATTATTATTTGTATAATACATTATGAAAACTACTACAAAAATATGGTTGAAACTATTTCATATGGTAAAATAGTCAAAACTATATAAAATATATACTTAAATTTTTAATTAAAAATACCCAATGAATCTAAACATGAAAAATGGGTTTATACTACAATTTCCTTTTATTTATGATTAAGGAACCTAAAGAAGCCTAGCCTACTTGCATTGACGGTTGGTGTTAATTTCCTAAAGGCTAGAAATGAAACAACATTATAAAGAAAAATCTACAAATTTAACTATAAACAAAATTACTAAGTATAATTGTTAATTTAATATAAAAAAAACTCACCAGAGATGGGATGACTAATCTTGTAAATGATGCCTTCCTCCTCAATCCATGCCTCTTCTTGATGCCTTCCTAAAAAAGTTACAATAAAGAAATTAAAGAAAAAAATCTTATGCATATAATGAATTCCATACTTAATTGAAATAATTTCATCAACTATTAATTGAATTAAGAAAATCTAGGGAAATGCAAGAGATTGGCTTTCCTAGCTATGAGGCAAAGTTGTGAGTGCAACCTCGGAAACAACGATATATGTAAGAAAGGATGATGAAGTACATGTATATGCCACAAGAGTAGATGCATTTCCAAAAGAGGAAATAATGGTATTTGAATTGTTGAATAAGGAAACAACAATAGGACAAAAAAACTAGAAATCGGTGCAAGAACACTAGAATATGAAACAAAAAATCTTGTTGAAGTAGTCCTAAATGGGGCAATAAATGCATTATCAAACTATTATGGGGATTAGGAATGATAAAATCCTATAATCTGTGACAAACAACAAGCATGTGATTAGTTGGATTTAGAACAAATTCAAACAACCTCTCACAATACATTATCATGGCTTTATTTCACAACTTCAATAGTAATGTTCAACATTTAGAGCTCCAATGAAAATGTTATTTAGGAGAATTAGACATAATTTTCTAACAACATCAAAAATAATAATTTATCTTCTTCAAGTAGTGTGACCATTTCCTTGGACGATAATCCTAAAAGCTCAGTAACTTCAGTGAGTTAATAATTTCAATTATGTAGGAAATTAAGCTCTCATAAAAAAATGTTGACTCTAATATATAGGAAGCAAATAGTCAAAAAAAAATATTAAGAAAGGTATAATCAGAAATTGCATTTAATAAAACCTTAAAAACACTCAACGCATATCCAAAAAGGGATAATCAGAATTTACACTCATTTGAACCCCTTAAGGGGGGATTTATTCAATATTTTATTATGTGTGTGTGTATCTGTTGTGCAATAGGTCTCTTTGCATAGAATAAATGACAATAATAATATGTCATAACAAGATATTCAGTTCGACCATCCCCTTAACTATATCTAATAATCACTTCCTAAACCTCTTAATTGATTCCATGAAATCAACAATAATAAATTCTCCCATTGTTATCATATTTGATTCATATATAAAGATTACATTATTCTAATAAATCATATAATTTATATATTATTTGTCACAATCAATAGTAATCCTTCATGTCATAATTAATTATATTGTAAGAGTATAGCTTAATCATCGAACATTAATTTGAGTTGAAACAAACTTAGAATGAAAAGGCATCCATGATCAACTCAAACAACTAGAATGATGATATTCAAGATTTGCCAATTTCCAAGTATATGTATAGCTTGGGTGAGCCTAATGGTTAAGAAGATGTGCTTCCTTGTCAGAGGTCGCAAGTTCAAATTGAGAGTGGGGTAGAGTATTTACACCTCCGTAGACTTTAGAAGTCAAATTGTTGCATGGAGGTAGATCCCTTATCCCAAAAACAAGAGGGTCTCATACACCATCAAAAGTAGAAATGCCTTGAGAAAAAATTGATTTCCATTTACATGTACATTCGAACATGAGGTATTGTCCCTAAAACAAGAGGGTTTCATACAACATCAAAAACAAAAATGCTATGAGAAAAAAAAATGATTTACAATTGCAAATACACCAATACATGAGGCATAAGGCTTGTTATTGTTAACCAACATTTTCCATGCTTGAGAAGATAGAATGCTAAAAAAGGCCTTCTTATACAAGAATATTAATATATAATTATGAAATTTTTGAATGAGCAAAATCATGTAATGAGTTGTTAATTTAAACATAGTAGTTCTTAATTCTTAAGTGAAGTGTATGGAAAATTATAAAGAAAGTGTGTGTGAGATTATTGGTACCTAAATTTCAACAATGTAACTTCAAGACACTAAGCTTATCTTAAAGAAACATACATGATGGATCAATTCTAGTTCAAGAAAGTATAATTCAACTTCTCAAAAATTATTTTTGCAAACAACAAGAAACACTATTTAACTTTCTAAACTTTGACTTCATCCAATTTTACTAAAAACCATAAAATCTTAATTCAAAACCAAACCTATATGACCCAAGTTCAATGGATTCTAAACATTTCACCAAAAATTTAAGATTTCAATAATCTTCATGACAAGATTCTCACCCAATTGCCATTGGAGGAATTCCTACTCTATCATTGATTATTAATTCTCTTTTAAGATATATAAAAATGTGAAAATGCAAGGAATATTTATCTTGTAAAAAGAAAAAGTAAACATAACTTTATGCATCAACATATTACATAAGAAAACATAGTAATTTTATTTTATATATTTAATTATTTTATATACAAATATACTATGTAATTTTATTTTAAACAAAAAGTAATATATTATTTAATAAAAATATTAAAAAAAAAACAAATTTTCAATTTTTATTTAAAAATAAAATAAAATATAAAATTTTAAATTTTAAATTTTAAAATTTATTATTTACTTTAAAATTAAATATAGTATCAAAAAATATTATTTTATTTTATGAATAAGAAAATATAATCTACTAAACAATTTACAATATTACATTCTGAAATAGAAGAATAAGACAGTTGATAGACCTATTATTCTCACAATAAATTTTAAAAGATCAATTTTTATAAGACCTAATAATGTAAGTAGTTTTGAATTTCTCAATTTACCATGAAAATTGGTTTGCTATAATTTTAAAATAAATTACAGCAAATCTCATAAGATAAATGTGCATGGTAGAGTTTATCTTAATATTCTAAATAATATAACTATATATAACTAATTGATTAATAATATCGAATTATAATAATATAAATCAAATATATTAATAAAATACCAAAACATATAAATCTATTAGAACAAAATTTTAATTATTACATATACAAAATTTAAAAACTAAATATTAAATTAAATGCAAATTTAAAAGTACCTCTTTCGTGGCTATGCATGATATCTCGCACAAAGATATTTCTCAGATTTTACACTGCCTATTCACAACCCATCATCGATTACTGCCACAGAACATTGGATAACAAAAAGTTAGAAAAAGCAAGTTGATGGAATCATTTCATCATGATGTGTATTCTGAAAACTGTATTCCATTTTTTTTTGGTTTCTACCACATTTAAAAGTGTAAATTAGAAATAATTGAAAAAAATAATAAAAATGTTATTTATATAATTTTATAAATAGTTTTTAATATATATCTATATATATATATATAATTAATTAACAGATATATATATAATTTATTAACCAAAAAACTGCTTCAGAAATTTAATTCATAATAAATTACTTTTTACTTACCTTTCGTTTGTAGGCAAATATTCTTTGAAGATTGTTTCCAACTTCATTTTCAGATTATTATTTTCCCATATAATGCTTTTCCACCAATTGACTGGATACCCTACTATTGCGGATAAATTTGGTACCTTTTCCATTCCATTCGGAAATCTTTTCAAAGACAGGCAATTCCTTATCTTCAACACACGGAGCTCTGGTAGTGTCCTCTCATCCCACACTCCACTGTTTGATGGTCCAGCTAGACTCTCTAACATCCCCAGACCTTTGAGAACCAACTTCTGTAACTTTAAATATCCACTCGGAACCCTGCCACGGCTCCCTATCCCCAACTCTCTCAAATTCTTGCACTGATACAACTTTAGAAGCTTCAAATTTGGCATCCACCCCAATCGAGAGAACTCCGTCATGTTGTTGCATCTGTACAATTCTACCATTTCAAGATGTTCATACTTGCAATTAGGCAGACTTAACCCTTTGTAATACCGTAGTCTAAAACTCTGCAGCTTCTTCATGTTCTGCATGTCTTGTGGAAGATTCTCCATGATTTCATCTGAAATATTAAATGGGTAGACCAACTGTAAGTGCCTCATCTCCGACCAGGTTCCCATTATGCCATCTTTAAATGCTGACTTTGTTCCATCCTGGGACGGTTCTACGCGTACAGACAACTCCGTCAGGTTTTTGAGACCCTTCAAACTCCAAATACTTGCAGGCGCTTCCTTTTCCACACTTAAAAATGTCTCTAACAGGAGGCTGCTCAATGAAGTAAGTTCAGAGATCTCACGTGGAATCATCTGTAACGACTCACATCGGCCTGAATAAAGACCCCTGAGATTTTGAAGCTGTCCAATCGTAGATGGGAATGATTCTAGAGATTTACAACCTGTAAGATCCAAAAATTGAAGCCTAGAGAGATGGCATATCTCTTCCGGCAAATCTTTGATGGGAAGGAATGCTAATGAGAGAAACTCAAGCATTCTTAGCTGCCCAATTGACGCTGGGACTGAAGTTATTTTGGTGCAGCCCTCCAGATCGAGAACCCTGAGAGAGGTTACGCTGAGTAGAAATCCTGACGGAAGAAGCTCTTTCAAATTTGGATTGCTGTATAAGGTGAGACTCGCAAGCTTTGGGCATCTCAACTCATGACTGGGAAGATCTTCCAAAAGATTATTGGCTAATGATATCCTGCAGCAATTCTCATTCTGAACCTCGGGGAAATTTCTTTGATTTTGATTTGCCATGAATACAGAGTTCTCCTCTTTCTGCCCAATGTACACCGCCATATCACGAATACACTCCTCAACTCTTACTCTATTCCACTCGAAGACTGTCGTGCTCTGTCTAACTCTCTGGAACAAACAGCGGTCTACGATGAGTTTTAGGTACTTGTTCCCAATGGCCATGTCCATTAAATAGCTTCCTTGTTTGCTCTTGACTAAGCCTTCTCCAATCCACATTTGCAGTAATCTGAGCGTATCAATTTCTTCATCTTGCTTGTACATAGCATGATATAGAAAGCAGCTCTTCAGTTGTGAATTGGGCAGAGAATGATAAGCATAGCGGAGTAGTGCATAGAGCTGTGCATCAAGGCGAGGATGAGTCGCTGGAAAAGATGGATCTACCTCTTGAATGGAAGATAAACAATTGTCCCATTCATCTACACTGGTTTTCCCAACCATTGCTGCGGCGACAACATTGACGGCCACAGGCAGGCCTTTGCACTCGTTGGCAATCATCCTGGCACGCTCTTCTATATCCACAGAAACTTGCTCGTCTTTGAAAGCAACTCTGCGAAACAGCTTCCAGCGCTCGTCTTTAGAGAGGGGTTGTATTTCAGTGGATTGTTGTGCGCTCATTTCTGGAATCAGATCCTTCCTGCGAGTGGAGAATACGACTTTACTGTGTTTACCATCCCCAAATGCCACACCTACTTCTTGCAAATCGAGGCGACTCCACAAGTCATCCAAAAGCAGAAGAAAGTTCTTCTCCTTCAGATATGCAGACAGCTTCATCTTTCTCTCATCAAAATTGCTTGGCAGCCTTAAATGTATTTGACTAGCAAGACGATCCTGCAACTCTAAAATTTCATAATTTTGGGGAAGTCTGATCAAAATCACATGCTCAAAAGCATTACCGACCTGTCTATATTTGTTGCAGAGCAGTTGGAGGAGGTCCATTTTCCAACTGCTATAAACGCCGATTACGTGAACATGATCACCTTCGTTAAGCCACTGCTCTACTTGATGTTGAGCCTCCATAAACCCGGAACCTCCAAACTCAGAGGAGGTTGCTGCTTCTTGAGGGAATATTTCCTTCTTTTCATATAACGGTTTTGATAAAATAAACTCCAGGGAAGTCACCAAAATTGACAGCTCACTTTGGATGCTGTCATAGATGTTGTGGAAAGATGCTCTCCATTCCCTTATTTCTTTGGGTTCGCACACGACAGAGTCGGCCATCTGCCATGAGCGATCGAGTAGGCCATGTGCCTCTGTAACAGAATTTTGCAGCAATTGTAACCAATTCCTCACGATCTTCAGGAGCTCTCTCTTTTGACGTTGAAAGAGGGTGGTGATATCCGGTTCATCCCGGAAGAGGGTGGCAATATCCTGTACAAGGTTCTCCATACGCCTCAAGTGATCAGTTTGCAGAATCTGACGGTTATCCTCCTTGTTAATAACACCCTCCAGCAGTTTGATGACTGGGTCGACCATATGGGTGTTGACGGTGATGCCTGCTTTTGCAATGTGATCAACCCAGTCACTTTCAAAGCGTTCAAAGAGATGATTAAAAAATGCTTTCCATGCTCTTATTTTTTCGGAGAGTCTCCCTGGATTGCACAACACAGAGTCGAGACACCTTTGGCGTTGTCCCCGCGGCTGATCGAGCAGGCCTTTTGCCTCTGTAAGCGAATTGTGCAGCAGTTGCAACCAAATCTTCACCATCTCAGGCGCCTCTTTCTGTTGAAATCGGAAGAAGATGCCAATTTCTTGCACAAGGTTCTCCATAGGTTTGAAGTCAGTTTGAAGAATCTGACAGTTATCCTCCTTTTTAATAACATCCTTCAACAACTGCATCACTGGGTTGATTATGGCGTCGACTGCAGGAACAGTGCTCACGGTTGCCATGGCTTTCTTGGTATCCGGGTAGAGCAGCGCAGAGAAAAGGAATGCGAAAATGCTATATCTGTGACTGTGATATGTAAAGCTGCAAGGGAAGTCGAACAAGGGATATGTAAAGCTGCAAGGGAAGTCGAACAAGCTGATATGTAAACAAGGTAAAGAGCTGTCAGTCATCCAAGAAGCATTAATATATGATGTTACGAGAAAATAAAATCTTCTTGGAGAGTCCGCATAACGTGGCGATGAAGCGACTTGAGAGCGAAGAAAAGTTTCTGCGAATCTGAGAGTTTATTTGGAAAAGAAAAAGCAGAAAATGTGTGGTCAGATCCGTGATCATGGTGCTCACTGTTGTTATTATGAAGCTCCATGGAAGAAAAGTTAAAGTCAGAGGTAAATGTACGCCACGAATAGCAAAACACACCAAAGAAGATAGGAATTCGCATCGAGTTGCCTTTGCCTTTAGCTTTAGGTTGGTCTCCACATGAATGGAAAAGCAATTCCATAATTGCGGTACCTGTTAATTCCTGTAATTTGTCTGATAAAGTAAAAGCAGCGATTTGTACCTCCAAGAAGAAGAGTAGAAAAGTAGGAAGCAATGCGGAAAATATAAGTAGAAGGTTAGGAAAAGATGAACGGAGGAGGAGGCAAAGTATCGGAATTGAGTAAGGAGGAGGAAGGGGGTAAAGTATAAGAATATGAAAAAGCAAAAACATATATATATAATAGAGTGAGATAAACATGTCCCAAAAAAGTATTGGAATAATTTAGAAAGAACGAGCAGATTGAAGAAAAGAATCCAATGATCATGATATATAATTAATTTCAAAGAAAAGCCCATACAAATATTGAAAAAATAAAAAATTAAATGCAATTGGTAAAGGACAAAAGAATAGAATATATTTATAAAAAAAATAATCAAATTGTATTATTTATAAAAGATTAATCAAATTGTAAACTCATTTAATAAAGTGAATGGAAAACAATATGAATATAGTTATATTAAAATGTTGAAAACTAAATTAATTATATAATAAGAAAAAAGGAAAAAATTAAAATATATTTACAAAATATTAAGTAAATTATAGAAATAGAAATTATATATATATATCCAAAAAGATTTTTTAACAAATAAATAAATAATCCAAAATATATTTATTAAATGGATATAGAGTTCACTATCTCTGGAATAATAATAAAAAATGATATAATTAATTTTGAAGAGTGGCTCACTACTAAAATCTTAAAGAGCTTTCTAGAATTCCTTCATATATTAAGAATCAATCCAAGCATTTTGTCACTCTATCCTCCAACACCCATTTCTTTCTTCAGGTCAATTTCAACTTTATCGACTCTATATCAATCAACCCATCTTTCGCTAATTTATGAATGAAAAATTATGCTAAATTGACGAAGCTCTAGGACCCCATGCCTCTAAATTGCCTAAGGAGAAATTTAAATCTCCAAAAATAAGAGCCTCAAAAGCCATAAAATATGTCTTGAAAAGGTTTTCCCAAAAGGCCACTCTATCCATGCAAGGCTCGTAGGTGTTCATGAACAAAATATATTTTCCAATCTCTTCAGAAAAGAGTGTCACCCCAATTCTTAAGTCAATAGGCCAATTGTTGTCATACTTCATAGTTTTATTATTCCACCCTATCACAACACCCCTAATCTCCCCAAAACATCTAATGACAAAAAACTCCTACATCCCAACATGTTTTCTAATACCTTATGTATAACTCCCCCTCCCCCTAAAAATTCTTGTAGGAACAACACATCTAGTTTGTTCTTCAACAAAAACCTCCTTAAGGTTATTTGTTCAATGGAGTGGCCAACCCCATAAAGAAGGGCATATCATTTAAGCATTCCAATAGGTATGTTCATCACTTTGAGAACCACGTTAATTGTCATTTGTTTTCTAACAACAATATCTAATGTAGTTCTAGCTTGTGCTATTTGAATATAATATTCCCTTCCTCTTCCTCCACCCTTGGGTCAACAGGTAACTCCTAACCCTAATCCAACATGATACCCTTTGGCTTTCAACTATGGATGAAGATTATATGGCATCATGTTCTCTTCAAAGTATAAGGGTGGACTAGTATTAGAGAACCACAAACCATCAATATTTCCCTCCATCATAAAATAATTAATTTTCAAACTAGGAAAAAACTCGTGTCAAGCGCTCGCAAAAAGATGATGGCCTCAAAAGTGGCAATGGGACCATCACAAATGTCCTCATGCATTATTGAGTGTGCATTCTTAAAAACGTGCACACATTCCCTATCCTATAGCCTCAATGATCCCCAAACCACCATGCATGCTTACCAACTTGGATTTTTCAAGAACAAGGTCACATTTTAAAAGCTTGTGTGTGCTTTCAATAATGCAAGCATGTTTTGAAAGCAGACACATACTTTTGAAAACACCTGCATGTTTCTAAAAGAATGTGCACATTTCTAAAAGCCCATGTACGTTTTCAAAAGCATGTGTGTTCTTTCAAAAGAGTACGTTTTTGAATTTTTTGCACATTTCTAAAAGCATGTGTGTGTTTATAGAAGTGTGCATGCACTTTTGAAAGCACGTGTGCACTTTTATTTCTATAATATTTGAGAAGCAATGAGGGAGGAAGAGTTAGAGCTGAGGGGGTTATTGTGAAGGAGGGACTAAGGGAAGGATAGAGAAAGAGAAGAAGAGAGAGGAAGAAGGATAGATAGAGTGGGGGAAAGAGAGAGAGAGAGAGAGAGAGAGAGAGAGAGAGAGAGAGAGAGAGAGATAAGGGTAGATGGATAGAGAGTGAGTGAGAGTGAATGAGTGAGAGGTGGAGAGTGAGTGAGCGGGTAGAGAAATAGAGGGAGGAAGAGAGAGAAGTGAATAGGGAAAGAGGGGGTTAATGGAGAAGAAGGAGAGGGAGGGTGGGGGAGAGAGAGGGAGAGGGAGAGGGGGGGAGAGAGAGAGATCATGTGAGAGACAGGGGGGGAGAGAGAAAGAGAGAGCTAGAGTGGATGGAAATAGAAGGGAGAGAGATGTAGAGGGAGGGCGAGCAAGAGGGAATGGTAGGGGGAGAGAGAGATAGAGGGACACAATGAGAGACAGGAAGTATGGAAGGGGAGAGATAGAGAAAAAGGTAAAGAGAGAGATAGTGTGGTGGGTGAGAGAGAGAGAGAGAAGAGGGTTGGTAGCGAGAGAGGAAAGGAGGGAGAGAAAAGGAGAGCAAGGGAGAGGCGAGAAGGTAATTTAGAGAGAGTAGGAGGAAGGCAGAGAGAGGGAGGGAAGGAGAGAGGGGATGGTGTAAAGAGAGAGAAAGAGGGTAAGGGTGTGTGTGTGTGTGTGTGAGGGAGGGAGAGGGATAGGGAGTAAGAGTAATAGAAGGGTAGAGTTAATAAAGAGTGGGAGTAGAGAGAGGTGAAGAGGGAAAGAAAGGGGGGATAGTGAGGAATGAAGAAAGATGGAGATTGGGAGAGAGGGGTAGAGTGGTGGAGAGAGGAAGAGGTAGAGAGTGGGAGAGACTAATTAAGCATTGAAGAGAAAGAGAGGGAGTGGTGGGAGATAGAGGGGGAGAAAGATATGGGGGGGAGGAGAGAGGTAGGGTTAGAGAGAGCAAGAGAGAGTGAGGGAGGGATAAAAAATATGACAAAATATAGCATGCATCGACCATATCATGAGGACATATCACATTGACTAGAACATGAAGAAATATCTTGTAGTAGGTTGATAGGGGGATTTTTATCCATTTCCATCAATGTATGATGGTGTTGCCATCAATGACAAAGGGGGAGATTGTTGGGCATAATGATCTCATTGATGAAACTTTAATGTCATGTCATTGATGTCAAAATAGGTACAATACCTTGGAAGATTATTGAGCATTTATTGAATTCATGGCAATAAAATAAGTATATAGAAGTTTTGGTTGGATAATCGTCTCTAAGAGCCTTCCATCTATGTACTACTCTTTGTAAAAGTCCATCAAAATGAGAAGAAAAGCCAGATTATTAAGAATTATGATATCCTGAAGAAGATTGACCAAAATTATGTAAATTATATTAATGCCAACACCCAAATCGTACTCATGATGATATTCCCTCTGTGCCTATTACACGCACTTCCTTGGGATCCAATGGTGTCGACTTGTGCTTTGACATATTTGACATGTAACTTTGGCATAATGAATGTCATTCCACATACAGATTTAATGTAATTTCATGCATTTCCCCTTTTGTATAGGATCCTAACGCCACTCAACATGTTTCATAATGTATCTGGCAACGTGTCCCATGTCCTTTTAAACCATCCTTAGCATTATCAATTCGCAGCGCATTTTGATAACATGTAATGCCATTCTAAAACTCTTCCATTGCAATATATCCATGACCATCGAGTGTATGGGCATAAGTAAAATGTGAGTCAAGTTGTATGGCTTGTTGAAATATTTCCAGGGAATTTTTATGATCCTTCTATAACCATAACAATTACCTAAAGCGCAACAAGCTTGAGGAGATAACGATCAATTGCATTTAATTCCTAAGCCAAGTGACTCAATTTCATCTCCTCCTTCATATCATAAATAACTGTAGAGTAGATATCCATTCCTTCTGGATAGTAAGGAGACACATGACGAACCTAACTAAAGATGCGCTCTACCTCATAATAATCTGCCATTTCAAAATGTGCCTTCCCAACCTGACATCGTACCCATCCTATAGCATATTGATGATTTGGAAGTTTACAAAATACCTGCAGAGCCTCATTGCATTGATGCATGACACAATGCCTAGATTCTTCTCCAAGAACTTGCAGAAGTCATACAAGCTCTAGTGAATCCCCTGCAACCCTTGAACCACGACCTATTGAAGTACTTGATCTTGAAAATGGATGACATGTTCCTGGTTTCATGGCGTTAATTGTGCCTTCATGAAATTGCTTTTCACCTCTACGAATTAGTGCACACTTCTTTGAATTTGGTGGCAAGCATGTCACAGTCCTCATTGTGTTACCCATTGAGCTATCAATGCAGTATCATGTTGCATGGTCACTTCTTTGGTGGTGTGCATATGTTTTAGATAACATGACCTCCCATATTGTTGATAGTGTTGGACCTGCCAACATTCAAAGGATCAGCTCGGTATGAAGTCCCAACTAGATCTCACACAGTTTGGTGTAGGAGTCCCATTTGGTATGATGGCCCGATTTCCATTATCTTAAAATTTTTCCTCAACTCTTGCTTGTCAACACATGAGATTGGTTTGATTTGTCTTCGAGAAGTGAGGTTTTCGTGCCTGGTGATTGCTAGTGTCAATGGTTCTTTCACTATAGAGGGAGAGGGTCGGAGTGAGTCCTAAGTCAGTTGGGAGGAAGTCCCAACTCTGTTAGGAACTCACACCACAACAAGATGTGCACAAATTCTGGAAGAACAACCCACACAAATGTGGTAGACATAACACACAAGGGAAGATAACACATACAACACTCGGCGGATGAGTTCGCACGAGTGCAACGGTTGTTATAGCAAGTTTTATGTGAAAGGTTTATCTGATGTCCCGAGAGGTAACCAACATGGGCAGGACAACGTTAACAACATCTACAACACATTTTCATTAGTAGATATGTATTACAACAAGTGATTGAGTTCAAGTGTTAAACACAGGTTAAAGCAACATGCATTACAAGTGTTGAAGATTAGTCTTACAACAGTTACAATACATGTGTGAAAATGTGTTGGCCTGTTAGCAGGCTTCTGAATTAAGTGAAATTTCCAAGACACATCATTACACTGTACATCACTAACCCCGTGGGCGGGGCGTTCAAACCACTACTTACTCCTCAAAGAAAATATTACAGACTCTCAAGGCTATGTGGGAGGAGCTGAGGTAAAAATTCCTTTTGCATGTACAAATGAGGGGGTATTTATAGCCAAGGGTGAAACTGACCCTTGTGGTTGTTTGAATACCCTCATGACTATTTGACTTCCATGACTTTTCGACTTTACATGACTCTTCATACAACAAGTGGGTCTCTTGGAATTCCATGTTACATTACATTGATTGACAGTATGGCTCACAGTAGAGATGTGGATGACATGACTCATGACAAGACTCGACATGACAGTGTTGGTACATTCGTGCTGCTATTGGTGTGCATGTCGAGCTGTAGTGTTGTTGGGTGATAGATGTCCTCATGGTGTGTCACAGCTTCACCTCTACATGGCAAAGTGCATGGAGTCTTCGATGGTCGTTGGTTTTCTTGATGTTGCATTCACACATTGCTCATTTCTTGTATGTTGGTAATCTTGACAGGTTCATCCATTCACGAAAGGTGGATGTTCGTTTGTCCGCCCATCTATGAACACATATTGCATGTTTTCTCATTCGTCCATCTGCACAAACATATTTGCATGATCATCCGTTTGCGAGCACATCTCTTTGCATGCATCATTTGTTCGTCCATTGGCAAACATGTCCTTCTGCATGTGCTCCCTTTGTTCATCCCATTTGTCATCACGCCATGTTTGTTTGTGTACCTATATCTGCAGTTACTCATAACGAGATGACATCAAATCCATAAACCTCCTAGTCTACCATGATGCATGATCATTTCGGATGCAGGTGACCAAGAGAGGAGACAAGGTTGTGAGGTGGGATGGAGGCTCCCGACACTGCTGACGAAAACTATGTAGCAGTCACTGGGTGATGGAGATGGGAAATCTGGGTTGACAGTGACTGTCTACAGGGTCTGGCTCAACTCGAGGACAAAACTATGCAGTTTTTGGAAGGAACAGTTTGGGCAGGAAAAGTCTACGCAATTTCCGAAAGGAGTGGGCAATGGGAGCTTGGTAGCGAAAATTGTGCAATTCCTGGAAGGAACTAGCAACTAGCTATTGGATAAATGGTAGAAAAAACTACACAATTCCTAAGGGGAACTAGCAGTCAGCTACCAGGAGCTTGGTAGTAAAAAATGTGCAGTTCTTGGAGGGAAATGGTAGTCAGCTGTTGGAGGGAACTGACAGTTAGCTGCTGGAGATTGGCAAAAACAACTGCACAATTCTTGGAGGGAACTGGCATTCAGCTGTCGGGAAAAACTACGATGATGCTGGGAAGCTGGCCTATTGATCACCTCTACGCAGTTTCTGATTTGAGAAAATTGTTGGGCAGTAGAGGGATTTCTCATGAAAACTGTGCAGTTTTCTGGGTGAGTAGTTGGTTGACTGACTAGAGGGCTGACTGGAAAAATTGTGCAATTTCTGAGGGAGATAGGAACGGACACTTGGTGTCTGTTCGCCCTGTCCGCGCAGTTCTCTCAATGAGCAGAGTGGGCAAGGTCTGCAGCCTCTGTGCAATTTTTGAGGGGAGTCAATCCCTGGGTGGTTGCCGAGTCAAACTCTCCTGGTTGACCAACATGAAGGTTGATTGATTTGCTTGCGGGCAACGCAGCTTGAAATGGCTTTCTTGGTGCTTTTGCGCTGTTTTGAGTGACAATCAATTGAGTCAATGGTGGGGTGATGGTTCAGCTTTCAGAGGGGAATATGGTCATCAGAACTTCAACAAGGTGACTAAGTGTGTGAATGAGTGAAAGATGCATACGTGATCTTGCAAACACACACTTACATGACTAGACGATGAGACGACTCAAACCATCTAGACACACATGCTCAACATGACTGACCGGCGGTGTGAGCGACAAGCGCAACAATTTTGATTGATCATTGGTTGACCGTGACAACACTTGCGCGATAGTGTATGTGACTCCGTGTGTGAGTGCGACAGATGTTTACATAACGAACACAACATGTACACATGAAGTGAAGACCTTGAGTATGACCAGAACTCGGTCGCAAGCATGACAGTGATATCAACATGCAAAAGCTTGGGTGGAATGATCAAGCAAGGTGGGTGCGAGGACTCACACGAGCTCATGGAGTGAACCCGAGTGTGTGTAGTCATCAAGTAAAGCTCTCGAAGGAGGCTCTGAAATTGGATGCAGGCCAAAATTTTGGAGGGTGGTTGTAGCTGCTACAACAATTGGCGACACACTGGTAGAACTCTAGCTTCTCTGGTTTGGTTCATTGACAGCACAGGGCCTTGGTCTTTCATGGAGTATTGAATCATTGTGTAGGTTACTTCAGATTCCCCACTTACCCATGGACATACATGGTTCACCTTTTGCCATCTCAATCAAACAAAATCAAACTTTCAGCTTGATCATAGTGTTTCGAAATTGGTAAGGGTAGTTTAGCTCACGAGTTGAAGATTTTCAGAGTATAAGTTTTCATCTTTGGTGTTGCTCCATTGCCAGCAGGCCTGGATAGTACCCCAACGGAGTAACGCAAGAACAGACGCATTGCTCCACTGCCAGTGAGCCTAGTCAGTACCCTAGTGGAGTTGTATGCTTCACCTCTCTGTGCAGGAAGCCTCTCTTCTTTCACCTTTGTATTTTTTTCAAGAGGACTGTGCATAGGAACTTATTTATTTTTGGGGCAGAAGAGGGATTCTGACTTATTGAGAGCAGAAGAGGTTGTTCCTTTAGAGAAGCATGTAAGACCTCTGACATAGGTTTGCTCATTTATATTTTCCCCTTCTTCATTTCTACTAGTTGGATGAGCTTGAACACATAGAGCAGAAAGTTGAGTACATGCATGAGGCTTCCCAGTGTGGACACAGGTTCATGGTTGGACCAAAACTTCGCTTGCAGACGGCTCGTATTTTGCATCAATAATTCATCAGCTGAAGGTTATAACCAAGCACAGAGAAGACAAACACAAGACTGTTCAAGTGCTGCAGTGTCACAAGTCTCTTCATATCTCATCCACATACTCATTTAAAATCCAGAACGTAGTAGTTGGCAGAACTTATTTCTGGAAACAAAAATAGTAAGGTATCAAGCAAACAAAACAAAAGTAAACAAAAATAGTAATAATAACAAACCAAATAAAAACAAAGATAGTAAGCAAGGAAAACAAAATGAAAACAACAAGCAACAAGAAGACTATGTACATGACACGGGGTGCGGCCCGACCTACTGATAGTAGTGCTTGAGATCTTGGTCGTTGACAGGAAGGTTGTCAATTCTCTTGTCAAGTGATTGCAGACGGTACATGTGTGGGCCAATATTCTCACGGACTGTGTACAGACCAATCCACAGCGACTAGAACTTTGTATGTTTGCCTTTGTCTTCATTGAACTTATCCCATTTCAGAACCAAGTCACCAACACTGAAGTTAGCTTTCCCTGCAGAATTCTTATTGAACTATCTCTTGATACAGTGCTGGTGGAGTGTGAATTTTTCTTTTGATTTAATCCTTTCTTTCTGAAGCTTATGGAGAGGATCCATCCTATGCTGGAATAGCTGGCAAGCCTTGCCTCAGGATTCTTGAGAAAGCTGAAGTGTAGGCAAGTAGATATTGGGCAAAGGATGGATTCTTTACCATAGACCAGGAAGTACGGTGAGGTATTCAAAGAGGATTTGGGTGTTACATGGTCAGCCCATAATGCATTCGTTAGGTCGGTGTACTAGTTGCGCTTCTTAGAGAAAACAATATTTTTTATTATGCGGGTGAGGTTTTTATTTGTGGATTCTACTAGACTGTTTCCTTGCGGGTAATAGTTAGATGAGTGGTTCAACACAATACCATTATGTAATGAAAAATCATAGAGTTTCAAAGAAAAAAGTACATTGCATTATAAAAAAAATAGTGATACCGGAACGCTGAAGCACGAGATGAGGTTCTGCTGGAGGAATCTGATGACCTCCTAGTCATTCACTTGTTTGAGTGTAACTGCTTCTTTCCACCACATGAAGTAATCAGTTGTTGTTAGAATGTAGTGGTGTTGCTTTGATGAATGTGGGAAGATTTCCCCAATGATGTCCAGGCCCCACTGTTGGAATGGTTCAGTCACTACAACAGGGTGTAGTGGGGCTGCTAATCTTCGTGTCCTACCAGTGCATTGCTGACAGACCGGGCACTTGTGGTCATAAGCATGTGCATCCTTGAATAATGTGGGTTAGTAGAAACCAGATCGCATAACTTTGTGCATAGTGGTGTTTCCTGCAAAGTGACCCCCGGCGGGTCCGTCATGCAGATCTTGTAGTACCTTCTTTGATTCATGTGCCTCCAAGCACCTGAGAAAAAATTTGTTACTGTGCTTCCTGTAAAGTACTTCGTGCACCGACTGATATGCTAAGGCTTTGAGGCACAATTCCCTCTTCTTTCTGATGGAAAAGTGAGAGGGTACGGTTCTGTGCTCAAGGTACTAGCGCACATATGTGTACCAAGAGGTTTCATCTTTAGTGGGTGTTGCTCACCTTATATCATACATCTCAATTTCCTACTCCCAGCTAGCGAGCTCTTCTTCAATCTCTGGTGCATGTACTGCTTTAGCTGCAAGTCTGCAGAGCCCATGTCCTTTGATCGTGTGAACTGGCTTGATTTCAAGATCATACTCTTGCAAGTCTGTCATCAAGTTCGCACATCGTTCACCCAATTATTATTTTACAAGCAACGTGTGGACTGCTAGATGAGGGACGAAGACTATGCAATGGTTCTTTAGCAAGTAGGGCCTCAATTGTTTCAACACCTTGTAAACTGCATATGCTTACTTTTCAACGGCGTGTAGTTGAGTTCTGGTCCCTATATTCTTGCGCTCATGAAGGATATTGGGTGTTCATCATTAATCTCGTCCTTCTAAGTGAGTACTGAAGCGAGCAAATTATTGGAGTTGAAGTTGTATAGCAGGAAATCCTTCTTGAAGTCTGGGATGTAGAGTGCAGGCGCTTCTGCAATAGCCTGCTTGATCCAGGTGAATGCATACTTTTCCTTCTTTCCCTAGCTGTAGATTGCATCTTTCTTGATCATGTTCTACATGGGCTTGACTATCTGCGCATAATCCAAGTTGAAATTCTAGAGGAATTTTATCTTGCCCAAGACAGACTGCATAGCTTTCTTTTTAGTTGGGTAAGGGATCTATGTAATAGTCTAAACCTGTTCTGGATCCACCTTGATCCCGATTTTGGAAACAATGTGTCTGAGAAGGTTCCCCTCAGACACTGCAAATACGCTCTTTTTTGGGTTCAAGGAAATCCCGTATCTCTGGCATTGCTCAAAGATTTTCTTTAGATGGCGTATGTGGTCTTCTCCTCTTCTTGACAACACAGTCACGTTGTCGAGGTATACCACTATGCTTTTTCCTATGAGTCCATGAAAATCGATGCCCATGGTGCACTGAAAGGTTGCGCCTGCATTTACAAGCCCAAACAACATTCATCTGTAAGCGAACATACCCCACTTGGTACAAAAGGTAGTCTTAAGTCTGTCAGGTTCTGCTACCAGAACTTGATTGTATCCTAAAAAACCGTCAAGAAGAGAAAACATTTGTGCCCCAGATACTGTTTGCAGAATGTGGTCCATAGACGACACAGGGTAGTTGTCTTTGTTTGAGGCGCGGTTCACGTTCTAGAAATCAACACACAAGTAGATTTCCCCGGACTTCTTGCGTACAGGAACAAGGTTTGAAACCCACGTGGAATGACGAACTTTGTATATGATCTGTGCATCCAACAACTTAGTGAGCTCTTTCTATATGAGGGGTTCAAGTGATAGATGTACTTTTCTCAGCTTCTTCTCATATGACTTGACCCTTTGTTTGATCGGAATGATGCCTTGGATGATCCCCATGTCATAGATTTTCAGATCATCATACTTCCATGCAAACACATCTCAGTATTGTTTGAACAAGCTGACAAAGGCTTTTCACTCTTATTGTGTGCAACATGTACCAAGATTCACGAACTTCGGATCTTGTTCTATTCTCAGGTTGATCAGTTTGTGCATCATGGTGGAACTATGGTTCTTGTTGTTCCTCGGCCCCTGAAAACATTCTTGCAAGTCATAAATATTTTCCAATGTTGCCACACCTTTTGTGATAAGGTGGCCTTTCCTGTTACCAGCTTCTACTTGCAGAGAGCGCTCGTGCTCATCATCATCTATCACTACATCTTTGAAGACGTCAGCGTTGGCCATGAAATGCAGTATCTATTGATCATCATTAAACACATGTAAATTAGTTATGTTATCCAAGATAGATGGTTTGTACAAAATTTCAATAGTAAATCTATCCCTAATCAGTGAAATTCGTGAAGCTACGTTTGCTAGAGCATTGGCAGCTGCATTACGCATACGTGGTACAACAATTATGTTAGATGCTTGGAAGTTTGATATTAGTCGCCATACCTCTTGCTGGTAACTTTTGAGATGAGGTGAAAAATAGTGAATGGTATTACGTACCTGCCATACCACTATCTATGAATCACCTACCACTTTGAGTGCAACCACGTTGAGGCTGATGGCTTTCTGCAAGCCCAACACAAGTGCTTCATACTCAACAACATTGTTCATGCACTCGAACTCCAAGAGACTTGAAACCATATGCTTTCTGTTGTATGGGTCGATGAAGACAAAACAGGCTCTTGAGTCGTCCTGTGCCTTTGATCCGTCAAAGTACATGGTCCACAAATTGTCTGTACACGGACCGTTTGACGTGCTATTACTACTGCTACTATTGTTTCTAATGCGACTGCTACTGCTACTATATGTACAATGCACTGTACATGTTTCATTACCATCATTTGGGCAAGGAAGGAGTCCCAATTGTGTGTCTCGTGGGGTTGGAGCTGGCCGTGTAGGATAACACCCCAGCGCTATTTCCAGGGGGCAGTTGCCAAACATGAGTTCTACGAAGGCCAACGGTTCTTTCTCACCATTAAGGGGAGTGACATTGTGCTTCATGTACCTCTCAGATAACACTTGGATTTGGTTGCATTTTCCCTTGTACGAAAGCCACATGTGCAACCAGTTTGTAGCAAAATATCTGTTCAGCCTATTGGACCAGCCTTTGTTGAGTAGTAGACCGTATGATTCTGGTATGTCCACAACAACAATGTTGATGCATTGGTGGAATCGACCCTCATGAGATAGTCGGATGATCATGTCTCAAAGTTCACTAATGGCTGGTACTGATGTCCAATCAATTTGGACGTTTCACACGGATGTCTCGCTCCATTGTGCATTGACCTTTTTAGCAATGGAGAGCCGCATGACATTAGCTGCTGCACTAGAATCAACCAAGTAGTTGTGAACATTACAGTGTAAAAATTCAAATGAAAGTAGGAATGGAGGGAAAACTTCTTTTGTTTCTTCCATTTGGAGTGTGTTGAGCATAGCAGAAAGTGATCTGGGAGGTGTGCTTGCTCCCTTACTGGTAGAGGCTGCGCTGTCCATTGTTGTCTGTCCCAATGCACGCAACATGATGTATCACTGACTCTGGATATTAGCTAACTTGAACAAATTGATGTTTTCTCGAGTTTTCTTCATGTCATCTACAATTTTGTAGTCCAGAGGTGGTAGACTCACCAAGGTGTCTCGGGTAGAATTGATGTTCATGTTGTCCGGCGAAGTGTTATACATTTTGTTTCTCATGGATGTGCGCTTGTTTGTTGTTGTCTTCTGGGATTTGTTTTATGTTTTTTGCTTTGAGGTGGCTAGTGGATAAACCTTCCTCAACAACAATCTCATCTTTTCTTGTACTTCCCCAAGTGTAGGGGGATCCCCTTTACTCCTAATATTGTAACGATCATTTTTCTTTGGGGGCTGCTTCTCAGTGTTTGTCTCCGGCATTGCTTGCGAGCACTGATATGCATTCACCACATGCCCATAACTTGATGCTTCATCAAGTGCAATACCTTGGTCATTATCAGTGTCTTTTCGCTGCTCTTGCATATTGTTTTCTGCGTTGAATATATGACTGCATACCGATTTTGCGACTCGGTTCTAGTCCAAACAAAAGTTCTCAGGGTGATGTTCTTCGAGGAATGAACATAACTCGAGATTTGTGCATTGTTCGAGGTGGAACATAGAGCTCTACATAGTTTTTGGAGCGAACCAATTGTTGCTTGAGGAGATGTTTCCTTGTCTCTATCTAGGTAGATGGTTGCTTCCAGATGTGTCCATTTTCCGTTGTTTAAGCTCAGACACTTCTGTTCTCAAGTTCTTTATGAGGCAAGTGAGGGTTTCAATATCATTTTCTTCCTTATCTCTACCCTTTCTCGCCATCACTTGGGACTTCCTGCTCACGTCTTTGGAGTCCTTTGTTGGTTCATCATTCTTGATGACTCCATTTGCGTGCAGGTCTTTCTCAACATCAATAGCCTATTTTCATTTTTCCAAGAGTGTTAGTTTCAAAACTCGCTTGAAAAACTGTGCGATGCTAGTCGGTAGTTCAAACATGTAGGAATCAACAGTGATGGAGCCATGAGGTTTGGTGTCCGCTGCAAATTTATTCATTATGCGTGTAAACCCCTGATTGAAATATTTTACCTTTTCTTTCCCCTCCATCTTCAGGCTTCCCAATTCCTTCAGTAACATAGCTAGGGTCTTATCATCAGCAAGCTTTTCAAGGAACATGCATTTGAATGCACCCCAGTTCTGTATGGAGTTCGGTTGAAGGTTTTGATACCATGTACCTGCGCGACTGTCCAAGGTACATGGAAACAATCTACATGCTACATCGTCATGTTGTACCTCAAGGGTTTGCAGTTGCATGTAGAAGTTATCCAAATGGTCTTCTACCTTCACCGTGCTGTCAGGGTTGAACTTAATGTTCATTCTCTTCACTCTCTTCGACATATTATGCAAAACAACCAAGAGAGCCAATGGTCCCTAATTCATCCATTCCAGATTTTGGTCAACCAACTCTTCCTCTTCTTCATCCTCCTCCTCTCTTTCAAAATCTGACAGTTCCGGCTCTGAGTCTGTTGGTTCGTTTCTATCTCCGCCTCCTCCATTACCTTCCCCTCCACCTCCTGTACCAGAGTCTGATCCCAATATCACAAGAGTGTCTCGTTCCCCTTGTCGAAATACCGAAGGTTCCTCTTCGTCTTCAATAGATTCTACTAGACCTTCAAGGGTGGAAATAACTGCTTCTTCCACTGATGATACAACAACCCCTGTGGGAGTGGATTTTGGCTTCCTTGATGCATATGGAAGATGTTGTATGCCTAGGATCAATCCAACTACTTTCACGAACTGGTGAGTGATGGGATAGATGGAGTGAATTTGATGATATGGATTTTCGTGTTCATTCCTAGGAGGTGAGAAGTAACCAACTACAGATTCGTGCATGGGTGAGAGGGAGTGCAAGTCACTACCTTGAACAGATGGTTGATGAGTGAGTGTGAGAGGACATTCATCCATATACAACTGGTTGTCCTCCTTCTAGCGCTAGAAATGTTGATGGTGTTGGACCCTCCAACATTCAAGGGATCACCCTAGTATGAATTCCCAACTAGAGCTCACATCGTTTGGTGTGGGAGTCCCATCCGGTATGATGGCCCAGTTGCCATTATCTTAAATATTTTCCTAAACTCTTGCTTGTCTGCACAGGAGAGTGGTCTTCTTTGTCTTCAAGAAGTGAGGTTCGTGTGCCTGGTGATTGCTAGTGTCACTTGTGTCAATGGTTATTTCACTGTAGAGGGAGAGGGTGGGAGTGAGTCCCAAGTCGATTGGGAGGAAGCCCCAACTTTGTTAGGAACACACAACACAACAGGACGTGAACAACTTCCGGAAGAACAATCCACACGAATGTGGCAGTCACAACACACAAGGGAAGATAACATGTACAACACTCGGCGGATGAGTCTACATGAGTGCAAAGATTGTTATAGCAATTTTTATGTGAAAGGCATGTCTAATGTCCGGGGAGGTAACCAACACAGGCAAGAAAGTGTTTACAACATATACAACACATTTTCATTAATAGATATGTATTACACCAAGTGAATGAGTTTAAGTGTTAAACACAGGTTAAAGAAACATGCATTACAAGTGTTCAAGATTAGTCTTACAATAGTTACAATACATGTGTAAAAATGTGATGGCCTGTTAGCAAGATTCTGAATTAAGTGAAAGTTCCAAGACACATTGTTACACCATACATCACTAACCCCATGGGTAGGGTGTTGGAGCCACTACTTACTACTCAAAGAAAATATTACAGACTCTCAAGGCTATGTGGGAAGAGTTGAGGTGAAAAGCCCTTTTTCATGTACAAATGAGGGGGTATTTATAGCCAAGGGTGAAACTGACCCCCGTGGTTATTCGACTACCCTCATGACTATTTGAATTCCATGACTTTTTGACTTTACATGAATGTTAAAACAATAAGTGGGTCTCTTAGACTTCCACATTACATTACATTGATTGAAAGTATGGCTCACAATAGAGATGTGGACAACATGACTCATGACAAGACTCGACATGACAGTGCTGGTACATTTGTGTTGCTGTTGGTGTGCATGCCAAGCTACAATGTTGCTGGGTGATAGATGTCCTCATGGTGTGTCACAGTTTCACCTCTGAATGTTAAAGTGCAAGGAGTCTTCGATGGTTGTTGGTTTGCTTGATGTTGCATTCACACATTGCTCCTTGATTGTATGTTGGTAAGCTTGACAGGTTCGTCCTTTCACGAAAGGTGCATGTTCGTCCATTTGTCCGTCCATGAACACATCTTTCATGCTTTCTTATCCGTCTGTCTGCGAACACATCTTTGCATGATCATCTGTTTGTGAGCACATCTCTTTGCATGCATCGTTTGTTCGTCCGTTGGCGAACATGTCCTTGTGCATGTTCTCCCTTTGTTCATCCCATTCATCACCACGCCATGTTGTTTGTGTACCTGTATTTGTAATTACTCATGACAAGACGACATCAAATCCATAAACCTCCTATTCTACCATGATGCATGATCATTTCAAATGCAGGTGACTGGGAGAGGAGACAAGGTTGTGAGGTGGGATGGAGGCTTCGGGCACTACTGATGAAAACTCCACAATAGTCACTGGTTGATGTATATGGGAAATCTGGGTTGAGAGTGACTATCCGCGGGGTTTGGCTCAGATGGAGGAAAAAACTACACAGTTTTTGTGAGGAACAGTCTAGGCTGTGGGAAGGCTGGGCAGACAAAATCTACGCAATTTTTGGAAGTAGCAGGTGGTGGGAGCTTGGCAACCAAAACTGTGCAATTCTTGGAGGGAACTGGCAAAAAAAACTATTCAATTCCTAAGGGGAATTGGCAGTCAGTTACCGGGAGCTTGGTAGCAAAAATTGCGTTGTTCTTGGAGGGAACTAGCAGTCAGCTTCTAGAGCTTGGCAGCAAAAACTACGAAATTCCTGGAGGGAACTGGCAGTCGACTACTGGGAGATGCTGGCAGGAAAATATACACTTACGCTGGTAGGCTAGCTTGCTGATCACCTCTACGTAGTTTCTGAGCTGAGCGGAATACTGGGCAGCAGAGGGCTTGAACATGAAAACTACGATGTTTTTCGGGTGACAAACCGGTCGACTGACTTGAAATAATGTGCAATTTCTAAGGGAGAAAGGGACAGGCACTTGGTGTCTATCCAGCCTGTCTGCGGAGTTTTCTCAATGAGTGGAGCAGGCAAGGTCTGTAGCCTCTGTACAATTTTTGAGGGGAGTCAGTCCTGGGGTGGCTGCCGGGTCAAACTCTCCTAGTTGACCAACATGAAGGTTGATTGATCTTCTTGTAGGCAGCATAGCTTGAAATGGCTTACTTGGTGCTTATGTGTTGTTCTAGGTGACAGTTGATCAAGTCGATGGCGAGGTGATGGTTCAGCTATCAGAGGGGAATCCGGTTGTCAGAACTTCAACAAGGTGACTAAGTGTGTGAATGAGTGAAAGATGCATACGTGATCTTGCAAACTTACACTTACATGACTAGATGACGAGACGAATCAAACCATCCAGACACACATGCTCAACCTGACTGACCAACGGTGTGAGTGACAAGCGCGACACTTGTGATTGATCGTTGGTTGACCGTTACAATGCTTGCACAACAATGTATGTGACTCTATGTGTGAGTGCAACTAATGTTTACAAAACGAACACAACATGTACACACAAAGCGAAGACCTTGAGTATGACCAGAACTCGTTCGCAAGCATGACAGTGATATCAACATGCAAAATCTTGGGTGGAATGATCAAGAAAGGTTGGTGCGGGGACTTACACAAGCTCACGGAATGAACCTGAGTGCATGCAGTCATCAAGTAAAGCTCTTAAAGGAGGCTCCAAAATTGGATGTAGGCCAAAATTTTGGAGGGTGGTTGTAGCCGCTACAACACATATATAAGCCATGCCCTTTCAATACATTATCACATATAATCACGAATATAGCATTGTGTCAGCCCAAAACATTCGTTGTGTCCTTTTCTTTCCCTTCTAAATGGATTTAACACCTTTGAATGAACGTCTACAACACTTGGTTTTTCCATATAGCATGCTTAAATATATATCAGAGAAGATGTATATTGGAATGACCTTCATCACAACCATTGAGCATGATTTCTAACGAGCCTTAGTATATATCCCTTCGTTTTGACCTGGTTTAGTATGGGAGGGTTATTTTTTCATAAGTAAACCATCCTTAGAGCCCATGGCTTGAATACTCCTTTTGATGTGTGCATTTGGAGAATTACTCAACATTTACTTATTAATCTACAATGATATAATTAGAGAAATTACACTATATGTGCAAAGATGGAGACAATAGCAATCTCCTACTATAAGGATTAATTATGAAAAACATCACGAACTTGTGTCACCCTAGGTTTTTGTCAGAGAGTCAACTCCTAAACTACAATGATCAAAATACCTTTAGTGGAAGGTTCACTCAAATCAATCAGGAAATCCTATCTAAGGGGCCATTGAGTTCCTAGTGCTCACCTAGGGTCAAATGCTCCTAGGCTGATTGACCTTTCGTACCCTTAAGTATTTAGGTGGATAAAGGACTCAAGAACTTATTGTAGGTTCCAAATCACACTACATTAAAGGAAACCTATGCATAACAAACAACTATTAATAGCTAGGTAGTGTTACAATCACACAGGTAAAAGGAAAACATGATTAAACCTAGACAATTACTAAGCACTCATTTTGTGATTTTCTTTAGGATAATTAAAATCAAGTGTGAAGCCTTTAATAGAAAAATCAAACATGAAAACACTTATTAGTCTGGAAAATTATTAGTCAAAAATCACTGTACATAAATCACTCCTTAATAAAGTAAGGAAACAGAGCATTAATGTCATTTTAAGTTCGGGTCTTAAACCTGACCAAACTTAGATCTTGTAAATATCACACAATCTATGTTAATTAAATGTACATCTACAACAAGTGTATATGATGGTCTAGTGTGCACAAATTATTCATGATATTTTCATAACAATAACTCTTCTACAATCCTCAAGGTTTAGCTCAATTGGTCGTGTCCCCGTCATTAAAGAACCTATGATATTGAGAGGTCACATATTCAATTCTCTCGAGACCCTCTAGGTAAAACTCTACCATTGAGCCAGCAAGAAGTGATCCCTTTGTGTGGATCTACCTGGTACAAATATTTTGTGGACATAGCGGTCATTTATCTCGAAGGTTCATGAACCACATAGAAAATAGAAAACAATAACTCTTTTGCATTAAGGTATGGAGGCACAAATAATCATAAATGTTACAAGGTTGTATGTATTATTCTGATAGGAATCAAATAGAGTAACCATGCAGTGCTAACCACAATACATTACAACAAAAGATCTCAAGTTGTGATTGACATCCTTCCAAAAAAATCATGTTCTCTTAATTCACCAAACTATATATTCATTCATTGTAAAACAAGGGAAAAATTATCATACAAGTCTACAAAGTTAGATCTAAGACAAGAGTTTAAAGTTACTTTGAATCCACACTGCAAGTATATATTCAATGTTATTCTAGTGATCTTGAATAATAATAGAGTATCCATGTAGAAGTAATGCATATATGAACTATTTAACCTCGTGATCTATGACTTATAAAAATATTCTATTGAAACTAAGTGTTATTCTACTAAATCCAAACTACACACAATCATTAAATAAAAAATGTATAGGGGAAACACATTTAGTTGGTGGGTTCAGGCAAAGCAACAACTTTTCCTTCCTAGAAAAATCTAAATCACAACAAAATTTAATACAAAAAAGAAGGAAACTTGAACATCAACATTTGCTATTAAAAACTCCATAGTTTACATCAATAAATCATAGAAGAGCTTGGTCCCCTATGGTCACAACATGGGATCATCCCATAGCCATGAAATGGTGACAAAACCTTTCCTTCAACAACCTCCCAAACCTGCTTTTTACTCATATATTTATACAAGAAATATCATGGGCGAATTGAAACTAATTTCCCAAAATATGGTTTGCCAAATCGTGATTAGTTTACAAAATATTATCTTTTATATATCATTGATTGAAGATATGATTCCATAGGGTTTATTTTACATGGAACAATTTGAGAAAACCTTGATCTAGTGCATTTGGCTAATTGGTTTCTCAGTTTGGGGCATAGCTAGTCAATGGTCACAACCATAAATTATCCTTTAACAAAACCATGGATATCTCCCAATTCGTGCACTTTTTTGGAGGCAATTTTCATTATTAGTCTAATGGGGGATGTCCTGAATAAAAAAGCATGTTTTATATTCTCCAAATTATGCTCCCTTTCCCAAAAATCACACCCGAAACTGATGACTCAATTATTTCGGTCACAAGTTGTCTAAATTGTTGGTCATGACCTGGAGGTTTCTAGAATCGACTTGGGTGTAATGTGAACAACATAGAACTATGTCATCCATGATAGAAACAAAACTTGTGTTCAAGAATTTTCCTTGGGGTTACGTATATTTGTCAACCTTGAAGGTTGGTTAACATACTTGCATAGGAGCTAAAGGAACTAGGTAGAACCATCATCAATAAAATCAAACATAATCCTCTATAATCTGTTAAAAGTAAATTAAAGTGATGACAATAAACTACTTAATAATTCTTGGATCCATTGTATCATATTCATGGAGAAACACAAAAAAAAGGTAATGAACAATTGACAAAATGAGGTGAAATGGTCAAAAATAGAGGTTTGGAAAGGTGAAAAAGGTGATGAAATGGGAAATCAACTGTATACTTCCATGCTTTCGTATATTAGATTCCCACTTTCCTAGATTTTCAATAACTTAAGCATACACTAACTGATAAGTTGAGTATAAGACTAGGAGTGATCGCTTACTTTCTCTCACAATTGGAAAAGGCCCTAGCGCATTTTTGACTTCTCATCTAGTGTTAAGTTGATTTCATTGGATTAAATAAGAGAATAAAGCATGTTTGTTTTCTCTCACCAATAGAAAAGTCCCTATTTCATTACCAAACCATCAAATTGAACCTCTTGAGCATTATTTCCAATTCCTATCATTTACTAGCATTTGATTTGAGTGTGAAAACTTACAAATATACTACACATGATTGTGTAGAATAATATGAGTTGACCTATGATTTGGGACCTCAGTGTATGCCCAATCATCCAATGGATTTCAAGTATGTGCGCTTTATTTTCCAAGAAGTGTGATTAGATTAAGTTTTGTTTCATGCTTTCTTAACTTAGTCCTTTAACTTTTCTAAATTATAACTCTAGATCTTGACCTCCATTAGCTAACTTTAGTACTTAGTCTTAGATGTGACAACAAATCTAGCATAATTCCCTACACATTGTATTATTCTTCTAAGTTTATGAGAATCTAGATTGATTTAAATATCATGTCTTAATCTATGCCCTAGATTAGCATGACACTGATATATATATCATCACTTGGATTTAGAATAAATGGAAACCAAAGGGCTAGATAGACTTGGAGCTAGGTTCCAAGGTACCTTTTATGGTGATTTTCACCAACCTAGAGGATCATGCTCAAGCATTTGATGGAGGATAATATTTCTTCAATTAGGCTAGGTCATATCTTAGATTCTAGATCAAACAATTTTGCCTCGAAAAGGAAATTTTTGTATAATTTTCTCTACAAATCAGCTAGCTCACTGATATCATGTAGAAATTTCACCTACAGATCAAACTGATATATGCAATGTACTAAAGCATAATACTAGATCTACATCTACCATAAACTTTGCGGAAGTTTAATTGAACATGAGAAACATCAAGAATGAATAGATATAACTGAGAATGAGAAGTAATCAACCATAACACAGAAGATATAACCTGGGGAAAGCACCAGCCTAAAACCCCATCTCTGTATTATCAATCAAGTGGAAATCCTCAACAACATACAAAAAGAATCAGCTCAAAAGCTATCCTGCTCTCTCTGTACTCTGATGATAAAGCTCATGGACTACCTAGGCCTGAATATATAGGCTACACAAGTCCTCCAAGATCCTATTTCGTTGCACAGTTTTGATTGGGGTCCAATGTCATAACATGTGTGAATTGGCCACATCATACCTGCTGTAACCTCAGGTCCAACTACGCAATCCATAAGGAATACTATTCCTTTTGCATGCAAGGAATATTTACAAGGAATATCCTAGCAACTGATAGTACATTGTCCCTCCATCTGATCTCAACTGGGTCTCTGTCTAAACTGACATGCATGAGTTATCCATGAGTGAATCTTCAGTTATCTAAAAATACCAGTTGTTACATGCATGCAAGCATTAACAAATTGAATCTCATTAATTTAACAACTTGTTAAATTAATCTAATTGGACTTGACTCAGTTAACTGAGCCAACTAATTACAACTCATCCTCATCCTTTAACTGATGGTTAAATCCCTTAATCAAAGGAGAAACTATTGCATGTCCTCACATAGACTTCAAGTTCATAATTCCTTAACTAATTAACTCATACTGAATTAATTAATTAATTTACAAACTGTTGTTAATATCAAATTCGAATTTTACTTACTATTTCTAGTCCAGGGACTGACTAAAATAGGAATCCACACTGAACTACTAAAAATAGAACTTCTATTTCTAGCACTTCCATTTTTCATTCCCTGTTGCCCAATCCAGCACTGGTACTCAAACTGCTATTTTTAGCACTTCTATTTTTAGCATTTCTTGTTGCCATTTTTCAACACTCCCTCTCAACAAGAAAGGCTTCTTCTCGAAACCGATCCTGTACCTTCGAAATGTTCTGCATGCAACACTTCTACCAAGTGTGGTTGCTTCAGAAACTTTCAAAACAAAAACAACTCCCAACTGACCTCTTTGTTGGGCTAGAAACATACTTTGATGCTGAAGCTCTACCTGCTGCGGACAAGTTCTCCCTCTCTGACCTTTGCGCTACTGCAACATCTCCATGCATCTCGCACCTTTGCACACCTCTCTATGCTACCCTAGACTGGTGCAACTCACTTGTGCCTCTCGCATTGTTGCAGCCTACTAGCTCTACACTGTCTTGGGATTCACACTGTAGCTCTCTCTTCCCTCCATCACATCTATCTCTACCCAATCAGTCAGTTCTGCTACTCCTCATCGGGGCTCTCGTAGCAAAGTCGAATCAAAGAGGTTGGGTACCTCAAGGATCCTACCCCTCCTTCTTGGGACGATCACTCCACATCATCCCACCTCCTACCTCGAGGTATGGCTGCATGTGATCCCTCAACCCACCTGGCTCGAAGTTTCCCCTACTGGAGGTCTTTGCATGAGTAGATGTCTCTACTCGATCTCCTCTCAGCTTCCTCTATTGTGGCTACTCCACAACCTTCTAAAGCTGTTGCACCAATCGTGGCTCCCCCACAATCGTCTGAGACTTCTTCTAGCACTGAATGTTGAGAGGTAATATGCCCTCCCTCTCAACCACCAAGTCTCCATCGGTTGCCTTTGCTGCTCAAGGCTTTGCATGCATCTTGAACCTCAAAAGCATACAGGTTCTTGACCCGTGAACCAATTTGCTTCACTTTTCTAGTGATGATGTGTCTAAGGAAAACCTTTCCCTTACTGAAGACTACATCATAGCCTTTGTCTTCCAGCATCACGATCGACACCAAGTTTCTCTTCAGTCCTGGTACATAATTGACATCGGTTAAGGTAAGGCGAGCTCCATGCTCACTCTGAAAAACAACCGTGCCTACACCTGAGACATTATACTTTTCATCATTACCCATTGCTATGAGTATCTGGAGATCTTTCTCCTCCAAAGTACTGAACAAACTCTTGTCGCCGGTCATGTGGAAAGAAACTCGACTGTCAAAAAACCAACCACTTCCCACCATGGATGAAACCATGCATGCGAAGAGTGTGAAATCCAACTCCGATTGTGAAGCAAGTGCCTTACCTTCAGATCCTTCCCCGGATCCCTTCTTAGATTTCCTCAGTGGACAATTTGTAAGAAAATGGCGCACATCATGACAACGAAAGCATCGCACTTTCGATTAGTAAAACTTCTTCCCACCATGGGAAGAAATGGACTCGGAAAGAGAAACCTTCTCCTTCCCCTTCTTCGCCTTACTCGGTAAGGCACAGTTTTCTTCATTGTCCATGGATGAAGAACCATCTCTGGTGCTTCTTCTTATCTCCTCCTACATCAAATCCAACCAAAGTCGTTCCCAATCTGGCAATTTCTCTCTTCCATTAACCGAGTCCTTGTAGCTATGCCAACTCTTAGGAATATTGAGGAGTGCAAGACTCACCATGTCATCATCAGCTATCATGATCCCTACACTTCCAAGCTCATCCCTGCATGAGGTGAGCTTGTTCAGATACATAGAGATCGTGTCATCCTTTTCACACTTGATCTTTCGAAGTTTGTCCTTTAGTGCTAGCTTCCTCTGATCACTACTATTCTGACAAAAATCTTTCAATGTACTCCACATCAAAAATGGAGTCTCCTTCCCATGGAGGCTCGAGACAATGTGATCTCGAACTCCCTCCAGGAGGATTCTCCTAGCTCTAGCCACACACTTCTTCCATTCTGCCAGTTGAGTAGCATCAGTCAGCTTCGGGACTTCTTCATCAATTAAGTCCTTAAGGCCATTATCTTCTAATACTGACTCCATGCGATCCTTCCAGGCTATATAATTCTAACTGCCATCAAGGGCATATTCGAGTCTCAAACCATAGAACGCCATCGGTGAAATAGATGTGATAAGAACTCAATTCAATATTCAGAAACCACAAACTTCAACTTCTCCCTTCTTGTATATTGTTCTTCCTTGATCACTTGTGCTCCGATACCATGTATAATTTTCTCTACAAATCAACTAGCTCACTGATATCATGTAGAAATTTCACCTGCAGATCAAACTGATATATGCAATGTACTAAAGCATAATACTAGATCTACATCTACCATAAACTTTGCGGAAGATTAATTGAACATGAGCAACATCAAGAATGAACAGATATAACTGAGAATGAGAAGTAATCAACCATAACACAGAAGATATAACCTGGGGAAAGCACCAACCTAAAACCCCATCTCTGTATTATCAATCAAGTGGAAATCCTCAACAACATACAAAAAGAATCAGCTCAAAAGCTATCCTGCTCTCTCTATACTCTGATGATAAAGCTCATGGACTACCTAGGCCTAGATATATAGGCTACACAAGTCCTCCAAGCTCCTATTTCCTTGAGCAGTTTTGATTGGGGTCCAATGTCATAACATGTGTGAATTAGCCACATCATACCTCTTGTAACCTAGGTCCAATTACGCAATCCATAAGAAATAATATTCCTTCTGCATGCAAGGAATATTCACAAGGAATATCTTAGCAACTGATAGTACATTGTCCCTCCATCTGATCTCAACTGGGTCTCTGTCTGAACTGACATGCATGAGTTATCCATGAGTGAATCTTCAGTTATCTGAAAATACCAATTGTTACATGCATGCAAGCATTAACAAACTGAATCTCATTAATTTAACAACTTGTTAAATTAATCTAACTGGACTTGACTCAGTTAACTGAGCCAACTAATTACAACTCATCCTCATCCTTTAACTGATGGTTAAATCCCTCAATCAAAGGAGAAACTGTTGCATGTCCTCACATAGACTTCAAGTTCATAATTCCTTAACTAATTAAATTGAACTGAATTGATTAATTAATTTACAAACTACTGTGTAGTATCAAATTCGAATTTTACTTCCCATTATTTTTCATTCCCTATTGCCTAATCCAGCACTCGTACTCAAACTGCTACTTTTAGCAGTGCTATTTTTATCACTTCTATTTTTAGCATTTCTTGTTGCCATTTTTCAACACTCCCTCTCAGCAAGAAATGCTTCCTCTCAAAACCGATCCTGTACCTTCAGAATGTTCTGCATGCAACACTTCTACCAAGTGTGGTTTCTCCAGCAACTCTCGGAACAAAAACAACTCCCAACTGACCTCTTTGTTGGGCTAGAAACATACTCTGATGCTGAAGCTCTACTTGCTGTAGACAATTTCTCCCTCTCTAACCTTTACGCTACTGCAACATCTCCATGCATCTCGCACCGTTGCACACCTCTCTGTGCTACCTTGCACTGGTGCAACTCACTTGTGCCTCTCGCATTGCTACAGCCTGCTATCTCTGCGTTGTCCTGGGATTCCCTGCACTGTAGCTCTCTCTGCCACTCCATCCACATCTGTCTCTACCCAATCAGTCAGTTCTGCTACTCCTCATCGGGGCTCCTGTAGCAAAGTAGAATCAAAGAGGTTGGGTACCTCAAGGATCCTGTCCCTCCTTCTTGGGACTATCTGTCCACATCACCCCACCTCCTACCTGGAGGTATGGATACATGTGATCCCTCAGCCCACTTAGCTCGAAGTTTCCCCTACTGGAGGTCTCTGCATGAGTAGATGTCTCTACTTGATCTCCTCTCAACTTCCCCTATTGTGTTTGCTCTACAACCTCCTGAAGCTGCTGCACCAATTGTGGCTCCTCCACAATTGTCTGAGACTTCTTCTGGAACTATATGTTGAGAGGTAATATACCCTCCCTCTCAACTACCAAGTCTCCATCATTTTCCTTGCTGCTCAAGGCTTTTCATGCATATTGAACCTCAAGAGCATACATATTCTTGACCCATGAACCAATTTGCTTCACTTGTCTAGTGATGATGTGTCTATGGAAAACCTTTCCCTTACTAAAGACTACATCATAGCCTTTGTCTTCCAGCATCGCGATCGACACCAAGTTTCTCTTCAGTCCTGGTACATACTTGACATCGGTCAAGGTAAGGCGAGCTCCATGCTCCCTCTGAAAAATAACCGTGCCTACACCTGAGACATTATACTTTTCATCATTACCCATCGTTGTGAGCATCTGGAGATCTTTCTCCTCCAAAGTACTAAACAAACTCTTGTCGCTGGTCATGTGGAAAGAATCACCACTATCAAGAAACCAACCACTTCCCACCATGGATGAAACCATGCATGCAAAGAGTGTGAAATCCAACTCCGACTATGAAGCAAGTGCCTTACCTTCAGATCCTTCCCCGGATCCCTTATTAGATTTCCTCAGTGGACAATTTGTAACAAAATGGCCCACCTCATGACAACGAAAGCAACACACTTTTGATTTGTAAAACTTCTTCCCACCATGGGAAGAACTAGACTCGGAAAGAGAAACCTTCTCCTTCCCCTTCTTCGCTTTACTCATTAAGGCACAATTTTCTTCATTGTCCATGGATGAAGAACCATCTCTGGTGCTTCTTCTTATCTCCTCCTACATCAAATCCGACCAAAGTCGTTCCTAATCTGGCAGTTTCTCTCTTCCATTAACCAAGTCCTGGTAGCTATGCCAGCTCTTAGGAAGACTAAGGAGTGCAAGACTCACCATGTCATCATCAACTATCACGATCCCTACACTTCCAAGCTCATCCCTACATGAGGTGAGATTGTTCAGATACATAGAGATCATGTCATCCATTTCACACTTGATCTTTCGAAGTTTGTCCTTTAGTGCCAACTTCCTCTGATCATTGTTATTCTAATAAAGATTTTTCAATGTCTTCCACATCGAAAACAGAGTCTCCTTCCCATGGAGGCTCGAGACAATGTGATCTCGAACTCCCTCCAGGAGGATTCTCCTAGCTTTAGCAACACACTTCTTCCATTCCGCTAGTTGAGCAGCATCAGTCGGCTTCGGGACTTCTTGATCAATGAAGTCCTTAAGGCCATTATCTTCTAATATTGCCTCCATGCAATCCTTGCAGGCTATATAATTCGAACTGCCATCAAGGGCATATTCGAGTCTCAAACCATAGAACGCAATCGGTGAAATAGATGTGATAAGAACTCAATTCAATATTCAGAAACCACAAACTTCAACTTCTCCCTTCTTGTATATTGTTCTTCCTTGATGACCTTTGCTCCGATACCATGTAGAATTTTCTCTACAAATCAGCTAGCTCACTGATATCATGTAGAAATTTCACCTGCATATCAAACTGATATATGCAATGTACTAAAGCATAATACTAGATCTACATCTACCATAAACTTTGCAGAAGCTTAATTGAACATGAGCAACATCAAGCATGAACAGATATAACTGAGAATGAGAAGTAATCAACCATAACATAGAAGATATAACCTGGGGAAAGCACCAGCCTAAAACCCAATCTCTTTATTATCAATCAAGTGGAAATCCTCAACAACATACAAAAAGAATCAGCTCAAAAGCTATCATGCTCTCTCTGTACTTTGATGATAAAGCTCATGGACTACTTAGGCCTGAATATATAGGCTACACAAGTCCTCCAAGCTCCTATTTCCTTGTGCAGTTTTGATTGGGGTCCAATGTCATAACATGCGTGAATTGGCCACATCATGCCTACTGTAACCTCAGGTCCAACTATGCAATCCATAAGGAATAATATTCCTTCTACATGCAAGGAATATTCATAAGGAATATCCTAGCAACTGATAGTACATTGTCCCTCCATATAATCTCAACTGGGTCTCTGTCTGAACTGACATGCATGAGTTATCCATGAGTGAATCTTCAATTATCTAAAAATACCAGTTGTTACATGCATGCAAGCATTAACAAATTGAATCTCATTAATTTAACAACTTGTTAAATTAATCTAACTGGACTTAACTTAGTTAACTGAGCCAACTAATTACAACTCATAATTACAACTCATCCTCATCCTTTAACTAATGGTTAAATCCATCAATCAAAGGAGAGACTGTTGCATGTCCTCACATAGACTTCAAGTTCATAATTCCTTAACTAATTAACTCAAACTGAATTAATTAATTAATTTACAAACTGTTGTTAATATCAAATTCAAATTTTACTTCCTATTTCTAGTCTAGGGACTGACTAAAATAGGAATCCACACTGAACTACTAAAAATAGAACTTCTATTTTTAGCACTTCCATTTTTCATTCCTTGTTGCCCAATCCAGCACTGGTACTCAAACTGCTATTTTTAGCACTTCTATTTTTAGCATTTCTTGTTGCCATTTTTCAACAAGTTTCACAACTACTTCGGCTTGAATATGTATATACTCCTTATAACAATAATTCTAGAAAGAAGAAACTCTAGAAGGTATTTGAAATACCCTAGGCCATTACATAAAAGATTTGAAGGTCACAAAATAAGGGAGATATATCTCCTATGCCAATATTTATATGTACATGAACATCTCATAGCCCCTTCCAGCTTCCATCAATCCATACTACAAGGATGAGCTTTGGAAATAGTTTTTGGACTATTAACCCATTCCCTTCCATTATAAGCACTGCATTAATATGGTCATCTATTCAAATATTTCCCATTATCCAATCTAGTGACCCATCAAATCTTGAATCCCCTTGAATATCTTGAGGGCTTCACCTTGGTCATCAAAGTGGAAGCATACAAAATTTCAAGCTTCCAAACAAATGTATTTGGTGATCCATACCTAAAATAGATTTGAAACCATAGTACAAACATCTTCTGAAGATCCTTCATCAACCCATGTGAATATCCAACCAAATCTAATCACTGCTAAAATCAAAAGACATAAATAGGACCGAGTTTTTCCTACAAGTTATTCCATTCCCATATAAAAACAAATGATGACACAACTTAATAACACTGAGGTCATAATGATGGAGTCGAGAAAAGACAAATGTAGGGATCCTAGTGGATTTTTCCCTATTGCCCTATGTAACACCATATACAAAATTATATAGAAATTTATTGCAAATAGGCGAAAGCCCATTCTCCCTTCTCTCATCTCTGAAGAACAAATAGAGAAGGTAGGAATATTCTATATGGAATAGTAGCATTCCATGAATTAGTTGACTCACTCCATCACTCAAAAAAAGTACACATTCTTATCAATTTAGATCTCTCCAAAGCCTTCCACAAACTAAGATGGTCCTATATATCTCGCATTCTTCAAGCCATTCGTTTTTTAGAAGATTGTATCTATTGGGTCCTCTCTATAATCTCCATATCCTTCTTCTTGGTCCTTGTTAATGGACCCCTTCCTAAGCCTTCAATCATTTCAAAGGGATTCGATAGGGTGACCCTCTATCACCCTTCATTTTCATCTTATTCATTGAAGGACTTGGATGAGAACTAAAACAAGCAGTAGCAAAGTGAGTTATAAGGGGTATATGCCTCTCCAATTCAACAAATAAAACCTCACACCATTAGTTTCTAGATAACACAATGCTCATGGTGGTTCCCATTATTTGAGAGGATTTTGATTTTCATAAGGTATTTAAGGACTTTATGGAAACTTTATGTATGGATCTCAATTCTCATAAATCAAAAAATTATTTTTTAAACACATCTAAGGGCACCTCACTCAACTTCTAGGCTTTAAGAAATGTAACTTACCTTCTACATATCTAGGACCCCCTCTAGCACATAACTCTTTGAGAGAAAAAATATATTCGAAATTGATTGAGAAACTTTCCAATAAACTGGGAAGTAAGACTTTCAAATCACCAAATATAATGGGTAGAATGGTTTTTCTCAAATCTATTTTGTAAACTCTGCTAATATATGTAACTTTAGCTTTAACAACTCCTAAGAGTGTTCTCCATCAAATAATAGTTATCCAAATATTCTTCCTATGGGAAGGAGTGAAAAATAGAAAAAAATGGGCATTGGTTTCATGGGAGAAAATATGCTTACCTAAAAGTAGTGGAGGGTTGGGGTTTCATGATCCAGAAACTTTAAATACAATACTAGGAGCCAAACTATGGTGGAGAGGGCTACAAGTAGGATATGATTTATGGAAGAGAATATGATTTAGAAAATATAATAATCACATTCCATATGGCCAATGTCACATTCGAGCTAAGCACTTGTTATACAACAAATTGACCTCCTCATCAACTCAGAGGGGAAAGACATGATGACTGAAGCAAAGACCACAATTACAGGCCTTGATTCCACACTAACGCTGGTTGTACACTAACAACCTACTTTATAAAGCTTGTTACCAAGCCTAAGGGTGTGTTAGTGACCCTGCTAACTCATGTTGCTAGGCAGGGGACATTGTTAGTGAAACTAGATGTAGTTCCAAGGGTCAAAGGAATGAATTCACTCAAAAATATCTAGATATTTGTTCCTAAAAACACTCAAGAAAAGAAAGAAAATATCTAAAATCGACCTATTTTGAGAAATTCTAATCTGAGCAAAGGAGGCAAATGGGAAAGAGCTGAAAAGCAGGGCAAGTTCATTGCTTTTGCCCTAGTGAACTCTAGGAGGAGCTCGACAACCCTAACTCAATTGCTACATAAGAAAAGTGAGGGTCATTGTGAAAGGGGTCAAAGCATTTGAAAGGATAGCCTACTTAGCTGTTGAGAACCATCTCATATCTGAAGAAGTTGGTAAGAAGGGAGAGAGAGAGAGAGAAGTTGAAGGGGCAAAAGAAGACTGATGCAACATATGGTTGTAATCATGCTTCCATTATTAATACAGAACTGTAGTTGTGTTGCCTACTCTATGGTGTCGATACTATCATTCATTAAGTTGTTTATTCGATACCTGTTTGTATGAGTAGCTTAGTTGTATGCAATTATATGTTCTTCATGTATTCATATATTAGTTTTCAAGGTTGTATGCGGTGATTGTGTTTGCCTCTTCTTTGTGCAGGAATTGATTTGGAGCCGACTTTGAGGGAGTTCCACTTGGTTGCATTGTGATCTCCAAACAAATCCATACAAAGGTCCGAGGTAATCCCCTTTCCATACTTTGTTAGTTGATAATTGTCTATGAACATGTGTATAACTTTGTAACATCTACAGATAATCTTACATTCTATTGAAGGTCCCGGGAAGACCTTTGAGGGTATTTTCATTCTCCATACACCATGCATTTTACCCCATAGCAGAGTTGGCGACTCCGCTGGGGACTATACATTTAGTTCCCGGTTTACCCAGACTCTTTTTGGTACTCTCCTCCTTCTAAGAGCTCCCTACACTTCTGCAATCCCTTTCTGACCCACCAAGAATCTTGTTGCATCTTGCTTACATACATTCATCTCTGAATCTGATCTTGAAAGCCATCTTTTTGACTGATTTCCCACACTAATGCAGGTTAGCAGGCTACACAGAGCTTTATAAAGCACTGTGCTTGTTCACAGGGAGCGTTAGTGGGCCTACTACCTCTCTGTAGCCACTGTTACAGAGCCTTAGTCTCCCAATACCTTGATTTTCAACTGTCTGTGAGCCAAAAGGGATAGGAAGCTTTGTCATGGACTGAAATAAGATCTGTAACTACATTTTTCAGCAAAATAGGTGTCCTAGAAATTTATTTTTAGGAAAAAAGTTTTGTTTTTCTTCCTTAAAGGAATTTTTTCTAAAAGAAAGACTCACAATTTTTTATTCATCCTTCTGTTTAACTAGTTATAAGTTGCTTTATTTTGGTTTCAAGTAGTTGCTAAAGAAACATTGGAAAAAGTATTTTGGTTATGCAGGTGTTAAAATAACTAAAGATGCATGGGAAAACTATGAATATGTGAAAAATATGAATATGTAGAATACAACTTGTTTTCATCGATTTTTTTGTTTTTTTCAAAGCATTGTTTTCTGCATGATTTATCGAGTCAAAGTCTCATCACATTTCATACATCAACTCCCCTACCGAAGACAATAATAAAGTACACATAAAATTTACCTAAAATCAATCAATAACTCTTTATTAAGAAAACAAACATTAGTTAGGCTAGGATCTTGGGCTAAGCAGTGTGAGTAAACTTCCCAAGGTCAAAAACCAAACTAGTGTCATTAAAAGAGAGAAAAATTCCTTCTGCACTCATACTACCGTGACCTCTCCAGTAAAAGCAGAGCAAAATACGAGACAACATCGGACAGTAAGTGAAGGTAGCCTGCCTTCTCTTACAACTCCTTTGGGTATCCTATGTATTGGGGATTCCTTCGGGGATTTCAGAACTGAGTCAGGGACTCAGGTATCCTACCCACACAACGTGCTGTCTACGACTATGTCCCCCCCGGTGGTGTCTGTGATCTGAGGTATCTTTAGTGGAATAAATTTTAGGGACTTACACAAGCTGACTAGGACGGGTTGTCCTGGTACCTAACATGGACGGATCTACTCTATCTTCAGTTTTTGGGAGGGTTCTCATCTTCACGAGAGTACTTGGCCCCTCAATCTAAGGTTCGGGCGAAGCTCTAGAGTAACCATAACCATACATCTGGCCATCCTTCTCTGTTATTCATTGAGATACTAGGTTTCATCTCCGGTGATCGGTGCTTATTAGACAAGGCAATTTCCCTCTGTTTGTTGATTGATCCATTTAGTGTATTTTTTATATTTTTTAGGTACGTGAGTGCTATCATTTGAGACTTTAACGAATATCATGATAGCATTTATTGATAAAAATTAATGGTCACCATGGCTACGTCCAGCCCTCGTCGTCACTCCAGACTATTGTTAAGACTTCCTCCACTCATTGTGGAAGATCCACTAAGTTCCACTAAACCGGATTCCCCATCTTCGGGGGATCAGTCTCCTAGATCTTACACAAGATTTGTTTGGACAACCGACGATTCAAGTTTTCCAGAGGATTTCTTTACCGAAGGATTTCTTCCTCCCTTTAACCCTCCACTCATGAATCCGTTGGAACCTGTCTTGGCTCCCGTGGTACCTGTACTTCCTGCTTCTGTAATTGGAACCTTTCCATCTATTCCGTCGATGACTAACGGGTTGTGGGACTTTAGGAACACTTTTGTTCCTCCACCACTTCCCCAGTCGACAGTCACCACAACACTGGTGATGGCGAATCCCGTTATCCCATTTGTCCTAGGTACAACCACTCACATGACACCCTCTACGAGTGGAACCCAGCCGATGTCGGGTTCCACCCTTATGGTGCCAAATTGCATACCTTTGACAAGTGCTACATACAACGCTCCCTATAACACTCAATGTGGCACTATGGGCGCGGTTCCTGTCTACCAAAAATATGGTTGGCCGCCATTGTACAGTTCAAACCCCCAAATCCATATACCTGGGGGGGTTCCCACTATGCACATGCTGGTAGGGAACGTAACAATTCCCCCTCCATTCTCAGGCATGCATGGTCAGTCTCTAATTGACATGAGCATTCCCTCTATCAATCAAGGACAAATGGTTAGTTCTGTGTCAGGCGAGAATCCTCAAGGGGTTCCCAACCAATCCATGGGGGCACCCTACTCACATATTCAAATGAGTCAAGGGGGCACCGCTTATCCTGGGGGAAATTCTATACCCCAGTATCAAAATCCTCATGGAAATCCACTCTACAACACCATACCTCAAAGCAACTACTACACCACGCAACCCATGTATAATATTGGGAACCAAACGATGGGAGGAGTGCAAAGCTCCTCAAGTCATCTGTCATCACCATGGTCTGAGTTGGGGGCACCCAACTCTCTGCCTTTCTTAGCAACGTTGGATATACCCAACTTATACAAACTGATGAATGACCCCATCTAGCACAACTTACAATGGCCACTGATCCCGCATAAGATACCAATGGACATCCCAAAGTTCGATGGAAAGTAAGGGGAGGATCCGGGCACCCATATCACCACCTACCATCTTTGGTGTGTTTCAAACTCTGTGGTGGGTGATAGTGTCCGGTTACATATTTTTCCCCGCACCCTCACTGGAAACATAGCGAAATGGTATATTGAGTTACCATGTGCGTCAATAAACACCTTCGACGCTTTAATGATGGAATTCCTAAAGCACTTCCAACTACCCATCTGCTATGAGACTGGGACAGAGCTCCTCACTTCATTTCATCAGGATATCGCCACCCACATCTCTGATCATATACATGAATAGAGACGTAGGCGGAGGTTAGTCAAAGCTCCCCTCCTAGACTTTCTCTTAATGGACTGGTTCTGCAAGTCCTTACTCCCGCAAATTGTTAGAGATGTCGCTCTAGGTGGTGCGGTCATGGAAGACTAATCCATATATCATGCCTAGCACTTAGATCTGATATATTCACATTCTAGGACTCTTTATGACATAATCCCCCATGCCCCTGGCAACCCCAATGTTTCCACTACTCAGCACCCCGGAGTGCACACCGACGGGATTGTCGGTGCAACCTATGGGGCTGCTATAAAACAACTCAGCGGTCACATCGCCGAGATGTCGGTGGACCCCTCTACCAAATCAACTGCTCTTCCAGCCATTGCGATAAACTCTGTGCAGTCTATGCAAAAACTCGGTGGCAAGAACAAGAAGAATAAGAAAAATACCACTCCTTCTGAGGAATAGTCAACAAAGCAGCCAAACCCAAAACAAAAGGCCGTTGTGCCTACTGACGAGGAAAAGGATAAACCCGCCAGATATCCATGCAAACTCTGTACTGAAGACCACATGACCTGTCATTGTCCGCGTCTTTAGGAATGCACAGAATACCTTGCCAAATGGGATACTAGTAAGACCCCCACTATCCTTAGAAATCCTTTTCCCACTTAGCAGCAACAAAATCTTATTGCAAACCAGTCGTACCCCCCGCAAGGGGACAACGATGGTTCACAACATCCTTCAGATGGTGAAGGATCTTCTACCGTATACACATTTGAAATGGTAGAACTCACCACAAGAGCCAAATCTTATGGAGCTCCTGTCGCTCCTGTAGTAGAACCTTCCTTAGGTCAAAACCCACTGCCACCCAACAATTTTCATATTGAAAGGTCGGTTGCGAACCTTGTAATTTGACCCCCAAAAGGGAACTTCGACACACAACGTACAATACATCTGCACGTGCCGCCAAAAACTACAACATTAAAGAAGATTTGGCACAAGCACTATCGGCTATGTCGGCGCTCGAAGTATTACAAACATGCACAACACAACGGAAAGCTTTGCTTTTGGCTATTGGTGGTATCGACCCAAAGGATTCCATGCTTGCTATTTTCGACATGGCCAAGTGTAAACCTCCCCTTTCTCACCAACTTGCATTCTAGGTGCATATAACTTCGAAAGGTAAAGGTATACACAGAACTGTCATCGACGAAGATGCTTCTACCTGCGTCATGTCAGCTTCATGTTGGCTCGCCCTAGGTTCTCCAACCCTATCCCTGCCATCGAACTCCCTTAAATCTTTTGACAGCCGCACCTTTATCCCAAAAGGATACCTAGCCAGTTTCCCCATCACTTTGTATGGGAAAACCATAACAGTGGACCTAGAAGTTATAGACAAAAAACTCGACTATAATCTCTTGCTGGGTCGCAGTTGGACATATGCCATGATGGCCATCCTATCTACTGTCTTTCACATCATCCTATTTCCAATGGATGGAAAGGTAGTTACAGTAGATCAGTTTTCTTTCTACACCCCTGATTATTACCATTACCAAGTGGCTCCGTACCCCTAGTAGGAGGTGGAACTGACTTCTATGTCAGTTTAGGTACCGGTCTACTGAAGGCTTCTCCCCTCATGGGTTGTTTTCCTCTTCAGCCACCCAAGGTTTCACAGATGGTCAACATGATTTCCTTTATTCCTCATGAACTGACTGATCCGTGGATCCTATCGGCTCCTTCATACCTTGACACATTCAGAGAACAGAAGCTGTTGTCACCAGCTGAATTGGCCTACCAAGCCATTCAATCCGCATCCACATCTCTAGTCACATTGGATACTACCTACGGTACCATCACCCCTTCCATAACCATGCCTTCTTTCGATCTACTCAATCAAGTCCTACCTACGGACGAAGCTATTCAAGAAATCATGAGTTTAGAAGAGCAACCTTGGGAGGATTAGCATCATCGTGTTTCGATATCTAATTAAGACACGATGCCTCTTCAAATCTTGTCCCCTGACATACCAGAAATCGTTTCCTCACCCTATACGACCATCCAGACTTTGGAGGTAGAAGGAAACATGGGCAATATTTCAAAAACATTGCTCATCGATATTTCTGTCAAGACAGGCATCGTTGAAAACATCAATATTGAAGCTGATTGCAATCCTAAGGAAATTGCAAGCTTCACCTACCTATTTAAGGAATTCCGCAATGTATTCACCTGGTCTTATGAGGAAATGCCCAGCATAGATCCTTCTATTGTCGAGCATGAGATCAAGCTTTACAACAATGCAAAACCTATCCATCAAAGAGTTCGACCAGTCCATCCCCACAAAATGGCAGCCATAAAAACCGAAGTGGAAAAATTGTTACACGCTGGTTTTGTCTATCCTGTTCCTTTAACGGAATGGGTTTCCAATCTGGTTCCTGTGGATAAAAAAAAGGAACCATCCGCGTATGTGTTGACTATCGAGACTTGAATGCTGTGTGTCCTAAGGATAATTATCCAACACCATTCACCGACCAAATCATCGACAACTGCGCCAGTTGTGAATGATTTTCATTCATGGATGGATTCTCAGGTTACAACAAGATTGCCATAAAACCCAACGACCAGCATAAAACTGCCTTCATCTACCTGTGGGGTGTCTTTGCCTATTGAAAACTCCCATTCAGATTAAAGAATGCTGGAGCAACTTTTCAAAGAGCCATGGACTATGCATTCCACGATATCTGGCATATCGTTCAAGCTTACTTGGATGACCTCCCAACCCATTCCAAGCAACGAATGCAACACCTAAACCATTGAAGAGCAATATTTCTAAGGTGTTAGTTTTAAAACATCCACCTGAATCCGCATAAATGCATTTTCTTTGTCGACTCTGGACACTTACTTGGATTCATTGTCTCGAAGTACGAGATTAGGGTTGATCCCGATAAGGTAAAAGCAATTGTTCAATTGCTAGAACCACAATCCGTTCTTCAGTTCCAACGTTTGTAGGGGAAAGAAAACTTTTTATGTCGATTCATTGTAAATTATGTCGAATTAATGAAAGGCTTCATGCACTTACTTAAGAAAGGAGTGTCATGTCTGTGGGATGACCAATCTCAACGATCATTTGATGCCTTGAAAAAGGCGCTTATATCAACCCCACTCCTCAGTGCTCCCAACTATAGCCGCGACTTTCTGCTTTACCTGGCAGCCTCACCATCCTATCTTGGAATGGTCCTGGTTCAAATGCATGATGACCAGAGTGAACATGTGATCTATTATTTTTCCAAAGGCCTAGCTGGCCTAAGCTCAGATATTCGCATGTGGAAAAGCTATCATTGGCAGTCGTCTTTGCTGTCAACCATTTCCAACACTACATAATGCTGCGATAGACTACTGTCATCGCCTTGGAGAATCCCATGAGACATATTTTGTCTTGTCAAGTAATTGGAGGAAAATATTCAAAATGGATCGTAATCCTCCAACAATTTGATCTGGTTTTCACAGCTGCCAAGGCAAAGAACTCCTTAGTCTTCACTGAACTTTTGTCGAATCTTCCCATCGTCGATCCAAATGAGATAGCCCATGATCCTCTCCCGGATGAGGCTATCTATCTTATCGACACCACTGATCCTTGGTATGGGGACATTCTTGTCTACCTCCAAGCACAACGGTTCTGCCCTGAACTCACGACAGGCGACCGTCATCGCATCCATCACCAAGTGCGACACTATCTAGTGATTAACAATACATTATATCGTTGCGGTGCATATACAATTCTTCGGCGTTGCCTCACTAGAAGAGGCAGAGCACATTTTAAATTACTGCCATGCTAAGGCATGTGGCGGTCATCTTTCTAGCATATCTACTGCACAGAAAATCTTACGCATAGGCTATTACTGGCTGACCTTGTTCAAAGATTGTGTCAAGGTCGTCTAGCAATGTCATCCTTGTCAAGTATTCACAAAGAAAATGTGCGCCCCTCCAGCCCTACTGCACCCGGTGATCTCTGTTGGCCCTTTTTCCAAATGGGGGATAGACTTTGTCACCTGTAATCCCGTTTCCTTTGCTGGACACAACTATATCATAGTAGCTGTGGACTATTTTACAAAATGGGTCGAAGCCCTTCCTACCTACAACACCGATGGAGAGATTGCGGCGCTATTCCTATTTAATCAGGTTATCTGTCATTTCAGTGTCCCCCGTACAATCGTTACAGACCATGGATCTCACTTCCAGAACCATATGATGTCTGATTTAACGTCGCTGCTTGGTTTTCATTAGGATCAATCATCCTCCTACTACCCCCAAGCTAATGGTCAAGTGGAGGCCATAAATGGCATCTTAAAAACCATGATCCATAGGTTGGTAGGAAACCATAAAACCAATTGGCACCAAATGTTATATTCGGCGCTATGGGTGTACCGAACTTCAGTAAAGACTGCCACAGGCTTTACACCTTTTCAACTGGTGTATGGCCTAGAAGCAGTTCTACCCATTGAGTGTCAGATCCCTTCCCTGAAACTAGCCGTTGAACTCCTTCCCGGCACTACTGCCAAAGAAGAACGCTTACTATACCTTGATCAGCTGGACGAAACCCATCGAGATGCCGAACTGGCACTCGAAGCTCACAAGCGCTGGGTAAAATCCCAATACGACAAAAAGGTTAAGCTTCGTTCTTACCAAGAGGGTGACCTTGTTTTGCTCTATGATCAGAAACATGATCTCTTGGGGGCAGGAACGCTCCAACCATTATGGCTAGGTCCCTATATCGTCAAGAAAGTCCTCTCAAAAGGGGCATATGAACTGCAAGACTGGGAAGGAGTCCCACTCAAGGAGCCCAGAAATGGGCTCTACCTGAAAAAGTATTATGCCTAGTATTGCACTAGGCATGTGCTGTGTAATTTTATGCAATTCTCAATAGAGCACTTTTTGGGATATTTTATTGCTCTTTAAAAAATAGAAACATCTTCGAGTTTTCATCGTTGAGCTCGTTAAATCTATATGACGATTGTCTAAGCAAATTTTTGTTGATCCTTTTCTAGCTCATTAAACTGAAAAAGACCAAATTATCATTCTTTTTAGGCACCTTTTTCTCACTCTTTAAACTGAAAAAATCCCGAGTTTTGTCTTTAGGCTCGTTAAACTTTATAAAGATCACCCGAGCATTCTTTTAGGTACTTTTCTCGCTCGCTAAATTGAAAAATATTGAGTTTTTGTCACTGGGCTCCTTAAAAATATACGGCAGCAACAGGAGCACTTTCTTTTTTGGGACCATTTCTCGCTCTTAAATCAAAAAATCCCCGAGTTTTTCCCTCCTTCGGGCTCATTAAAACTACGAAAAAGGAATGAGCAGTTCGTTTACCTTTTTTTCTCACTCACTAAACTGAAAAAGATACCCTGAGTTTTCTTCATCCAACTCATTAAAATTTGATGAAAGTATTGAGTTTGTCGCCGCGTGACTCATTAAATCATGCAGAGAACAATGCTTTGTGTTATGAAACCAGCTCACAAAAAGATAGAAAAGAGAGATCCACGCCTTAGAATTCAGCCTCTTCGAGGGGGCAACCTCCTTTACATTACATAAATGAGCAATTCTTGGATAATTCAAATGACAAAACCTCCTTTCTATATATAGTAGTCTAAGGAGTCACAATATAACCCAACCAACCTAACAATAGAGGGATTCTATGGGGCACAGTAATAACAATATGGGGAAAATAGTGGCACAACAATATTAATAAGGGGTACAACTACAATAGTAATGGGGTAATCACTAGTATTATAGGGACCCAACATGCCCCTCTCCTTCAAAAAAGTGTTGTACTCAATGCTTGAGTAGTTCTGGATGCTTCTGTATAAAATTCTCATCCTCCCATGTGGACTCTTCATCAGATAAGTTCTTCCACTTGATAAGATACTCTGAAATTGATCGATTTTGTAGCTGTCAAGTTCTTGTTTCTGTGACTGCTTCTGGTTCCAATATAATTTTTCCTTCCTCATCAAGTTCTAGCAATATTGTTTGAACTAGGAGATTATCGCCTATAACCTTATTTAAACATGAAACATGGAAAACTGGGTGCAATCGAGAAGCTGCAGGAAGCTCCAATTTGTATGCCATAGTACCAATATTTTGCAACACCTTGTACGGACCATAATACTTTGGTGATAATTTATTATCCTTCTTAGCTTGCTTGAGGGACATTTGCTTATATGGTTGTAGCCGTAGGAATACCCAATCACCTACATCAAAACTTCTTTCGCTGCGATGTTGATATGCCTGTTGTTTCATTATATTCTGTGCCAACACGAGGTTATCCTTTAAGAGTTGGAGGACTTGTTGTTGATGTTCGATGTGATGTTCCACTGCTTGAACCTTAGAATTTTCTCTTAAATTTGATGTGATGGATGGTGGCTGATACCCATAAAGTGCCATAAATGGGGTCATTTTTGTTGTTGTATGGAAGGAAGTGTTATACCACCATTCAGCCAAAGGCAACCATTTGACCCATTGTGTCTGTTTATCAGATACAAAGCAACGAAGATATCCTTCCAAACATTTGTTTACTATCTCAGTTTGCCCATCAAATTGAGGATGATAAGATGAGCTATGAGCTAACTGAGTACCAAGACAAGAAAATAATTCTATCCAAAAATTTCCAGTGAAAATGGGATCTCTGTCACTTACAATAATCTTTTGGTTTCCATGTAGCTTTTGAATTGTTTCCATAAATGCAATAGAAACTGTACTGGCTTTAAATGGATGTGATAATGCACAAAAGTGTGCATACTTGGTAAGTCTATCAACTACCACCATGATGAAACTCTTTCCCTCAGACTTGGGTAAACCTGTGATAAAATCCATTGAAACCTCCTCCCAACGTTGGCTTGGAATGGATAAAGGTTTTAATAGACCCGGTGTCTTAATTGTTTCAACTTTATTTTGTTGGAAAGCCAAACATTCCACCACAAACTTTTGAATATCTGATTTAAGGCCATCCCAAAAAAATTCCTTCTTAACCCTGTGGTAAGTTTTTAAAAATCCGAGTGCCTTCCTAAGGGAGAAGTGTGCAATTCCATAAGAATCTTTTGTTTTAGCTGGGAATTCTTACAGAGGTATAAGCGATCTTTGTACCATAATGAATCATTTTGCCAACTAAATGTATCCGACGTACTGGAATCTTGTTGTAACTTTTGAATAAGTGCCCACACTTCTTCGTCATTCTTCCATTCCTCCCTTGCTTCGTTTATCCAATATGGTTGGATAATAGAAATGGCGCATAACAATGCTTCCACATCCTCATCCTTTCTTGAGAGTGCATCTGCCACCACATTTTGCTTCCCTTTTTTGTAGATGATTTCAAAGTCATAACCCAACATCTTTGTGACCCACTTTTGTTGCTCTTCAGAGGATAATCTTTGTTCTAAAAAGTATTTAAGGCTATCATGATCCATTTTTACCTTGAAGTGTCTTCCCATTAGGTAGGGTCACCATTTCTTAAGTGCATGGAGTATTGCCAACATTTCCTTCTCATAAATAGCTTTGTGTAAAAACTTTCCCTTGATTAGACGACTTTCAAAAGCAATGGGTATTTCATCTTGCATTAAAATAGCACCAATTCCATTTCCTCAAGCATCACATTCCACAATAAAGGCTTTTGTGAAATCAGGTGTAGCTAAGACAGGTGATTGGCACATTGCCTCTTTAAGATGTTCAAAGGCCTTTGTTGCTTCTGGAGTCCATGAAAATGCATCTTTCTTCAATAGTGTTGTTAGAGGTGCTGCTATTCTCCCATAATTCTTAACAAACTTGCGATAATACCCTATCAACCCGAGAAATCCTCGCATATGTTTTATGGATGTGGGGATTTTCCATTCCTTAATGGCTTTAACTTTGCTAGGGTCTACCTTAACTCCTTCATGAGATACAATATGACCCAGATATTCCACCTCTTGTACTCCAAAGAAACATTTGGATATTTTTGCATATAATTGTTTCTCCTCCAATAGTTGTAGCACCCTATCAACATGTTCAACATGATCCTTCCAAGACTTGCTGTAGATTAGTATATCATCAAAAAATACTAACACAAATTTTCTAAGGAATGGCTTGAAAATTGAATTCATCAAACCTTGAAATGTTGAAGGTGCATTGGTAAGGCCAAAAGGCATGACCAAAAATTCATAATGACCCTCATGAGTTCTAAATGTTGTTTTCGGAATGTCTTCAGTCTTCATTCTGATTTGATGATATCCTGAATGAAGATCCAACTTGGTGAAGTAAATTGATCCATGCAATTCATCCAGTAATTCATCATTGATAGGAATGGGAAACTTATCTTTGATAGTGAGCTTGTTGAGCTCCCTATCATCCGGACACATGCGCCATGATCCATCCTTCTTGTGCACCAATACTACTGGAGTAGAGAAATAACTTTGACTCGGTTGAATTATACCAGCCTCTAACATTTCTGTAACCATATGTTCAATTTCACTCTTTTGGGCATAGGGATATCTGTACGGCCTGATGTTTGGAGGAACACTTCCTAGAATCAGATGAATAGCATGATCATGTTCACGAATAGGTGGGAGACCTTTGGGAGTCTCAAATACCTTGGAATGATTGTCCAAGACTTTTTGGAAATCTGGAGAAATAGATGATTCCAATGTGGAAACATCTAGCGAACATAATTGTGCAATTACACCTTTTTGTTCCTTTTTTAGAAGCTTTGTCATGCTGTTAGAGCTGATTATCTTTCCTAGTTTCCCTGCAATACCCCTTAATTCAACTTCCTTTCCTTCCACAGAAAATTTCATGAAAAGTTCTTGAAAATTAAAAGCTATTGTACCCAAGGATTGTAGCCATTGGACTCCTAATACAACATCAACACCTCCCATTGGAATGGAAAGCATTGGGCTAGTCAATACATATTCTCCCATGGATAGCTTGATATTATGGCACTTTCTAGAGAAATTTATTGTTCCTCCATTTGCAACCATCACTTGACACTCTGGTGCTAGATATAAGAAGCAATTAAATTCTTTTGCTACCTTACAATGAATAAAATTGTGGGTACTTCCTGAATCAATCAACACTATTACCTTTTTCTTCTTGATTTGTCCTTCTATCTTGATGGTTTGAGGAGTGGTAATTCCCGCCAATGCATTACAAGATATGGTCGGATTCATTTTTCCTTCATCTAGGCTTTTTTCCTGGAGTATATCCTCTTCTTTTGACCTTTCTTGCTCCTTTTCTTCTTCCTCTTCACAATCTATGTAGAATAATTTCTTCTCAGCACACTTATGACCTTTAGTGTATTTGCTATCACAACTGTAACAAAGCCCTTTTGTTCTTTTTTCTTCCAATTGTTGTGGTGTCAACCTTATAGGTTGTGGAAGACTAGCGGCCACAACACTTCCGTCTTTATAGTTGTGAGTGGTATGCTTCGTGGTTGCCATAATTTTGCTTTCCATTTTTCTTGCTAACCTGAATGCCTTCTCTAATGAATTAGGTTCCCAAAGGCAAACATCATGTTGGATATTATCCTTTAAAGACCCTATGAACACATCAATCCTATGCTCCTCTGGAATATTTTTTACCCTTATGTTCAATTTTTGGAACTCCTCAATGTGCTCCATTATTGAACCCTTTTGTTTGAGACTTATCAATTGGCTAAAAAAAGTGTTGCTTTTTGTATCCTCATAATGTGCTATCAATTCTTCCGTAAAAATTTCCCAAGTGATAAATTGTTTACGAGAGCAAAGCCATTGATACCATACAAACTGATTTGGTTCCAAATATAAAGTTGTAATACGTACCTTTTGTGTGTTTTTCACATTATTGAGATCGAAAAATTGCTCCATCTGTAATATCCATGTTGCGGGATCCTTGCCATCAAACTTCCTCATATCGATTTTTGGAATATGGTGCATCTTCGATCCAACATTAGAGTCTATGAAATGATGATTAACATTTCCTTTGTTTGCATCATGAGTTTCCTTTACTCCCCTTTCACCATTAGTAAGTATTTCTTGTAGAAAATTTGACAAATCTACCTTCAAATCTATCTTCAAATCGTCAATCTTGGCTTCCACACCCTTTATCCTAGATTCCACGCCATTTATCTTAGCTTCTGTTAGCTTTTGTGAGAGTGAAATTTGTTGCACTTGGTCTTGTAATTTTGATATATCATGTAGCATTTCTTCCTCTTCTTCATGAGTCATGCTAGAGCTTTCAGATTGCTTACTAGGTGTTTTCATTTTCTTTCCTTGGGGCATCAGTTACTGATACTAATGCTCTACTATTCCCTTTGAATTCCTTCAAAATAATTTTTCAAACCAAGCTTAAGCAAAAATTTAAAAAATCTACACACCTTTTTTCACTTTGTAGGAGCTCGATATTGCCTCTGATGTATCTCTGTAATTTCGGATCATCCAGTTATGAAATTGCGACCTGCAGTAGCCCTCTGTGTCCTCTTTCCAATACCACCAATCTGACCCCAATTGGATTCTCCAATGAAGAGTTATGCCAAATCTCCCACAGTGACCTGATAATAGACTAATTCAGTAGAGCGAACTTGTACGATGTTCCACTAGTCACTGTTTTGACCTTTGGCTATGAAAAATATATACAAGAAACTACAGTCCGTCCTCTTTCTATACCTTCTTACAAAATTTTAATCCGATGCTCAAAGAGAAAGTTATGACGATTTTCCCCAGGTCACCTGTTTGGAATGTAATTTAGGAGTCTGCAAAAAGACCAACTTCCTCAGATCATATCACCGCAAATATAGTGCAAAAAGCTCTGAAATTTGGACCCAAGGTTCAGCGCGATTCTTTCTCAAATGGATTTTTTTTTAGCTTCTGAAACATTGCAAAAAAAATTTATAGTGAAAATTCCACGATGACCTGTTTGGAGTAGCAAAACCCTAGAATCCAAAGCTCTGATACCAAATGTTATGAAAATAGCTCACAAAAAGATAGAAAAGAGAGATCCACGCCTTAGAATTCAGCCTCTTCGAGGGGGCAACCTCCTTTACATTACATAAATGAGCAATTCTTGGATAATTCAAATGACAAAACCTCCTTTCTATATATAGGAGTCACAATATAACCCAACCGACCTAACAATAATAATGTAAAGCCACAAAAATAATAATAGAGGGATTCTATGGGGCACAGTAATAACAATATGGGGAAAATAGGGGCACAACAATATTAATAAGGGGTACAACTACAATAGTAATGGGGTAATCACTAGTATTATAGGGACCCAACACTTTGACCACCACAATAATCAGTTACTTTTCCATTAGTTAATTTATCGAGTCACGTGACTGCCACAATAGGTTTCTCTTTATCTAGGTTCAATAGATTAACTAACGGAAAAGTGACTAATCTGGGTATACTATTAACCTTTTCTTGCACCCAGTTAACAATTATGACAAAGGGACCACCATGGAGTTTCTCTGTACGATCTTTTCAGACTCTCTAAATATGAAAAGACCACCGAGTTTGCATGTCTGGACTCATTAAACTAATCAGATAGGGTAGAGAGTCGTTCTTTTTGCGGTCCTTTTCAAACTCTTTAAATATGAAAATATCGATGAGTTTACCCATCTGGACTCATTAAATTAATCATAAGGGGAAAGTGGACAATACAACTGTATTCGATATTAGAAAGCATGGTTTCGCAGCAGTCGTTCCCTTGAACATGGCACTCCCTCAGATAAACCTTCCTTTTGACAACCTCTCAATATGAACCATACCATCCTATGAGTTTAGCCTATATACCCTGAGGATTGCATCTTTGTATCCTAACACTCTTTGGTGTTCATGAGTCTAGTGTTGTCTGGCTAAAACCGTTGTCGTGCCTTCTATTGTTCAAGGGTTAACCATTTGTTTCCTCCATCAACGCATCAAACATATCCTTTCATCACGCCCTCTGTTGTTTAGACCCAAATGCTCAAAAGATTCCTAAAAAAAAAAATCATTCTTGTCTCATTTCGTATCGATTGATGTAGGACACATTATTGCCTACCTTTCGACAGGTTTCTTCCTATCGACTTCAACACTCTATCTAGGAAGATAACCTAGAAAAAAATTTAGTGCCTTGGTACTTGCATACATTAGTGGAAGGTTGCCTTGTGTTTTAACAGGGGTTCTCATTATTGGCTCCTGGTTAAACGATTCTATGGGTGTTCGACGACAAAGACATCTTTCACACTCGTTAGTTTGTACTGTGCCTCTTGGAGACCATCACAATTATCAGTGGCCTTCCTCATGTCTGTTAACGGTCTCCATTATTGACTAGTAATCAGATGATTTCATGCATGTTCGACGTCAACGCATATATTCACATGTACCGATCTATGCTGTTTGGTGAAGCGGAAATCAAGACCTTGGGTAGAGGCTTGCATCATTCAACCTTGTTTCCTCTCCCAAGCTGCAGATATTGTTTTTTTGGAGACAGTTGTTTCAAGATGATTCTATTATGACATCGGATCTGCATTGTGCTTACCGGCAGCTAGTATCGTCATATCTCTTTGGAGAACATCACTCTGACATAGCTACTGAGCATGGGAATGCCCGACTCAGGACATGACTTTAGCAATTTTATATATATGTGTTGTATCAGGTTTCCATTACCGCCTGAAGCTTCGATCCTCTCTCTCCTTTTGAAAGGAAAAATTACAGTTTAAGTAAAGTATTTCGGCCATCGTCGCAGCCTCTGATCTCATACTTTAGGGGGAATCTATTATACAACAAATTTACCTCCTCATCAACTCAGAGGGGAAAGACATGATGACTGAAGCAAAGACCACAATTACAGGCCTTCATTCCACACTAACGCTAGTTGTACACTAACAACCTGCGTTATAAATCTTGTTACCAAGCCTAAGGGTGCATTAATGACCCTGCTAACTCATGTTGCTAGGCAAGGGACATCGTTAGTGAAACTAGATGTAGTTCCAAGGGTCAAAGGAACGAATTCACTCACAAATATCTAGATATTTGTTCCTAAAAACACTCAAGAAAAGCAAGAAAATATCTAAAATCTACCTATTTTGAGAAATTCTAATCTAAACAGAGGAGGCAAATGGGAAAGAGTTGAAAAGCAGGGCAAGTTCATTGCTTTTGCCCTAGTGAACTCTAGGAGGAGCTCGGCAACCCTAACTCGATTGCTACATAAGCAAAGTGAGGGTCATTATGAAAGGGGTTAGAGCATTTGAAAGGATATGCTACTTAGCTGTTGAGAACCGTCTCATATCTGAAGAAGTTGGCAAGAAGGGAGAGAGATAGAGAAGCTGAAGGGGCAAAGGAAGACCGATGCAACAGATGGTTGTAATCATTCTTCCATTGTTAATACAGAACTACAGTTGTGTTGCCTACTCTATGGTGTCGACACTATCGTTCATTAAGTTTTTTATTCGATACTTGTTTGTATGAGTATCTTAGTTGTATGCAATTATATGTTCTTCATGTATTCATATATTAGTTTTCAAGGTTGTATGTGGTGATTGTGTTTGCCTCTTCTTTGTGAAAAAATTGATTTGGATCCAGCTTTGAGGGAGTTCTGCTTGGCTACATTGTGATCACCAAACAAATCCATACAAAGGTCTGAGGTAATCCCTTTTCCATACTTTATTAGTTGATAATTGTCTATGAACATTTGTATAACTTGGTAACATCTGCAGATAATCTTACAATCTGTCAAAGGTCCCAGGAAGATCTTTGAGGGTATTTTCATTCTCCATACACCGCACATTTTACCCCATAGCAGCACTTTCAAGTTGGCTCATCTATTTGGAACCTAGCCTATAAGGGGAAACACTTGGTACAAAATAATTGTTTTTGGGAGGCCAAAGATGGCAGAAAAACAAGATTCTAGGATGACTCATGGCTCCAATTTCCAAATCTATCATGATAGGATGATATGCAAGACATTTATTACCTAATGTAATGAAGGAAAAACAAAATTTTCATAGTATTGGGAGGGTATCTCGACATAAACAAATCAATGCAAGTGGAAATTTCCATCAGTTTGGAACTTCTCTATCCTTGCACTAGATCAATGCAAATTAGAGGAAATATTCCTCCACCACCAAATATCCTTATTTGAAGAGCCTAATAGACTTTAATGCATATGGATTCTTCACCATAAAATAAGATTACCACATAGAGGCCATGCATAATCACAAATAGGATCAGCCCACATGTTCCAAGATCGAGCATAAGAAATTATGACCTAATATTGCACACTTAATATGGCTACTTTCCCACAAGAAAACAATGACATAGAATAAACTACTATCTAGGGGATATGTGTGCCCTTTTCTTTGCTTCCTATACCAAAAAAGTGAAGAAGCCATGGAGCATCTCTTTAATTCATTTTTGATGGGCATATAATTATGGTACATGTCTTATAATATATTTAGAGAACCTATGAAAATAAGATCCAATGCAATTGATCCAATCTCTAAATGGAATCCTTCCACTTTCCATAGCCCCATTCTAAAAGAAGCTTGGAACTCTGTTCCAGGATTTGTTCTCTATATTCTCTAGAAAGAGTACAATTGTCATATCTTTCTCAATTCTTAGGAACCATGCTTATCTCTCTAGAACAGAATCCTACTCAACCTTAAATAAATTTCCTCATCTTCAATTGGATTGAAAATAACTAGGAAGTGAAGGATTCAGAGGCTCAAACGTTTAAATACCTTCAAATACCATCTACTTATGGCATACGTTCACTTTCACTACTCATTCCTATATCCTCTTTTCTAGCTCATTGGTCATGCCATCCTTCATATTTCATAAGTCTTAATTTTAACAGGGAATCTAAAGGCATCCTCAGTCTGAAAAGATTTGGAGGTGTTTTCCACTTAGACCAATGAGTTATCCTTTATGTATACTAAAATATCTTGGACACAATAGCAATAATGTAGTAAAATTATTTTCGTCTAAAATGGGTCTCAAGATATCTCACTCTCTTAGCTTCTCCAAGATTATTATTTAAGGAAACTCTCATCTTGTCATATCCTTGATCACCAAGCTACTCCATGGATTGTCTTCATTACAGATTGCCAAAAGCTGGAGATTGGAAGGTTATATTGTGTGCATTGAGAAAATTATCCCTCAAATTTCAACCACCATTACCTCACATATTCAAAGATACAGAAACAAATAGCCTGTAGGTTGAATAATAAATAATGCAATAATCATTTGTTGATAAAAAAACTCCTCTTGGTCCTCTCTCCCCTCCATTTTAAAGTAAGAATTCTAGGAGATTGTTTCTTGAGATATCGATGGCTCAATGTGGTTGTTATTGTAGCCTTGATGGGGGTAGGGACTAATATGATTCCCCCCCCCCCCCACCCCCTCACTTCCTCACCCCCTCACACACAAACATATCTCAACGTATTAATGATTTGTTGCCTCTCAAGGAGAGTAGCAGAGTATCTTAGTACATCATTATGTTAGGATCCTTTGCATGGATTGAAGGCTCGAACATGTTTCTCCTTTTTGGAAATGTTCTAACCATCCTTCTATTTCTCCAATAATTTCTATCCTTTCTCCTTGTGTCAACCATGACCTTTGATCACTGCATAATAACTCGAGTGTGGGGGTTCTTACCGACCCCTATGGATTTCCTTCCACTTCTGGTTTCTTTTTCCAAAGTTGAGGGACATTCCCCTAATCCTTTGATGGTTTAACCCTCCTTTCATGATTTATTTGTTAAATGTTTTCATCACCAACTCCTATAGCTCCCAACTCAGCTCCAGCTAGGTCTATGTTGCATCTTACTACCTCTAGTGCATATGTTTCCATAGAGGAGGAGGGGAAATAGGAGTTATGTGTGGCTCCAAAGCTTAGTTTTGAGCCGATTCTCTCAAGAGCACACCCGTCTTAAGGAGGCAATGTGATTGGTTGAGGAGGAAAGTTAGCAAGGAAGAAGGTTTTGTACTTTGATGTCATGGAAAGTATCACTCCTTGGGTTCTTGATATAATTAACTCACACGGAAGAAAAAATTGATACATTCACACAATTGATCTATATTGGCATCTTAATATGATGTTGAGAAAGAGCCTTGTGGATAGAAGACATGCCTAGGTGAGATGAGCTCAGGGACCTCATATTAAATGTGGAAGGAATGTTAGTTAGGCTAGATATTGGGTCACCTCCCAACTCTCCAATTCCTTATTTATGCAAGGTCAAGGAAAAACCCGTTAATATTGACACCACTCTATCCTCATGAGGTTAAATTTTCTTATCTATCATGTTTTTTAATTCTTGTAACTCTATGTGTTGTCTACCAAGGTTGTTGGAATCTGTTGATCGGGAAAAATGACCCTTTCAACAATATAAGAGAGACCACCTAGTCAGGAACTTAAAGAAATTCAATTTCCTTTGAAATGGTGGTTTCGATTGGTTAGACTAGGTCCATTTACCTTTTTCTCTATTCCTATCGGCTTAATATATGTCCTTTAGTTACCAATAGGGTAAAGATATCAAATCGATTCTACTTGCTGATCAGGTAAGAGAATGACCCTTAAGCTAATTTTGTGGCTCAACAAAACCACTCCAAGACTTGCCTCTTTGAGAATAGGAATTCTAAGATGCATGAATAAAATTTGCAATATTTAACCTAAGATGCAATTATCCTAAACCTATCTCAATTGAAGGGAAGAATAGTCTTTCTCCCAATCGAGAGAAAGCTAATTAAATGGGAAAAGAAGCATGTAGGAATTGGAATTAGGATGAAGAAATTAGATCAAGGAAATAGTTCACGAGATCTAATCCTTATTAAAACAAATACAAACAACTAAGTATCTAATAAATAGTTACTAGACACTTAAATGCAACTATATCCAACTCCTAATCTATTATGCATAAGAACTAGAAATATTCATGACATAATACTGAAGTAGTTCAAATAAAATGTCATGTATGAAAGCAAAACATTTATTACTCTAAACCATTAGATAGCTAGCGAGCCTAAAGTAATACACATTTTTTCTTACACAGGTTACATTTTTCAAAATGCATCAATGATTAAGTTTGTAAGATAGCTTAATCAGAGTTCTAAATGATCCATAAAATAGCATTTAACAATAGTGCATAAAGGCTAACTTAAATACTCATACATCATCAATCCAATTCAAGAAAACTAAAAATATAATGCATTTCAATGATTTATGTAAACAATACTGACATACATGAATTACTGAAATAAATATCTATTATTGAAATAAATCGAATTACATAACCTTAGAAAACTACAATAGTGTAAACCCCCTATTATTTGCAATTCGATCCTTGCATACAAAGAATCCCTCCACCTCACAGTAGTAGTGCATAATGAAACAAAAAATCCTTTACAAATAGATAAAAAATTACAACATAACTCTAGCCTCCTTCCCTGGATTCGAAATCCTTCTACTCAGCCCCCATCGATACATATTTATACATACACGGGCTAGAAACAATTTCCCTAAAATCCCTCAACAAATAGGATGATTACAGTATGAATGTGACAGCGGGAAATATGTGATTGGACCCATGGAAAAATGGCGATGGAATCAGGTTCAACGAATTGCCCAAATCAGTCTGCTGATGAGAATAATCCCGCTAGATCGAGTTTGTTTGAAACCAAAATAGTTATCAAACAAATTGGACCCCTGCAGGATGAATCGTATTGGTGGTAGACTAAATTAGTTTAAACGTTGGCCTTGATCTGGAGCTCTCCGTTACAATAGACGAAACCAATCAGAGATTTTCCATTTATAAATGGAGGAAACTATAACAACCAACATAATTTTATTAAAAAAAAACTAATGAAAAAATTAATCGTATTAACAATTATATACACAATGGCCCCCTGGCATGGACAAGTGGCAGATGAGGAGTGGCATCGAAGGTTTGCTATCGCAACATTCAAAATGAGTCAACATGAAAAACTTGCAATATGGGAAGCGTCAATATGGCGGACGTGAAATTACAATTGAACCTTTTTTAATAACAATATCACATCCATTTGATCAATAATTTCAAATGGTGGCACATAATGAAAGTTGCAATAACGGATGTGATTTAAGATTAAATCCAATATTTTAATTATATCAGGTCTAGAAGTGAATCAGCGATCAACGATTTGATATGGTAGCATATCGCAATATTGACAGGATGACATATTAGAGATTTTGCGATATCATGATCGGAGATCAGAGGTTGGAATGATGTTGCAATCAGAGCTCAGAGTGGGAGGTGTATCACAAATTCAAGATTTTTCGATATCACATGTCAGAGGTTGGAGCAAATCGGTGGGATGGAGGAAGAGCTATGTCGAAAGTCAGAGATCAGGGCTTTATGTGGTAACACATAGGAAAAATGATGATTGCGATTTATCCTATAAAAGGGAGCGGGGTTACGTTGAGACTCCCGTCTAATAAATTACAACCACTTTTTAATGTTTTGACTTTGGACATTTGTTAAATATTATGAAGGGTCAGTATGTAGCGGAGTTTTGGTATTGGAGAATTCTTCGATCAATAAACTACATCCACTTGTTTGCGAATGGCCCTAAGCTCCGATATAAGGTTTTGATATGTGTTTTAAAGGATTATGCGAAACTCCAATAAACTACAGCCACTTTATATGATCGGACTTTGGTTATATGAATTACATAAAACTCCATTTTGAAATACTTCTAATATGATAATAATATGCCACTTTGTAATATGATTTAGGTCTAGGGCATAGATATGGTTCTTGGTCTCGGGGGCTATGGGAAAAATGAAATATTTACAAAATAAAAGTGATATTTACAAAAAGAATAATTTATAAAAAATAAAGAAATAAAACTAATAAAATAAGAGGATAATGTACAATCTATAAGGCCAAAGTAGCTGAAAACATCCAATCGATAATTAGGTGTTATTTGCAAACCAAATGTCCAAATGAGATCAAACGAGTTATGATAGGCAGATAATAACATATCAAACTCATTAAAGAAATCCATATGATCAAAAATCAAATAGTAATAATACCAATCAATTGATTAAAAGCATCCCCATAATGAGATTTAAGTGAAAAATGGGGTGTTGTATTTTACCACAACTGAATCCTATCTCTGAGTTAATTTTTATTTTTTTTAGCTTGTTATCTCAAACATCATAGAATTCCAATGCCACTCATTTTATTTTTTGTTGTTGGTTTCCCCCATGGTGGAGTAGTAGATTCTTAGTAAAATTTCAAGTCTCAAGTTGAAATATGTTGTTTAACTATGTTGTCTTAGACTCTCTATTCTTTTGCCTCTAGTCTAGTTTCCCAAGTAGCAAGCAAGAAACAACGAGTAACACAAATCCACTATAATTATTCAAAAATTTTAATGCAAAATTAACTTTGAAAAAACTGTATACAGTCAAAATAAAAAAATGAAAAAGAAAGAAAAAGGGAAAAAATAAATAATGAAATGAAACAAGATCATCTATAATATTAAGTCTTTTCATGGGAATTGAACCCTATTTCAAGTTATGACAACTATAAAGTTGGCTTTAAAGTTTTTCTTAACATATACTCATATTTGAGTTTGTCTTTCCATGGGAAGAGAACCCTCTTTCAAGTTATGCTATAAAGTTGGTCATAGAGTTCTTTCTTAAGAAAATAAATTAAAATATAAAAATTTTGATTTATTTTAATTTTTTTTAATGAAAAGAGAACCCTATTTTCTTGACATATACTAGTTTTAGTCTTAAGTCTTTTCAAGGGAAGTGAAATCTATTGCCAGTTATGAAAATTATGAATTTTAATGTCAATTTCTAAGATTTAGTTGTGTGCCAGTTTAGAGTTGTCCAATGTGTCGAGTGTTCTTACCACCCATCATAGAGGACTTGAGAAAAACATAGTGAGACCACTATATCTGCTTGCGTCCTTGATGATGGGTTGTGAGAGCACTCGAAATGTCAAACAACTTTAAACTTACACATAAAAAAAATTAAAATTAACATTAATCATGATCACATACACTGGAAATATACACACAAAAACTATAAAATTGGACATAAAGTTTTTCTTAACAAATATTAGTCTTAAGTTTGTCTTTTTAATGAAATAGAACCCTATTTCAAATTATTGTAACCATAGAGTTGTCTCTAAAGTTCATATTTATGGATAAAATATATGAATTTTGAAAATACACTATTTTAAATATTTTATGACATAACCATAGAATTGATTCTAATGTTCTTTTTCTACTAACTGAGCTAACATATATGAATTTTTGACAAAATACTAGTCTTAAGATTTTCATGAAAAGACAACCTTATTACAAATTATGAAGTCTTCTCATGGGAAGAGAACCCTACTCCAAGTTATAATAAATATAGAGTTTATGAATGTAAGCTTCTGTGAGTAGAATTATTTAGACATATGTCTTCCAGATCCATCACAAAAAAATATTAATTGTCGACTTGTTTCGAACCATCCATTGTGGTTCATCATCAGGACAAATAAATGAAGAGAATCTAATCCAACAAAGGTATAAAAATGGAGAATAAATCATATAGCTAAAGGATAGGTCTACTTAAAAAATCAAAGAAATTAAACATTAGAAAAAATAATAAAAACAATAAGTTTTATTTTTATTTTTTTCAACGGAATGGGTAGTCATTTTATTTATACTAGTTGGTTGTCATGGTCAATACCATTTACACTCCAATGTAAAATCAACTTCCTCAGAGTTCTAATACAACCACAACATTGTTTTCTTACTACCTCGGGTCTTTTCAACTATTACATTACATTGAAAGTGCTCGTATATTCTACAAAATTTTCCCAAAAACAGATCATACTTGCAGCATATATAACATAAATTAATTAACTTTCCCTAGAGGGGCTTGTTTCCATATTACCACCATGTATCACCTGCTTGGCACGACGTGGTCCATCCTCCTGTAGTGTTTTCCCATCTGCAGCTTCTTGCAGGCTCAGAATTGGAATCAAAAGGCCCTGGGCCTCTTCTTCCTTGAAGCCTTCCTCAAAGTTGTAGACCCTCATCTTCAGTAGCAGTAATTAAGTTTCCACATTGATTAGTATTCTCTCCAAGTAGGTGTGACCCACTCTAACTTGTGGTCCACAATCTTCACCTTGTTGTGACATTCCTTCTCCATGAATTCCAATCATTGATTTACTAGCTCATACATTCCCATCAAGATTTTGAAGAGTCTCTCTATCAACTTCTTCTAACGAGCCAGGTCGTTAACCAAGTTTAGGCCACCCATGCAGGGAAATTTCCAAACTTTATGTTGATCACTCAAGCTCAATGAAGCTATGGCAAACCCAAAGTTGTTACCTCCAAGCTTATATAGTAGGGACATATCCCACTGGTGAAATCTCTCCTTAAAAATGAGCGTTAACTCTGGACTCAAAAACTGCCTCGAAATAAGCCCTCCTACCATAATGTTAGACCTTGTGTAGTGAGATCACATGAGGAATTGAGTGCACTGAGACAAAAATATTTTTTAACAAGTCCCTCGACCCTCTGTGAAGGGTTTGCTTCAAATTTAAAACATGTCACCTTTCAAGATGAGGCCTCCATGTGTATACCATCTCCTGCATGTGATGCCAAACATCTATTGTACACCCGGGGCAAGTGTATTATTTCGTCCCTCGACCACACTAGATGGAATTCCACTTGGCTATTATCATTAAATTCCCTTGGCATTAGCATCCTTCGATTCAAATGGATAAGACTTGTGGATATTGTCATTTACTATTCTTATGATCACAAGATTGGGGCTTGTCTCCTCCCTCCATCTTCAAATTCAATTATACCGTGCTCCAACTAGGAGCCCACATTAGCAATTTTGTATGCCTCAGAGTTTAATTGATGAAGAATATGAAAATAAGATATATCTTCAAATTCTGAGCATAAGAGAGCTATCTGAGACACAATTGGTGGAAGTCTTGTACAATCACCAACTAGTACCAACAAAATTTGCCTTATCACTGCCATTGAATCTCCCAAAATAAAAAAAAAAATAAAAAATTTGTAACCTAGGGCTGCATCCAAACCTTTCCAAAAAAAAACAATATATTAATAATAATAAACAATAAACTATATTGATAAATATAAATATGATACTAATAATAATATTAAAGATGCATACAAATAAGAAATTATAATAGATTATTAACAAAATAAAATAAATACATATTATAAATATTAATATATATATATATATATATATATATATATATATATATATATATATATATATATATATATATATATAATAGCATATTTAGGAAAAATCACATAAGAGATATTCTGGTCTACGTGTTCGAACCAGCTAGTGTGGTTCATCTTCAGGACAAGATGAGGAACCAGATCCAGGCATGGCATTGTAATATATAGATGTAGAGAGATGCTAACTAGTCGTTAGTGAGTAACAACTAGTTTGACTAAGGGTAGAAATTGGTAAAGGTTTTAAAGAAAGGGTAAGGGAATATAATTAAATAATGTAATTTTTTTTGATAAAATAATATTATAAAACAAGAAGTTATGATATGTTGATTTACTAAAATAATTAATTTTCATTAAAACTTTTTATAACCCCTTATAACTCTATTAATGAATATTTTATATATCATATTAAAAATATTAATATTAAAGGCATTGCGAAGATCGACCATTTTCATCAACGTAAATTTAGGGAGGTCTTAGAAATTGAAAAGAGACATATTAATTTAAATAGGGATGATGGTTGTAGTATGGATTCTTGTGCTTTCTTCCTAAATAATTTTTTTTTAAAGTGTTATATATATATATATATATATATATATATATATATATATATATATATATATTGCAATTTATAATTTTATTACTAATCATTTTAATATTGTTATTCCCCTAAACAATTTGATTTCTACTTTTTAATATTATTTTTATTTTTATAAAATTATTATCCACCTATTATTTATTTTATGGCTCTTTAAAATTATTTTTATATTAGTTAATATTGGGGATATGAATAGGATTAAACCTTTAATATTAATATTTTTAATATTATATATAATAATATTCATTAATAGGGTTATAAGGGGTTATAAAAAGTTTTAATAAAAAATAATTATTTTATTAAATCAACATATCATAACTTCTTGTTTTATAATATTATTTTATATATAGATATAGATATATATATATATATATATATATATATATATATATATATATATATATATATATATATATATATATATATAATTAGATTCCCTTACCCTTTTTTGGTCAAAACCTTTACCAATTTCTGCCCTTAGTCAAACTAGTTGTTACTCGCTAACGACTAGTTAGCAGCTCTCTACATCTATTTATTACAATGCCTGGATCTGGTTCCTCATCTTGTCCTGAAGATGAACCACACTGGCTGGTTTGAAACGCGTGGACGAAAATATCTCTTATGTGATTTTTTCCAAAATATGTTGCTAAAATTATTATTATTATTATTATTATATATATATAATAATTATAAATATTTATTTATATATTTGCATATAAATTAAATATCTAATTTACTAAAATAATTTTAATAAATAAAATCTAACCATAAGTAAACTAAAATAATAAAAATAAGTAACTAACCTAATAAAAATAAGCAACTAAGCCATGCATACATGCTTTTTTAACTGAATAAATTAAAATATATAAATTTTGAAATATATTAGTTTTAAGTTATTTCACAGAAAAAAAATTCTATTTTACATTAGAATAATTAATGAATTGTTAATAACATATTTATTTTAGAAATCATTAATTCAAAAAGACTGATTTCTACATTATGGATCACAAAAGTCTTAGATCTAACATATTTATTTTAATTAATTTGTTTTCAAATTTAATAAAATGAAATTGATCATATATTTTTCTCAATTGACATTTTATTGAAAACAAAAGAGTGTATATATGAAACTGTAATTAATCCTTAGGGTTAGTCTTAATATTATGTGCAACTTCATTTATTAGAATTCAATTTTATTGTTTCAATCATATTTTCTCTTGATTGTTTGGTCCTGGAATTGGGTCAAGCTTAGTATGAGAAGGGATGTAAAGTCAAAATAACATTTTATACTTATTTCTATTACAATAATCAATATGAATGGAAATGAATTCCCTTTATATCTAACTTTAACTCCAACAACTTAATCTTCAATTTCTATTCTGGGACATTTCACAACATACTAGGAAAATAACATAAAAAACACTTTGATATGTTAGATATAAAAGGGCTTAATAAGGAGGAACACTAAAACCTTATATCTATCACTTTGACAATAAATACCATTCCTAATAAAAGTTAAAATCCTTGGAAATCCAAGCTTAGACACGATTCATGAATCTTATAATCAACCTGCATAAGATATATCCAAAGTTATCTTGTACTGATTTCTAAATCGGCCCATGGATTGCAGACGCACATATATGCCCTTGAGTATTTGTGTAGAGCAGTGGGGGTGCAAGTCAATACCAGCAAGACCAAAATAATGATTTTCTCTAATTAAAGGAAGCAAAGCCAACATATGTTCTTCTTTGAAGGCAACATTCTTGAAGAAGTAAATGAGTACAAGTACCTTATGATTGATTTTAACAAAAAACTTAACTGGGAGGACTATAGAAAGAAGAGAATTTTAGGAGGGTAGAAAGCATTATATTCTCTTCAAAACATATGTAGAGAGGTTGAGTTATAGGATTGGAAAACCATTAAAGTGCTTTTTGGACTCCTAGTTTGTCCAGTGATGCTATATGGGTGTGAATTGTGGGTTAGCAACACCCCTGTCTCAAAATGGAAACAAATTGAGAAAATCCAAAAACTTTTGATCATGAGCAAGTTCAAAATATAAAGTTTGGTACATTATGAGATAATGTTGAGTGAAATAGGAGAAGCTCCCATCGAAGCAATTGCTATGGTGCGCCCATCAGATATCTAAAAGGAATTTGAGCAAATGGGAGTAAGTAGATGGCCTAATGTTATCTTCAATGAAGGCATGAGTGAAAGAAAGAAAACATGGATGAGACAAAACTACACATGGATGAAAAAATGGAATATATACCTCAATGCCTATCCCACAAATAGCAAGGAGCAAAAGAATTTTGTTATGGAGAAGTTTTGTAAACGGGTATGGGGAAAAGAGTTGGGTAAAAAGAATAAGTACTACATTGAGGAATTCAACCCTATGTGTGATCTACAACAAAAAAAGTTCATTGGAGCCAGGGTTGGAATTTGGATTCTTCTTTACCTGTCAAATAATTTTTTTTTACGTTTTGGGTCTTTATGTTTCCCTTCAAGGAATGCTATGTTTAAAATTTGGTCGTTCAATTGCAATGTTTTGATAATAGATTAACTTCTCACCAATAAAAGTTTAATTAAAAAATTACCCTTCAATAATGTAGTTATATTAATTTTTTTTCACAAATTTATCATAAGAAAAAAACACTACCAAAACAAACTAATGACTTGTTAAACCCTAAAGTTTGTTTTACTCAGTTTTTGATAGGATATAAGTTCTTCTCCAAAACACAAGATATTACAATTATGTGCAAATATGGAAATCTATTCCACTCACATCAGACCTGCCATTATTATAATCAATGTGCTCATATTTCAGTATTTTCAATTTTCCATTTGGGTTTTGATTAGACCGTTTAAATGTTGCAATTTCAATGAAAACAAATGGATTTTTTCCACCAAAGAGAATATAAAAGTTTCCGAGAAGAAATTTCCATCTCAAGGACTGTAGATTTTACGTGAGGCTATGTAGATTTTATGTGAGGCTATCTTCTAGGCTCCCCGTCCTCTCCCCCATCATAATCACATGAAATCAAGTGGGGTATGGGTTTGTAGTAAAACCAACATATTGTATTAAAAGTGTTTTAATATTTCATAAAGTTTTCGTAGATGAGTGTTGGCTGTAACCTATCCTCAACACATTAAAAACAATTACTCCATCAGACATGCATAACCAGCTCAACTATAATCCACCCTATTTATTTTACTTATTATTAGTGAGAAACAACAAGACAATATATGGCTTGTGTATATCTTTCACATGACAATTTTTATTTTTTGGGACCTTATAGGTGGTCAGTGATAAATAATCAAATACCATTTTTAAGCATGTTTTTATGTGATTGGGTTCAAAGCCATCCTCAAAATTTTAAAATATTCTTGACAGACATCAACCATCCTCAAAATTTTAAAATATTCTTGATAGACGTCATGTCTTAGATATGTTTACTTCATTGATGGTGGTAATGTTTACTTCATTGATGGTGGTAAGTTCTTAGGAATTTTGCAGGCATTTTCAATTGTAGGAATTTTGGCTTTGTTTCCAAGTGAAAAGTACTGAGGTGTACTCTTGTATCCATGCATTAAGATAGCGGAATAGAAGTTCCTGGTGCAAAATTCATAATTGCAAAAGCCACATGCTATAGTCCATATTCTGTGAAAAATGTAAATATAATGTTGATTTTGTAGAATTGAAAAAATAAATTAAAATTTAACAATTGTTAATATTGCGCTTGAAAAATTGTTACCCTTCAACTTAGAATGTTAAACTAATGACAACTCTCTTTCTCCTTTGCATTGATTTTAGAATTTCCTCACAAAACTTTAGGTTTAATAACCCTCTAAATTGAAACTTAATAACTCTCTAAACTTAAAACTTATTAATAGTGAAATCAGATGAATTTTATCTAGATCAATGCTCCTATTATTTCTCAAATTATAAATGATTATAAATGTTAATTAAAAAAAATTGTCCTTTGAGTTATCTTGGTTAATACTCATGAGAAATTTGTAGGGAAAAGGTTTCTTGAGAAAAACAAAACTCAAAACGAACTTATAAAATGGTTTGGATAAGAGGAAAATGGTTTTCCAAAACTCACTATTTAAAATAGATCCTTGCAATACTAAATTACTAATAACAAATAACAAACACATGTTTACAGTGATAAACATATTATTAAAAATAAGACATTTAAATATATTTAAAACATTTACAATAATAAACCTATTTTTTAAACAGTAAAATACTTAAATGTGTTAAAAGCTTACATGGATTAAAGGTACCAAACACTGCACTCTAACGAAAGTCATAAGTGCCTAGCAACATACCATTGTTAATGTAATAATTGTTGAAGGCATAGAAGACATGGACCTATACATTATCAAGGTAAAAACACACTCCACCCTATTATATTTCATTGCAATCTATGCCCTAGAAACTTCTGAGAACCTATTAAACTAATATAAAAATCTCACTAGAATCTCAAATAAACAAAACAACAAAATACAAATGTATATTATTAAACTATGAAAACTGACAAAAACATGATAAACAAAACAACAACATAAAAATGTATATTATTAAACTATGAAAACTATCCAAACATGTAGATAAGTTGTATAAATAAACATGTAGATAAGTTATATAGATAAATACATAATAAGATAATCATATACCAATCCTTTTTCAATGAGAAAACAAGGTCAAAGATATACATATATGATAAAGTAGACAAGCCACGAAGTAGTAGAAAGGCGATGCCACTGAGAACAGCTGCCATTACTCTCTTTGCAATGCTTAAGTGGCTACCTGCCACTCAATGCTCCTTTGCAACAAGAGAGGTCATCCTTTCCAATTTAATGTATTACATATTTAAAATATATAAAATAGAAAACTGTGTAATAAAATTTGTGGGAGAGTGTGACACCCTTACCTGTAATAAAAGACAAACGAACTGACAAACGAAACATGAGAAATTGTGAGTCACCCATAAGAAACAAGTTGGTGCACGAACCTTGATTAATTATGATTCACCCATATGAAAAGTGTTATTGCCTTTTCGTTGTTTAAAATAAAGTAGTAATAACGTTTTCCCAAAAAATTAACCTGTCAAAAAACATTCTGTACATTTTAAAACCCATCATAAAAAGTGTTCATTTAAAATTTTTAAACGTAAAATACGTTCAAAATGACCTCTGACGGGAAAAATGTCCATGAAATTCCAACCCTGATTGGAGCTAGCATTCCGTGGAGGGAAAAGGTTCTTATTTATCAATTAAGAACCAACTCGCATCAACTTTGGTGTGAAATAGGACAGTGGAAGAGGCCTAAAGAATCTTGGGAAGAATGAGTGTGTACATTTTGCACGTCTGGGGCAGTGGAATCGGAAAGCCATTTCATTTTAGAATGTGATACGTTCAAAGACATCAGAGAAATTATGGGAATATGTTAGCTTCGGTTTCTTGGCATTGTATTTTCAGCAAGGGGATTGTTGGAAGGTTGGGCCAACTCATCATCAATTTTAATAAGAAAAGGATTGAATTTCAAAAGGCGAAAAGCAGGGAACTGATGGTCCCATAGACTATTTTTTTAGTCTCATGGATGTTAAAATATAATTTCATTTCATTGCGATTTTCACGATATCCAAAGTTCCCTGAATGCATGATATTCACATATTTTGAGATATCCAAAGTATTGAATTATATAGTTTCCATTTCCATCTCCCAAGTATTGAATTATATGGTTGCCATATCCATTTCCTATGATGCCACATGTACACACATGTTCTCACTACCCTACATGCAACTGCTACCATTTTCCCTCTTGCCACAAGTTCTCCACATCTTGTGGGTTGACTGATTCTGTATGACCATGTTCTCTGATTTATGTCGATTGAATACCATAGCACAGAGAACAGAGTGCTTTTTAGGTGCTTCAGGAGTAGTTCAAAAGAAGCTTTATCAGGTAGATGAAGCTAGCAACAACCTTGTAGATGGAGAACACTACAAATGTTTCAATGGAGGCTACCCTGCCCATAATGCAAAGAATTGTTGTGCTTTGTAGGAACTTCAAGCAGTTCACTTTGTAACAGCCCTGGTGAAAATCTCATGTAATAAAAGTTAAAAACAATAACCACGAATGAATGGGACACTTATTCCATGTTGAATGTTGGGCAAGACGTCCTCGGGGGTGTTCATTTGGTTGTTTATGCCTAAGGAAATTGGCAAAGGCAATGGCTAAGGCTTTGGAAAGGCAAAATGGAATTTTTGGCACAATTATTTATGAAAATAATGGAAATTAGGAGAAAGAGGAGGTGAAAGGTCATAGGTTGCATGTGAGGAGGAAAATGAAGAAAATAGAGGCCTCATTCACAAAAAGGCTTCTGAGGATAATTTGGTAACTTTTTATTAGTTTAGCTTTGGAGCTCTTTCATTATTCTCTCTCTTTCTCTCATACTCTTGGACACTTGGAGTTTTCTTGGAGCCCTTTAGCATTGGAGCAAGAAAGGCAAAGAAGGCAAGAGGAAACAAAGATCAAGCAAGGAAAGGCAGGATCAAGTAGCTACAATAGGCTTCATTGCAGGTATCCACTTGCATGTGTATTTTCCTTACTAGGTTTGGCATGCATGGGATTGCATGTGTTTCTTTTCTACCATGGCATGGATTTTGTGAGACATGACAATATTTTCAACCTAGCCTTTCCATTTCTTGATAGCTTTGATGAGATGGGTTCTCTCATTCAGTTTATGTGGGATGGTCGGATTGGATTCGAAGCTAAGTGGGGTGGATCTCCGAATTGAAAAACACATGGTGTAGTGGTCCCTGAACCAGACTGAGGATGCATGAAGCCACTAGACTAGCAACCCCTGAACTAGACTATGGGTTGTGGTAAAGCCAGATTGTGTGCCTCGGCGGGCCTAGGAATCCTTGCCGGTGAATGGCAGGATAAATGATAAAACCAAGAGGTTTATTTTCTCTCTGTTGGGCCTAGTGATTCCGGGATGGAACAAACAATAAATCCTAGAGAGTATGTCTCGGTGTAGGGCCTAGTGATCCTTGGATCAGACTGTGGATACATGGTAAATCCTGAGAGACTAGGAGGCACTCAAATTCCTCACCATGTAGGCAAAGAACTCCAGTGGCATCCACATTGATGGGTGTTTTTGATGTGTTCTATGAGTCCCACATTCATGCTTGGAATATGGCACTAGGGTGATTGGCTAAAGAGAGACTTGGCTCATCCAATCTATGGTCAGGTGGAACGTGGTAGTCCCATCACCAGTTGGTTCATTATTTTCATTAATGATAAATTCATTTCCTTGATTTTCATGTTTGAATGTACTGATGTATATATGGATTTTGATGGTTGATATGTTTATTATATTTCTGTTCCTATTATGCTGGTTATATGCACATTTTATGACAATAGATATGTATGGATCCCAACATGTTTTTACTTGTATATGAATGGATAATGTGTCTATGACCTAATAGATGAATATGCAACAAATGATGTGAGGGAACAATGGTTCATAGTGATTCTTAGATAAGTATGGGATTCCTACATTTAATTCTATTATTTACACCTGTAGGTTACATGTTGACAATATGTTTGATGAAATGCCTATCATGGCTAGTAGGGGTCTGGTTAAGGTCTTATTGAGTTTATTTCTTTTGCTTCATTGTTTCCCTATACCTTTCTTTATTTCAATCTTTCATTCCATTTTGGGCAGTGGCCTGGGCTCTGGGCCCGAAAAAGTGGCTTAAATCTCTAGGTCGCTGGCACAGTTTTGGCAAGTTTGGTCCACAGTCATTGGTATGCAGAACTATGAGAGCGACTTTAGGTCTCTAGTCACTCCCTTGCCCATAGCATGAGAGCCACTATGGCCTCAAAGGTCCAGAACAGTAGTGGGACCCAGGGACAGGCTGTCTGAGTGATTGACTTGTCTCTTGAGGATTTTGTTGATGATGTTGGATGACTGTGTGTGATGTTTCGTTGATTCCACTTCCTTAAGGTTATGTTGTAGAGGCTACATCCACCCTCCAAAATTTTGCCTTAGCTTCATTTTGGAGCCTCCCTACCAACCTTTCACAGTAGCATGTCTTGCTTCGTCAAGTACACAAGATTTAGTGATTTTCTTGCAGAATGACAACCTATCCATAAAATATTGTTGCATCCCCCTCAAAGGTTGTTTATCCAGACTTGGTCCAGCTGTAGGCTAAGCAGATCCCTCAAGAAATTGCACAATTTTGGAGGGAAACCAGCCCTCTAGAAATTGTGCAATTCTATCTGGCAGCATGTTGCGCTCAAGAATTGCGCAAATATGCCAGTCAAGCTTCACTGAGAAAATTGTGCAATTCCCCCTAGCAGGGTTTCTCAACCCAGGAATTGCACAATCCTAGGCAGCAGTCAGCTGCTCTACCCATAAATTGCGCAAATCTTTTGGGCAGCCAGCCTAGCTCCCTCCCAGAAATGCGAATTTTTTTTCTCCCAGCTGATCAGACTATTGCATGTGTAGTTGAGTTGATCGGTTCGACCCTAGACCAAGGAAACTTGACTTGCATGCATGGGCTTCTTTTTCGAGGAATAGAAAAAGTAACATGAAAAAAGCATCCCTAGATTTCAGGGAGCTATTTTTAGCAGTTGGAGGTTACATGCAAAGATCGTTTTAGAATATTTCCTCCAAGTGTCATTATTTCCTAGATTTGTGGCATGCGCATCATGAGCTTCAAAATTATTTATTCAACGCATCAAAGATCATTTCTTCACATCAATATTGGAGCTCGGACATCCCATAGCACATCCTGGACTCTTTGACACATCCAGCTCAACTATTCATGGGTAAGTGGTCTTAACTTGTCTTTTGCAACATTTATATCGCTTTTTTTGTTTTGTCTTGTGTGAGTGTTTTTTGCTTTCTTTGTGAATGCTTGCTATCATTTACATGCATACTAGCTTGTACTAGCACTGTTTTAGTTTTCGTTCGCATTTCACCATTGTCGCATGCATGAAACTGTTTTGCACGAACGTTCGCCAATTCGGTGATTCGCTTCACCCACATGCATGATGTTCCGTTTTCTGGATCTTTCATTCATTGTTTGCATGCATGATTATTTACTCCTGCTACAATTAGTATCGCCATGCATTCACCATCACATTTGATTTCAGTTGCCCATCGACGAATTTGGGTAGCCTTGGCCTAGACTTTGCCTCACCAAGACAACATTGCACAATCTTGAGAGGGAAGGCTTTGTCTTCCCCTTAGGAAATTCACATTTGTGCCTAGTAGCTATCCTCTAGTCTTGCATTGCACAATTCTGAGGGACAGTGGCTGTTGGCCCAGAAAATTGCACAATGCAGCCATTGGGCCTGCAACCACTTATAGCTGAAATTGCACATTGCGCAATTCTAGCAGCCAGCAAGCGAGCTTGGATTGTGCATTGTGCAAATCCAGTATCCATCTAGCCTCCCCAGATAGCCCAAACTACCTTTTGCGTAGTTCTGGCAGCCAGTCAACCAGCCTCCCAGAATAAATTGTGCAATCCTTGCCAGTCAATTCCCAAGTATGTTGCATGTCTTTCCTCAAGTTTTCTTTTTTTCTGCTAACAGATTTCTTGCCATGCATGTCACTTTGTCTCCATATCTAGAAGGTGTGTGTCCGCCTCTTATCATTTCAGGATCAATGGCCTCCAAGAGAGCAAGATCAAAGGACACTGACAGAAGTGCAACTGGAGAAGCAGTTGAGCGAGTGTCTACAAGTCTGCTGATCTATGAAGATACTAAACTGATTGTAGACAATGACATCAAGCTGGAATGGCAAGAGGTCAATGATGTATTTGTAGGCACATTTTGGGAAGACCTCAAAGATGCCAAGTCTATGTGAACATTCACAAGTCTGGCTTGTAACGGATTTCATGTAGGTTTCCCGTGCTAACATGTGTTGACATGATACATTGGATCGTCTCGCACACTAATCCCAAGATGATGGCATTGAGCAGTGTCAGTGAGACGAAGACTGCTACCTTCAGGGCACAAGATTATGTTGAGATGTATTAGATTTCGGAGCCTGTGACCATCATGGAGACTCCCTTCAGCATACCCAACAGTAATGCCAACTACAAAGACATTTTGAAGAACTGGGAAAAGGAGCTGGCTAAATTAAGGATGACACCCAACTAGATCTACAAGACAAAGATACTGTGAAGGCGTATCAATAATTGGTCATCTTTGCATGTCGACTATATGGCCAAGAAAGAATGGAAACCTTCCCACAGAATTGTGTGATCGCGTTGGACCAACTGGTCAGAGAAGCCAAAGAATGTAACTGGTCCGGAATGGTTGTTCATTAGCTAAAGGAACAGGTAACAAGGGCTTGACATCCATCCAAAGGTATGCAAGTAGAGATCTACATGTCCGTCTACATCTTGGATGCAATTTGTGCCCGAAAGGAGTTCCTAAGCTTGAAGTGGGCATGGATGCCAGTGGAGACTGCTATGAACACTTATTGTGAGATGTTTTCTGAATGCAACTTTAGAGGAGTTATCACACCGCTGTCTGATTATTTTGTCACCCTAGTTTACAATATGATATTTGAAGAGGATCTACCCTGCATGTCAAAGGAAAAAATGGAGGCACTGATAGACATAGTTGATTGGTATGCCTCATCGTCTGGCACCTTCATATGGATGTATAATGCAAAGAAGCCTCTGTATGTTCTATCGAATTTTACCTTGGACATACTCATCATGTAGGAAGTAGCATATCGCATCTCGACAGGATTGATAGTTAGGATGCATTGGAAGAAGAAGGCACCTTGGCCTGCTCTTCCATTCCGGATTGGGTAATACAAGATATGAAGTTTCAAGCATGTGGATGTCGAAGCAGAGCAGATGAAGAAGTATCCATTCGATCTCCAAAGCTACAATCTGTATGACCCGCATTGTCTTGTAAAAGATCACTGTGCGAGAGTAGAGTTCAACTGGATCCATGGGGCATGTCATTGGGCGGAGGAGGACCCATGGAGATATTGTTACAACTCCTCTAGACTCAATGAACCGGTCAGCCTCGTTGTGGAATGGATATCAAAGTAGCATGAAGCAACATCTTAGAGAGCACTAGAAGCAGCAGCAGTAGCAGAGGTAAACATACTAGCGCACAACAAGGGCAAGAGGAAGATTGTCGACTGCATGGAGGAAGAGAAAAGCTGCAAGTTTCGAGCAGATCCACTTGTGGAAAAAGAAGTTATGGCTATATAGGTAAAGAGGCAACATCGCGACAAGAAAAAAACGCAAATGTAGAGAGAGAAATAGCGAATGGAGGAAACAAAGAAGGAGTTGCATGAGTTGAAGGAGAAACTCCGGAAGGAACAAGAGTTGTGTAGAAAGAAGAAGGAAGCGCAACAAGAACAAATACAGCAGGGGGTACAACTTGTGTAGATGGATGAAACAATTCCTGTACAGGTAGTGGACTCATCAGAACAGTTGGCATGAGGCAAACGGGGTGAACCATCACAGGAGCAGGACTTCGCTCAGGAGATAGAGTGAGCACTTGAACAAATGGATACGGATATGGAGTGATAGGAGTTAGAGAAAGACATCGACCTCATGCCTCACCACCAAGAGTTTCACCCACCAGCTTCACCGCATGTAAAAGATAAGAAAGTCCCAAGCGACCAAGGAGACACTGAGATCCTTGGAGATCAGCCTAAAGGAGAGATGAACAACATCTCATTCGACGAGTCTCAACATAGAGTTGTGCAATCTCGCAGAGTGTCGACTCTGGATGATCAGACATCCCCTGCACATTTTGAGGAACAAGTGATCGTGTCTGACGTGTGCAAACATCTAGCAACATTAGCCGATGCTACTAGAGAATATGCCAAAGCCACTAGCTCGAGTGTTCGCTTAGTAATAGCTAAGAACGAGAGAATGGCGATGGAGCTACAGATGGCCAAGCAAGGAGGAGAATTGGTTACAGCATCCGCCAGAGCATAATTGAAGAAGGCAATACTAGATGAAGTATTTTCCCTTAACATATTCATGCGAGCATTTTATTCCAAGTTTGGTACCGTGCATAAGGCAGTCATCCATCTCAACAGATGACAGCAACAATGTGCTAGAAGAGCATGTATCTTCTCGAATGTGCATGTTGTTGTTGATTACATGCAAACATGGATGATGAGGTACAAGGAGCCCTTATTAACTTCCCTAAGATGATGAATCCCAGAGCGGTCGAGCTGAAGGCACGCATCCGGAGACAGATATGGAACTATGAAGAGCTCTTGCATCTCATCACTAGTCTATAGGCTTCCCAGCATGTGTATTCAAGAGTATGAATGTTGTGGTGCGCACACATGTGATCCCATCTATTGGGACTCTCACCCAGGTGAAGACAAAGGAACATGTCCAACTAGAGCTTGAATCGTACTTTGATGAGTTGATGCGCATAGCCACCAACCTAGACTTGTCAATCAGTGTAGAGACCATGCACAAGTATGTTGCTAGTATGGCTACGCTGAAGACAATGATGTGCATGTTATCAGACGAGTTGGACAAAGGAGCCCGAGAAGTGTACCCGAGTGCTATGGAGGAAAGAGTCATGTTCCAGAAAGATGTCACCTTGGAGTACACGGACACCATCGCAGACTACTGATCTTGACATCAGTTTGCTACTGTCGATCATCACGAGGATGTCAAAGAGTTGGACTTCCCACAGTTGTCCGAGTCATAGTGATGTCTTGCATGGCTTTCTCAAGCCATTTTATCTCACATGGGTACATGTGCATTGTAATGTAATGTCTTGTCAAGTGTAAGTTCATGCGTCTATAGTGTTGAGCCCCAAAACTACCTCTTTTCCAAGCATTTTCTTAACCCTTTTTCCTTTGTTTTCCCATGCCAATGCATCCTAAGCCATCAAAAATCATTGCATGTTGATTCTAGGAGTGTATCTTAGTGATTTTCAAATTATATCATTATGTGTGTTATTTGGATTAGGTTTTGTTTTTTCGCTACGGAATGTAGCCACTTTCCGCAGCTAACTGGAAATTCCGCAGCCATTTTTATACTCTTGCAGGTTACAGGTGTCAAGAAGAGGAATGAGCCACATGGGCAGCTCAGGAAATGTCAACGCATGGATAGAGTCCTATTCACTTGATCAGATTCAGAGGAAAAGAACCTGATCAAAGGGGAGTCAACAGAGAAGTTCTGTGCCAGTTAGAACTCTGTTTTGGCATGCAAGAGAAGCCCAAAGTCATTCCTGAGCTTGAGGATTCATTCTACCATCTGCACGCCACCTGCATAACTAAATCCAACACCTACCATGCATAGATTTACTGCTTATGACAACCGGGAGGCTGAATCCTCGAGTGCACGTCCTGTTCACGTGTCCAGTGTAGAAGAATTTCCTCTAAGAAATAGTTAGCAAATTCTCCTATAAATTCAAGAATTTGTAACACACAAAAAAAAATGTTTTTTTGTTATTGATGTGGTGTAATTTCCATTTTGTGGACAAAAGACATACTGCTCTTTTTTCATAATAAAAAACTTGGTTTTTATATGTTGGTCTGAGCGTGTGTGAAGTAGCATTGTGTTGTTAATTCGACGCTATGCATAGATTTACTGCTTATGCCAACCGAGAGGCTGAATCCTCGGATGCATGTCCTGTTCACGTGTCCAGCGTAGAAGAATTTCCTCTAAGTAATAGTTAGCAAATTCTCCTATAAATTCAAGCGTTTGTAATCCATAAAAAAAAAAGGTTTTCTTGTTATTGATATGGTGTAATTTCCATTTTGTGGACAAGAGACATACTACTCCTTTTTCATAATACAAAACTCGATTTTTATATGGCTGTCTGAGCATGTGTGAAGTAGCAATATGGTGTAATTTCCATTTTGTGGACAAGAGAAAAACTACTCCTTTTTCATAATACAAAACTCAGTTTTTATATGGCTTTCTGAGTGTGTGTGAAGTAGCATTGCGTTGTTAATCCGACGATGTGCATAGATTTACTGCTTATGCCAACCGAGAGGCTGAATCCTCGGATGCACGTCCTATTCACGTGTCTAGCGTAGAAGAATTTCCTCTAAGAAATAGTTAGCAAATTCTCCTATAAATTCAAGCGTTTGTAACGCAGAATAAAAATAAAATAAAAAATAAAAAAATAAAAATTGTTATTGATATGGTGTAATTCCATTTTGTGGACAAGAGACATACTACTCATTTTTCATAATACAAAACTCTGTTTTTATATGGCTGTCTCAGCGTGTGTGAAGTAGCATTGCGTTGTTAATCCGAAGCTGTGCAGAGGGACCCTGTGTAGCTGAGGTTCTTCTTTTCATTTCTGTATATTTTTATTCATGTTTCTTTTCGTTCAACTATATATTGGTTGTGTTTTGCTTATGTTCCTAATCATTTTAACCTTGTATATATTTTGCAGCTTGTTACTCATTTGATAGATGCATTTTAGAGTAGCAACAGGTTTTTCAAATTTGTTTGTGCTCGAGCTTCTTTGTAGTTTTAAGCTTACATCAAGTAATGTTTTTGGGACTCACTCCTTCTGCTGTACTTTAGTTTTCAAATTCAAGGTTGTTTATTCTTTTGCTTAAATAGGATAAATACTCATTACATAAGTACATGTTTCCGGAGCCTTTAGTTCATGGTTTTACCTTAAGAGCTAATTGGCGAAATATGGAGTTTATGAATGGGATTTGTTTGTTGTTCAGTACCTCTTCTTGCTTAATATAGTTTAATGTCATTCTCTCATGTTATATGATGATATTTCCAGAGCCTTTAGCTTATCATTGGCGAAATTGGCAAAATGTTATGATTATAAATGAGATTATTTGCTTTTCATTAGTGTAAAATTAGATAGTTTAATGTCGTTCTCTCATGCTATATGATGATATTTCCAGAGCCTTTAGCTTATCATTGGCGAAATTGCTGAAATGTTATGATTATAAATGAGATCACTTGCTTTTCATTAGTGTAACATTAGATAGTTTAATGTCATTCTCTCAGACTATATGATGATATTTCCGAAGCCTTTAGCTTATAACTGATTTGTAGGATAATGGACGAAATTGGCAAAATGTTATGATTATGGATGAGATTATTGGCTAATCATTAGTTTAAAAGCAGTTTCAAAGTTTTACTCTTGCCTTTAGTTTCAATTACAGTAGTTCATTAGATTTCAATTTTGTAGTTAGAATAGACAGCAGAGGTAGTAGTTTCATTTCTAGTACTTCACTCTTAGTTTGATTTATGTAGCTGCACATTCACTTTCTCATTCAAGTTTTGATTTTGTAGGCAGCAGTTTCAAGAGTCTTTTAAGCTCATACTTTGGGAAACATTACAATAAGAAACAGAATAAGCTTTGTCTTTATCTTCTTGAAAACTCGACATCCAAATTTGATCTAAAAAGAACTTTTAAACTCTCACTTTAGCAATAGATTAGGATTTCAATTGCATTGTAGCACTCTAGGAGATTAACAGAACAAAACCCCAAAACAACATAAAACCGAAAATAGTGAGGTAAGACAAGGGTTATCTAGCACATATAGTGCACTACATTTCATTAGTTTACGACTCCCGGATTGATAATTTATGTAGCAATTTAGGACACTAAATTGACTAGACATTTTGGCGCCATTGCCAGGGAAGTGTAACTAGGTAGCCTATCTCTTACATTCATAAAAAAAAGAAGAATTAATAATTTATTGAGTATGCTCTCCTCTTGCACTTAGTGTGATCTGGAGGATCAGAAAAAAGAATTATCAGTTCAATTAAAAACATCAAAAACAACAAAAAATGACATGCATAGAGAAAGAGATTTTAGGGGAAGATTTATAGCTAGGGGCAAAAGTTCGATTTTCACAACTCCAATTACTTCACCAAGGATTAGAAAGAATACACCTCCATCCCAAACTCATACTCCCAGCCTTAGGATTCCTGGAATTCAAGGGGAAGCAACTCAATTAGAAGATTCTCCCACTTCATCTACCAAACCAGATCTAGGAGAAGAACACCTTTCACCTCTATAGGGGAGCCTATTGTAGTTGAAGAAGTAGGAAGACCTAGAGAAGAAGAGGAAATAAAAACTCTCTCTCATCAACCATTGATAGAAGAACCAGAAGGTTCTGAGGAAACTATCATGGCAGAAGAAGAACAAGATTGAGAATTTTCACTATTTGGAGGAGGGGGTAGAGGTAGAGGTAGAGGAAACAATGGAGGGGGTAGAGGTAACAATGGAGGAGGTAGAGGAAATAGGGAAGGAGATAAATCATTTGGATTCCCTATAGTAGATGAGGAAACCCATAAAAAAATGAAAAACATTTCACCATCCGTCCTCCCAAACTTTTATGGGTTGAGAAGTGAGGATCCTGAAACATTTTTGTTTGAGTTTGAAGTCTTATGCCGAACCTATGACTATTTAGAAGACTCTCAAAAACTCAAATTGTTCCCTTCAACACTGAAAGGGGCAACTCTGAAATGGTTTATGGGATTAGTCACTCAATCCATTAGGCCTTGGAATGATATGAGGCAGGCATTTTTGGATAGATACTTGGACTACTATATGCCTACCAATCATAAGGATGAGGTATTCAAAATGATGCAAAAGGAAGATGAGAACTTAGAGGATTTTCTTGATAGGTTTCAATACAACTTGAAAAGAGCAAAAATGAACAATTTAGATGAGGAGACCTTAAAATCCCTTTTGTTGAAAGCCATTAGAGATGAATGGATAGATATATTGAACATGATGGGGAAGGGATACATCTCTCAACTACCATTGAGTGACATAGCAGAACTATGTGTCCATCTCTCAAGAGGGAAATCTAAAACTGGGAAAGGGCCTAGAGATTCTTCTCTTATTAGAGCTAACAAATCTGCAACTGGGACTGTAAGTAGGGCAGAAATTGGCAATATGCTTGATGAATTCAAAACTGATATTTTAGGGAGCCTTAGTGAGCAGCTAGACACCCTCAAAATCCAAAACAAGCAGAAAACAAATGCTTTAGCCATCTTTTTTCGAAAATGCAGGAAGAAACATGCTCTAAAGGAATGCCCCTTAGATGCAAAAGTTGTATAAACTTGTATGACTTGTTCAGAAAGTCATGAGACCAAGGATTGTCCTTCAATCCCAGGTCTTAAGGCTGTCTTTCAGGAGGAAGTAGTCCCAAATTCTGTAGAACCTATTTGTTTTGTTTTAAGGAGACCTTGGTAAGGGCAACAAAATCAAGGATTTAACAATCCAATGAATCTTCAAGCCCCACCAAACTGGAATTCTTGGCAACAACCTTGGCCTCAACCTCAAAATCAATATCAATCTCAATCAGCTATGGGTACAAAATCCTTATGGGAGATTTGCTCAATATTATCAATATCCTGCATCTTATCAGAGCTATCCTCCCCTACAAAACCAACAACAAAATCCACAACCACAACTTCCGAACCAAAGCCCTCATCTTTCATTGCCATTTCCACAACAACAACTTCCTCGACAGAGTCAAAATCCTCAACTCTTACTTCCATTTCAACAAAAGCCAAATCAACTACCAGCCCAACCATTACTGAACCCCAATAATAAAAGCCCTCAGAATGCTTATATGGTAGAAGGACAATAATTTCCTACTTACATGATTGTTCCTCTAGATCTTAATGATGTTCAACTTAGATCTGGTAGGATTTTAGAAAAGGAAAAACCTTCTATGGATATTCAAGAGCAAGATGCTTCTAAGGAAGACTCTCTAAATGTCGATAAAAGTTTTGAGGAGACGTCCCTTCCAAACCCAAATATCCAAGAAGAAAAACAAAAAGAGTCAGCCCACACAACTCCTATAGTTGAGCAACCTATATCTACATCCACACCTCCTTTTCTTGAGAGATTACAAATTGACAGAGGAGTGGAAAAATAGATCTTGTTGCCCGATTATGATTTCCTAGATGAATTAAAGAATGCCTGTATCAATATTCCCTTGTTACAAGCCATTAGAGAAATTCCTATTCTAGCAAAAATAATAAAGGAGTTGAGTATCAAAAGAACAGGTAGGAAACCAAGAGACACAAAAAGAATCCACCTGGTAGGAAAAATAGCAGATATCATGATGGGAAAGATTACCATGCATAAATATGTAGATCCAGGAAGCCCAATTGTCAAGACACACACAAATGGGATTGAAATTCCAAATACATTAATTGACTTAGGGGAAACTATAAAAATTATGAGTAGACGGATATGGAACAGCGTAAACTTCCTAATCTTCTTTACACACCTACCTTACAGCAACTTGCAGATAGATCAGTAATCAAACCAGATGGTGTGTTAGAAGACATTTCAGTCTCCTTAGATTCTTGGGAATATCCTGTGGATTTCATGATTTTGACTCCCAAGAATAATCTAGGAGGACATCCACTCATCTTAGGAAGACCTTGGTTAGCCACAGCTGATGCTTTTATTAGTTGTAGATCTGGTGACATGTACATTTTTTATGGTATTTCAACAAATAAATTTACTTTGTATCCTCCAGCAAAAGCAATTACAGAAGTAGATGAGAATGAATGGGTCGATGATGAAGATGTTATACAACCTGTCTTTACTATATCAGAAATTAGTGAGGATAGTCAAATTTTGAACACATTAGAAAATTTTGAAACATCTTCAGAATATGATCATACACAATTTCAGTTAAATTCTGATATTGAATACTTGTCATCTAGGCAGATGTCTCTTTACTCCATGGAAGAGTTTGGCAGTCCTGCAATTGAAATCTTTCTAGGTAGAGCAATGAATATCAACAAAAACTTGGAGAAGTTACAACAAGAGGAGCTAACCAAAATCTTACAAAAATATTCTGCTGCATTTGCATGGGAGTATACTGATATGAAAGGTATTGACCCTAAGACTTGTATCCATCATATCCATATTGAGGAAAATAGTAGACCAATCAAACAACTTTAGAGGAGGATGAATCCAAATCTTAGGGAGATTGTGAAAGAAGAGCTCCAAAATCTACTCAATGTAAACTTTATATACCCAATCTCAGATAGCCAATCGGTTTCACCCTTGGTAATAGTGCCTAAAATGAACGGTAAATGGAGGGTGTGCATTGATTATAGAGAATTGAATAAAGCAACCTTGAAGGATCACTTTCCTTTGCCCTTTATAGATTAGGTATTATATACATTAGCAGGTAAAAAGTACTTTTCATTTTTGGATGGTTTTAGTGGTTATAATCAAATTCAGGTAGCACCTGAAGATCAGGATAAGACCACATTTACTTGTCCATGGGGAACTTTTGCCTACCGAGTGCTTCCTTTTGGATTATGTAATGCACCCACAACATTCCAAAGAGTAGTACTAGGAATTTTGTTTTGATCTAATACATGATTTTGTAGAGGTATATATGGATGATTTTATAGTCTATGGTAACATATTTGAAGAAGCCTTGGAAAATTTGGAAAAAGTCCTTAAAATATGTAAAGAAACAAACTTTTCATTAAGCCATGAAAAATGCTTTATGATGTTTACGGAAGGTATTGTTTTAGGAAATCATATTTCAGGGGATGGGATTAAAGTATACAAATCTAAAGTTGAAGTCATCTCCAAGTTACCTATTCCAAATTGTCAAAAAGATGTTAGAAGTTTTCTAGGATTTACAGGATATTACAGAAGATTCATAGAAAACTTTACTAAAATAACATCTCGACTCTTCAAATTGCTTACAAAAGATTGTGAATTCAAGTGGAATCCTGATTTCCAACTAGCATTTAAAGCCTTGAAAACAAAAATATCTGAAGCACCTATCTTAAGAGGGCCAAACTGGAAACTTCCTTTCCATATTTCTACAGATGCTTCAGATACACCTCTAGGAGCTGTACTGGGACAAAAAGACTTGATTCCTTATGCCATTTACTATACAAGTAAGAATTTGACTCCCACTGAGTTGAATTATATTGTGACTGAAAAAGAGTTCTTAGCTGTTGTTCATGGAATTAACAAGTTTAGACATTATATAACAAGCTATGCAACTTTTGTTCATACTGATCACTCTACAATTAGATATTTGATGAACAAACCTATTACTAATGCCAGAGTTACAAGGTGCCTTTTACTTTTGCAAGAATTCAATATTACTATGTTAGATAAACCTGGGAAACAAAACATAGTTGCTGATTTCTTGTCTAGGATTCAGAATATCAAAGAAGACTCTCCAGCAGAGGATAAGTTTCCTGATGAATACTTATTTGCAGTAACTACTCAAACTCCTAGGTTTGCAGACATTGCTAACTATTTGGTTATAGGGAGGTTACCTTCACATTTATTTCCTAGGGACAGGAGAAAGATTATTCAAGATAGTTCAAGATATTCATGGATTTCTAATGAATTGTATAAAACCGGGCCATAATTTGTGATCAGAAGATGTGTCAAGGAAGATGAAATGCCTGATATTCTTAAAGCATGTCATGATGAGCCGTGCGGTGGATACTTTGTTAACAGAAGGAAAACTTATAAAATCCTTTCTTTAGGATATTATTGGCCATCCATCTTCAAAGATACAAAAGAATATGTCAAAAGGTGCGACAACTGCCAAAGGGTAGGGAAACCTGCTCCCTCAAATGAGATGCCATTACAACCTCAGGTACTTATTGAACCCTTTGAAAAATGGGCTTTAGACTTTATTGGACCTATTAATCCTCCATCCAAGCAGAAAAAAGTATATATTGGTATGTACTGATTATGTCACTAAATGGGTAGAATCCAAAGCATTATTATCTGCTAATGAAGATACAGTAGTTAATTTTCTTATTGAGGATATTTTTACTCACTTTGGTGTTCCAAGAGAAATTGTGACAGATCAGGGAGCTCAATTCACATCCAGAATGATGGAGAAGCTTATGGAAAAGTATAAGGTCAAGCATAGAAAATCCACTCCTTATCATCCACAAGAAAATGGTCAAGTGGAGTCCACAAACAAAGTGATTGAAGGAATCATTACCAAGACTGTGCATCTACATAGAAGAGATTGGGCAGAGAGGCTTCCTGAAGCCTTATGGGCCTACAGAACTACATGGAGGAACACAACGGGACACAAACCTTATGAACTTGTTTATGGAAAGGAAGTTTTGTTCCCTATTGAGTTCCAAGTTAGAACTTTCAATATTGCAGTTCAGTTGGGAATGGATCTATCAGAAGCTCAAAAGCACAGACTGGAGCGGTTGAATGAACTTGATGAAATCAGACAAGAAGCAGTTCAAAGAACTGGTCTAGTTCAGTAGCAAAGAGCTAAGTGGCATGACAAGTACATCAAGGACAAAAGGTCTCAAGAAGGAGATTGGGCCTTGCTATTTGATTCAAAGTTCAAGGATTTCCAAGGAAAATTTCAAACTCATTAGCTTGGGCCATATGAGATTGGAAAAGGTTTTAGCAGTGGAGCAGTAAGAATCAGAACCATCGATGAGCACCAAAATCCTCTCCTTGTGAATGGTCATAGATTGAAGATTTATCAGAAACCAATCTCAAAGGAGGAGTTTATCAAAATATTTCAAGATAATTCTGAAATGAGGCTGGCTTAGTCTTTGTTCTTTTCATCATTGAAAAAAAAAGGAAAAAAAAAATGTATAAGCCTAAAAACCAATCACTGATTGGCATTATTATACAGAAAATACAGGGTGAAAATCAGAAGATTCTGACACCCTATATTTTCCAAAAAAGAGAAGGTCTCTCATTTCACTCATGGTTTGTTCATTCCATTCCATTTCATTTCCATAGAGTTCACTCCATCTCACCACCACATTCCATCAATAAAATTTCTTTCAATATTTCTTCATATCCACTTTTCCATGTTTCCATTCATACAGTCATTTTCCATTTTTCATTCATCATGTCATATTCCATTCACTATGTTCCATTCCGCAGCTGTCTTCCAATTCCGCAGCTATTTTCCAATTCTGTAGCTATTTTCTAATTCTGCAGCTAATCTTGTTAATCTGTAGTAATACTTGGACTGTTAAAAATAATAATAACAATAATAATAAAGCCAAATGCAGGTATTTTAGGAGGAGTCTCTTGAAGACACATCAGCTATTGAAGGAGAAATTTCTTTAAAGATACATCAGCACCTAAAGTACCTACAAAAAGCAAGCAGCCAAAGGTTAGCAAACAGAAAAGGTATGATTCCAAGGGTGAGAATAAAACCCATTTCAAATAGCACTATAAAGCATAAATTGTATAGTTTGAATAATCATTACTCCTTAACATGTCATGATTTCATTTGATCGCTGCCATAACTCCACCATACCCTCCGATTTAATCCCTAATGGTCTCATGATTTGCCTCCGATTTTAACTCGTACTTAATCATACATCCTTATTCCACTTGTTGAAATGGCTAATGATGTGAACATAAGCTGGTTGAATACGGCTCTTCCTCACCAAAGTTTTCATTTTCTACTCCCGCAACCTTTTATATGAACTCAAACTGCTCGATCTCCATTCAGTCTCGCAGTTTTGTTCATGAGTGATACTCTGCCTCCACACGGTCTGTGTGTACACCAAGCTTTACAGCCTTCATACTATTTCCATTCATACGAGTCTTCTTACTTCATAAATCCTTCTTAATTCAACCTCATACTTATCGTTTTCCCAATTTCATACCCATCGATTCTCTCCACAGTCTTCTTCCATTTTCGTCCATATAACCATTCTGTTTCCATATAACCGTCATTTACAGAGGTTTTTACACAGTGAAAAAGGAAGAATGGGTCTCATTGTGAGGACGGAGCCCGAAGGAGTCAAATTCATGGAAGGATACCCTCAGCTGAAGGGAACATTGAAGAAGGCTGGTTGGCTGAAGTTCATCAAAAAGTTCAATGGCCATCACAAGGAGGTTACCAAAAAATTTGCAAGATCTTTCAATGGGGTAGAAGTGGAAATTGGGGATATAAGGTTTTCAGTGACTGAAACTTCTATTGCAGCTGCAACAGAACTACCAAAGGATGGACAAAGGTGGTTCAAAAAGAAGGAATTTGATGAAAAGGTCTGGAGAGTTATTCTTCGAAACCCAGGTATGGACATATCAATTTTCAAAAGAGGAATTCCTATCTCAACATTAAAAGATAAATGGAGTAGTTTTCTCTTGATCATTCAGAAATTTATCACGTGTGAAGGTAGATATGGCTCAGTGTACATGTATCACATAAGGTTATTATTGAACATTTTGGAAAATGAGACCATCAATCTCCCTTATTTTATGTTGAATAGTTTAAGAAATATGTCTACCACTGTTCAAAAGAAGATAGAAGATATAGAGCCCCATATTTACCACCATGGTCTTATAAAAATCTTAGTTGAAAACCACTTGAAGGATATAGGGGATACATGGGAAAACTTCCTAGTCAGGAACTTCTTCCAAGATCCACCTGAATTACCTAAAGGGAGTTCATTAAAGACAAGTAGGAGGAAGAGAGCAACTTTAACAATTCAAGATACTCGTACTAGTTTCACAAAAGAAAACAGCGAGGAAGGATTGTCTTCTAAAACTCTAACTGAAATTATGAAGCAAACAAAATAGAAAGGAAAGAGGAAAGTTGAAGAAATTTACCAGACTCCCGAGCCTTCATTAGAAGGAGAACAATTGCTTTCTGAAAAATTAGTCCATATTAAAGAACAGTCTAGGAAAGCAAAAGAAAAGGGAAGGAAGGAACAGGTCATAGAAAAGGAGAATATGGGCTCACAAAGTCTAAGAAGAAGCTCTAGGCTTAAAGGCAAGTTGAGGAAAACACAAACAAAAGGAGCTCAATTGATAGACTTGGGAGGGGAGACTCCAACCCAATCACCAGAAAATACCCCACTAGAGCAAAGTCCACAATATTCTCCTTCTCCTCAACTTGACATCGAAACTAGTCCAAGAAAAGCATCTCCAGAGGTTGACCAAGCCCATCAGCAGATCTATGATTTTATTGAATCATTGGAATAGAAGAACACAACAGCAGAACAGGGGACTTCATCTAACCAGCCAGATACATCACAAGAAACTCTGATTCAGTCATTAAAGCAAGAAATCTATGAATTAAAAGTCTTAAACAGACATATCCAGAGGGAAAATGAAACTTTGAAGGAGCAAAACAAACTAGATAAAATCATCCATGACAATACCATGCTGCACTTAGGATCATGGCATAATAAAACCAGAAAGTTGAAGAAGAAAAATAGGAAGCTAAGCAGGTCCCTCATCAACCTTAAATATAGATGCCTTATGAGGAAGCCTAGAATGGCAGTAGTAGCAAGGAAAAAGAAGAAGAGGTTGGATGTCCTAGCAGAGGTTTCAAAACAGATGCAGTAAAAGGAGGATTGTTACAATTTTGGTTGCATGAGGACATGCAACAAATTCACAGTGAGGGTATGTTGAGCCCCAAAACTACCTCTTTTCCAAGCATTTTCTTAACCCTTTTTCCTCTGTTTTCCCATGCCAGTGCATCTTAAGCCATAAAAAATCATTGCATGTTGATTCCAGGAGTGTATCTTAGTGATTTTCAAATTATATAATTATGTGTGTTATTTGGATTAGGTTTTGTTTTTCAGCTACGGAATGTAGCCACTTTCCACAGCTAACTGGAAATTCCGCAACCATTTTTATACTCTTGCAGGTTACAGGTGTCAAGAAGAGGAATGAACCACATGGGAAGCTTAGGAAATGTCAACACATGGACAGGGTCCTATTCACTTGATCAGATTCATAGGAAAAGACCCCGTCCAAAGGGGAGTCAATGGAGAAGTTCTATGACGATTAGAACTCTGTTTTGGCACGCAAGAGAAGTCTGGAGCTGTTCCTGAGCTTGATGATTCGTTCTGCCATCTGCACACCACCTGCATAACTAAATCCAACACCTACTATGCATAGATTTACTGCTTATGCCAACCGGGAGGCTGAATCCTCGGATGCACGTCCTGTTCATGTGTCCAGCGTAGAAGAATTTCCTCTAAGAAACAGTTAGAAAATTCTCCTATAAATTCAAGTGTTTGTAATGCAAAAAAAAACAAAAACAAAAAAACAAAAACAAAAAAAAAAAAACAAAAAAAAAACAAAAAACAAAAACAAAAATAAATAAACAAATAAAAACAAAAAAAACATTTTTTTGTTATTGATATGGTGTAATTTCCGTTCTGTGGACAAGAGACATACTGCTCTATTTTCATAATACAAAACTATGTTTTTATATGGTTGTCTGAGCGTGTGTGAAGTAGCATTGCATTGTTAATCCGAAGCTGTGCAGAGGGCCCCTGCGTAGCTGAGGTTCTTCTTTTCGTTTCTTTATATTTTTATTCATGTTTCTTTTCATTCAACTGTATATTGGTTGTGTTTTGCTTATGTTCCTAATCGTTTTAACCTTGTATATATTTTGCATCTTGTTACTCATTTGATAGATGCATTTCAGAGTAGCAGTAGGTCTTTCAAATTTGTTTATGCTCGAGCTTATTTGTAGTTTTAAACTTGCATCAAGTAATGTTTTTGGGACTCACTCCTTCTGCTATACTTCAGTTTTCAAATTCAAGGTTGTTTATGCTTTTTCTTAAATAGGATAAATACTCATTACATAAGTACATGTTTCCGGAGCCTTTAGTTCATGGTTTTACCTTAAGAGCTAATTGGCGAAATATGGAGTTTATCAATGGGATTTGTTACTTTTCAGTACCTCTTCATGCTTAATATAGTTTAATGTCATTCTCTCATGTTATATGATGATATTTCCAGAGCCTTTAGCTTATCATTGGCGAAATTGGCGAAATGTTATGATTATAAATGAGATTATCTGCTTTTCATTAGTGTAAAATTAGATAGTTTAATGTCATTCTCTCATGCTATATGATGATATTTCCAGAGCCTTTAGCTTATCATTGGCGAAATGTTATGATTATAAATGAGATCACTTGCTTTTCATTAGTGTAACATTAGATAGTTTAATGTCATTCTCTCATACTATATGATGATATTTCGGGAGCCTTTATCTTATAACTGATTTGCAGGATAATGGGCGAAATTGGCGAAATGTTATGATTATGGATGAGATTATTGGCTAATAATTAGTTTAAAAGCAGTTTCAAAGTTTTACTCTTGCCTTTAGTTTCAACTATAGTAGTTCATTAGATTTCAATTTTGTAGTTAGAATAGACAACAGAGATAGTAGTTTCATTTCTAGTACTTCACTCTTAGTTTGATTTGTGTAGCTGCACATTCACTTTCTCATTCAAGTTTTGATTTTGTAGACATCAGTTTCAAGAGTCTTTTAAACTCATACTTTGGGAAACATTACAATAAGAAACAGAATAAGCTTTGTCTTTATCTTCTTGAAAACTCCACATCCAAATTTGATCTAAAAAGAACTTTTAAACTCTCACTTTAGCAATAGATTAGGATTTCAATTGCATTGTAGCATTCTAGGAGATTAACCGAACAAAACCCCAAAACAACATAAAACCGAAAATAGTGAGGTAAGACAAGGGTTATCTAGCACATATAGTGCACTACAATTCATCAGTTTACGACTCCCAGATTGATAATTTATGTAGCAATTTAGGACACTAAATTGACTAGACATATAGTTGGATGTAACAATCATAAAGTAGATGAAGAGTCATGAGGGTAGATGAACTGTCATAAAGGGGAATGTCAAGGGCCACCCCACCCGTTGCTATAAATAGTCCCTCATAACTCATTGTAAAGGCTTTTGGTCAGCCAAGCTTCGATAAGAGTATCTTAGAGAAAGCTTGGACAGTATTGTAACGCGCCTTATCTTCTCCACTGCGTAGAGCTAGTATATCTCTTTGGAGGAGTAGGAAGTTATGGTTGTAACGTTCCACTATCAGAACTAGTGGTTGGACATGGATGTATTGTATGACTGGAACTTACACTTCTTAATATAACAGAGCCAACATGTTTCATGGATATGTTGTATTGTATTCCAGCTATCTTGTTTACTCTAAATGATATATGTATTTGTTTTCTTACGCATGCATGTATGGACTATTCTGTATAAGTATGTATGAATCTTTTTGAAATGTGTTGTTGGTTTAACCATCACTTTGGATTGCTTGCTAACTTGCTTTCCAGCTTGTGATCAGGGAAAATTTTAAGAACCATGCTAAATTTGTATGTATAATAAATGGGCAAATCCCCATGATACATAGGAAAAATGGGAGGCAATTTTATCAATAATATAATATGTATACATAATTTTTTTGGCGAATCTCTCACCAGATTATATTATCTTGTAAATTCATGGCGAATCTTTCACTTAATTATAAAATCTTGTAAGATCTTGGCAAATCTTTCACTGAATAATAAAACATTGTGAAGTATTGGCGAATGTTTTGTTAAAGTATGAAACCATATATGATAATAGGAAAACACATTCATTAAGTTGTAATATACTAACATACATGTTTGGAAAAAAAGAAACATAATATTCTCTTCCTACAAACAATGTTGCAAGTTTCAATGTCTGTGTTTGTCAAGGTTCTTACTGTACACTCTTTCATATCCTTCTATTAGTTTTGATAATATTCCACAACAAAGTTCTTGTAGGTAACAAAGTTCTTGTAGGAATAATATTCCACAAAAAAGAGAAATTTTTGAAAGGACTTCCATTATAAGATCTAGAAATACCCAGCTTCAATACCTACCTCATGCGAGGGTAATCAATATCTCGGGGATATGCACTAGCACTTGCAATGAAAAGCTTGATCCTAAAAAGGGTGGCATTCTTCTCAACCATCTCATAGTCAATGAATCCTATGACCAAAAAAAACAAACCCGATGATTAACAATTTGAACACTTACCCAAAAGATTGGTTCAATATTTATCAATGATGGAATTGTTTCCCTCCTAATTATTATTAGACTAGAAACACAAGCTCACTTATGGACTCATCTAGACAATATGGCATTGATTCAAAGTAAATTAATGTAGAAGATACTCACTTTTTTGTTATCATGAATCCATGAGACAGATGCCCTCCATGTGGTAATTCCAAACCCTAAATGTTGCAAAGAAAATTTTCACATGTTACATGCCCAAATAGGAATGATAATCTTAACAAAGGAGGTTCGTAGTTCAGAACGATACACACCATAATGCGATGATGTGTTTGGAGGAGAGTTGTATAAACAAAAAAATTAGTTAGGGATCGAGATAATGGTTGAAAATTAACACCCCATGTATTTTTGTCAATATGGAATGCTTCTAGGGCCCTCTACTAGCAAAGCCTCTCACTTTGGTCAATGAATTCATTGCCAGCATATTATATGCATGGCATAAATCCCAACCCAACACAATAGTGAATAAATATAGAAAAGTGTCCAACAATTTTATCCATCATTGTGATAACAGATACTCATGCAACAACTACAGGTCTCTACACTATAATGCTGAACCCAGAAACCATTACACACATGTCAAACATTCAAACTAAAAAGTACATGTCCAAAAGCTAAGAGAAACTAAGTTTAACAAGAAAAAAATACCAAGTGGCAAGAAGAAACTGCCAAGCAGCTCAAACACAATCACAATCATGATGGTGCCATTCTTCACATTCCAAGTTATATCTTCAGGTACTTACCTCTTACCAGGGAGTCCTTCTGAATACTTGTTTGTTAGACATGATCCAAAGTTTCCATAACTGCTCAGGATGTAAAATTTTCAAAAGAAATAAGTTCCAAGCCATTGAATTGTGACTGCTTTTCTTTCTCAATTATTGATCTCACTCAGAGGAGGATCTACAAAGCTCTGCTTTCCCTCTGCATGGGGTAATTTACAAACTAGATAAAGAAATCACAATAAATTTAGTACCCTCGGTAACTGAGGCAGGTTTGACAGGAGCATTAATTGTATTATTGAGGTATACAATTTATGTTTGTTGGCATCTGAGGGGAATCCAGATTAAGAACAAAGTCTTTATCAAGCCATTCACTAACCATTATCTCAACAAAACTATAAATAAAACTGGGGTATTTGACATAGTTCATTAAATGAAGATAAGAAGCTTATTAGCAACAACTCAATTCACAAATGAATTTTCTAAACACCTCCAAGTTAAACTATATGCAACTATGATCTGTGATTTCTTCACTTGGTCTTCAAATAGCAAGATTATCAAGGATGTCACACAAGCTATCTATACATGTAGCAATTTCAACCAAAAACAAATACATAAATGAATAAATCATAGCGTGAATTGTGAACAACATACACACCTGGGAAGTTGCAGGGTTGCGCCAGCATGAATGCCACAGGATTTCCCATTGTCAAGCTTGTTGTGATACAAAAAGGTTTATATGATGGGAACGACCTCAAAGTTTCAAAGCTCCTAATTTTCTGATTTTATGTTGCCAGGGAGCCCCCAAAACTAGTTGTGAAGTTTTGGGCATCAAATTTGCAGTTGGGTTCAAATTATATTGACCCAACAAGCCCATCCCTACTGCTCCACTGCCCATTATGACCTGTAATGAATATGTTTTCACCTTAAACAAGAGTTATCCTCTGTGCCCACTTCAAAATGTGAAAAATAATTAAATATCGGGAGACATGTGAATCCAAAACTTGGCATATTATGGATAATTCTCTTGCAGAGGTAGACATGAAAGACACCAAAAGCAGCACCATTTCGAATTTGCCTCCTGCACGTTGCTGACTTGGGTTCGAATCAAGGATAATATATAGAACAAGAATATCACACATGTAGGAGCAACTGACTTGGGTTCAAATCACAAATAATATATAGAACAAGAATATCACACATATTCGCAGATAATATATATAACAAGAATATCACCTTGGCAAGCACCAACAAAGAAAGGCCATGGATAAGTTTTATTAACCTCCAGATTGCAACCCACCTTGGAACTTTAACCTTTGGAGTCATTTTATGCCTTCATATAGGTATTTTATTTGATGATGTACCTGAAAAGGAGGGATATCCTTGTCTACAAAATTGTTATTCCATCTTTCCTGTCCAAATGGCTCTAGAGGCAATCAAGGGCAATGATCTGTGTTATTTGAGTGCTCTATCATCAAATAGTCCAACAAGGAAGCCTCCTACCAGGTACCCTATTTTTCAAATAAGGGGAGAATAACACCTCATACCTCCTAAGAAAAAGTATAAATGAACACCATCACGTGGTCTATTGTTTCCCTTCACATTTTCATAGAGTACAAATTCCAGGACCCTACCTTGCCCTATTTTGTAGAACCTCTCATGTCAAAAAATTATTCATTAGGGCCAACCACATAAAAATCATGGATTTCATTGAAGATTTAACTTTCCAAATCTTCCCCACCACCAAGGTACTACTACTGCTTCATCATCAAAGATATCCTTCTACCGCAAGCTAGCTGTCAACAATCATATGGCAGGATCGTTGGACCATACAACTTTCTTGCATGAAGAAGACATGGAGACAACTCTTTGCTCCTAAATGCAACCAATGTTGAGTTAAAAAAAAAAAAAAAAAAAAAAAAATTGCTTGATTTTGTACTGAGCAACAACAAAATATATAGAATTTCCTTGTGACAAGGTTGCTAAGATGGAATCTTCATCTACAAACATTTACCTATTAGGATGAGAAAGTGCAAATCAAATTTCTTTCTTATTCCATAGACTCCAACTGCGAGATAAAAAAAGCACATCAAATTTGTTTACCCCAACATGCCAACAAGTAGCAAGCCCCAACTATATAATATAAGAAAGTAGTAGGTATCCCAAAGGCCTTAAGGGGAGGGGATCTAATGGAATAAATGTAGATTTATTATTATTTTAATTGGAAATATTCAATTAAATAATAAAATTTAATTACGTCTAAATTGCTTATTAGCATACCCCAACCCCTACAGATCATTACAACAAACTAAGAATGACAGAGAAGATGAAAGGCTGTACAAACCATCATATTTTTCAAACAACTAATCCAACATCAGTACCTTAACTTTTTCATGAAGATGGTGGGAATCTAATGGAATAAATGTAGATGTACTATTATTTTAATTAGAAATCTTCAATTAAATAATAAAATTTAATTACATCTAAATTGCATAAGAGAGAAGATGAAAGGTTGTACAAACCAGCATATTTTTCAAACAACTAATCCAACATCAGTACCTTAACTTTTTCATGAAGATATCATATTGAGAACGTTTGAAAAATGGTGGGAATCTAATGGAATAAATGTAGATTTATTATTATTATTTTAATTGGAAATCTTCAATTAAATAATAAAATTTAATTACGTCTAAATTGCATAAGAGAGAAGATGAAAGGTTGTACAAACCAGCATATTTTTCAAACAACTAATCCAACATCAGTGCCTTAACTTTTTCATGAAGATATCATATTAAGAACGTTTGAAAAATGGTGGGAATCTAATGGAATAAATGTAGTTTTATTATTATTTTAATTGGAAATATTCAATTAAATAATAAAATTTAATTGCGTCTAAATTGCTTATTAGCATAGCCCAACCCCTATAGATCATTATGATAAACTAAGAATAGTAGAGAACATGAAAGGTTGTACAAACCAACATATTTTTCAAACAACTAATCCAACATCAGTACCTTAACTTTTTCATGAAGATATCATCTTGAGAACGTTTGAAAAATGGTGGGAATCTAATGGAATAAATGTAGATTTATTATTATTTTAATTTGAAATATTCAATTAAATAATAAAATTTAATTACGTCTAAATTGCTTATTAGCATAGCCCAACCCCTACAGGTCATTACGACAAACTAAGAATAACAGAGAAGATGAAAGGTTGTACAAACGAGCATATTTTTCAAACAACTAATTCAACATCAATACTTTAACTATGGTGGGAAATCTGGGCAGCGACTATCTCTTTTTTGCGAGGGCGATGTTGAAAGAGTGATAAGATTTCATTGTTTTGATTTATTTTTGTTAAATCAGAAAAGCCAATATTAATGGAGATAGTGGTATTTTTTACTAAATTTTGTGAAGTGACTAAATGTATCTTTAACCATTGACCTTAAGATGTTTTTTAAAATATAGAATTTTCACTTTAAATAGTCTATGCTCACATGAATACCATGGTATTACCATGGGTTATCATAAACTTGAGCTTAAAAAATACTATTTTTAATTTATAAAAAATAATAAAATTAATAATTGATTTTTATTTTATTTTTTTATTTTAACCGAGTTAAAATGTTAAAATGACATTAAATTACAAAATCCAGTTTTACTCTTGATCTACCAAGCCCCAAGAGGGATACTAATTTTCATATCACGATATTTGATCCCTCTGGGGGCTTAGTAGATCCAAAGTAAAGATGGATCTATGTTGGTTTAATTCCCCCCTTTAAATACCCTACATTCCACGTGAATACCATGGGTCAATACCATGTGTCATCTTTATTTTTATTAATACTAACATTAGGGTTAATAATGTTTTTTGCATGGTATTAATAATAATTTCGCCCATGGTATTTGGCCCATAGGCTTCACCTAAATATAACGCATTTTTTGAGTGTTCGTAAATATAAGGTGACTTATGGAGTAAATATAAAAAAATGTTTTATTTATTTACCATACCTCTGGTTTATTTATATTTTTATTAATTTACCATACCTCTTTTATAAGTATGGTATTTGGTCCATAGGATTCACTTAAGTAAAACCTTTTTTTAGCCTTCTTAAATAGAAAGAGGGTTATGGACTAAATATAAAAAGAAGTTTTATTTATTTACTATACCTCCACTTTATTTATATTTTTATGTATTTACACCCTTGCGTATGTGACTTATGGAGTAAATATAAAAAAATGTTTTATTTATTTACCATGCCTCTCGTTTATTTATATTTTTATTTATTTACCATATGTCTTTTATAAATATGGGATTTGGTCCATAGGATTCACTTAAATAAAACCTCTTTTTTGAGTCTTATTAAATAGAAAGAGGGTTATGGACTAAATATAAAAAGAGGTTTTATTTATTTACCATACCTCTAGTTTATTTATATTTTTATTTATTTACCACACCTTTGGAGTAAGTATAAAAAGAGGTTTTATTTATTTACCATACACTTTATTTTTATTTTTATTTATTTACACCCTTTCCATCCATGAAAACCAAATTTGAAAATAGATAGCCATTCATAGAAGAAATCAGGGCTATTGAGACCAAATACAACCTCCCAAACTATCTCCCAAACCAGAAAATGGGCAATTGCAAACGAATTTAACATTGCAAAGCAGAAAATCGGGTGATTGTAATGGAATATAACCTCCCAAACCATGCGAATAGGGTCAAATGAGTCTTTTCATAGTTTATCTGCCACATTTTTTTGGGCTAAAATGAAAAAAATAATTATTTTTAAATAAAAGTTGGGCTAAATATATGAAATGGGTGTTTTATAAAAATTTTGCCCCTCTAAAATGAAAAACCCCTTAAATTTTGCCCTTGGGCTAAAATTCACCCCTAAAATTTACCATGCTTGTGATGCATCTTCACTCATGTGTTCCCTTACAAACCACGTACTATTACATGTTTCCAAGGGTGTACTCACCTCACTCTTCATGTGTTAGAACCTCTCATGCACCTTCCTTGACTTACTACAATTGTCACACCCTTGCTACCAATAGGGACACCTTACTTGCCTATGTGCGAAATCGTGGTCAAGGCTGATCCAGGTGGATATTGGTGGCCACCCGCCAATTCCACTTGGACCCCCACCATTTTTCAGTTTTTCAGTTTCCTTAATTGTAGCAGAGTTTACTATTTTTAGCAGTTTTTCGGGTCCTGAACTTCCGGAGCCGTTTTGAGGCCCTAAACGACGTTTTTTGGGAAAAATGGGAGCAACATGGGTCCATGGACCGATGTTTCTCTTCCCAAAGTTGTATTCCTTGGATAGATATTTCTAACAAGGTATTTTGCACATCAAACGAAGATCGTATGCCAAAGTTACAACCCTGGGAAGTTGATGTACCAATTTACCCAAACGGAGCCCACAATTTGGTGTTTCATCTCCTAGGGTTAGGTTTTTGGATGTTTAGGTTTTCTATTATTTCTCAACAATAAATAGGCCTTCGAGCCTCATTGTAACACAGTTTAGAGGCATGTGGCCACCACATCTCTTCTCAGAAATAAGATACCATCGCCCTAGCTAGTTTATTTCCATTTCTGTTTGTAAGCATATTTCAGTATCTTACAGTAATGAAATGAAGTATTATTTATTCTACATCTCTGTATCTATGGTTATATCTGTAATTTTTTGTGTTTCTATTTAAATCTGGATCAGTGGTATCATAGCGGTCTGCTCTTTCTTTGTCTTTCTTTGCATGTCCCCAACGAGGTCGGGACATAAGGAGTTAGGGCTTGAACTGGTCGAACCTTTGCAAGACCAACCTCGCAAATCCTGACGGCCTCCCATGGCAAATGAAAAGAAAGATGAGGGGGCAGGAGATCCTATCAAAATCTTGCTCGAAAATGCTCTCGAGCGACAAAGGAATGCGATGATGGACAACTTTGCCTAGATCCTTCAGTGGCTACCTAGGGGAAACACATCTACTTGCAGTAGCTACTCTGGAAGCGCCACACCCTTTAAGGTACAAGTTAACTTTGAAATTCCCATATTTGAGAGTTAGATAGATGCAGACATCGTAGATAAATGGTTAAATCTGCTAGAAGGGTATTTTTATGTTCATGATTTTTTAGGTTGAGAAAAGATTACTTTTGCTCTTCTCAAAACCGCCCCCCGCGTCAAGGACTGGTGGGAAACCTATTGCGAGTAGAAGGATGAAAGTACGACCTCATTGTTTTCAGCCACTGCCACTTGGAATTCATTCCGGGCTACCATCAAGGAGCAGTACTACCCTGTCGGAATCTATGAGGATCAATACATAAAATGGACCACGTTGCGTCTAGGAAGGGACCAAGACAGGCCATAGTTTACCTATATTTTCCATACCCTTTGCACAAAGTTGGGTATCAAGGATTCGAAGTGGAAATTGGTACTCAAATACCACGGCTACCTACACAGGTACATCCAAAATGAAATAGAATTCTTGAACATCTCCTCGCTCTGCACGACATAATGATATGCCGTCAAGACCGAGAAAAAGTTTAAACAGAAGAAGCGAGACTTTGGATCTGCGAATCCGAAGCAAGGGAAGGTGCCCCCAAACCGTAGAACAAAGGACAAAGCCAAGGCGGGGTGGCCCAAGACAACCCGCAAAAGCTGCAAGCAAAGAACAGGGTCGTGAAGTCGAAAAAGGACATGGGAAAGTGGTGTGAGTTCCATAAGAGCTCCACTCACAACATAAGTGAGTGTCAGGCCAAGCAGTCACTGGTGGCCAAGCTACAGGTTTCAGAATTAGATGCATGTTTCGACTCTGAGTCAAAACCCGATAAGGAGAATGACAAAGGGAAGCAAATTATCGATGCGGAGCCCAATGCCACCATTGCCACCACGAAGATCTAGAAGGAGGAACCCGAAGATCTAGAGGAGGAGGAGTGCCTCTTCCACTCCCAAATGTGGGTAAAGGGCTCCCTGCTACAGTTCATTGTTGACAGCGGAAGCCAAAAGAACCTCATTTTCACAAAGGTCGTGAAGCGGCTCAGCTTACTGACCACAACACATCCGCAACCATACACCATTGGGTGGATTCACCAAGGAGGGGATCTTCGCGTGGGCTAGCAGTGTCGCCTTCCATACAACATCAATCCCTTCATGGATGAGGTATTGTGTGACATTTCTCCGCTTGATGTTTGTGATGTATTATTAGGCCAACCATACTTTGTATGAATCAAGGTCTCGTGTTGTTATTGTTACTTTGGGGAATAAGTTGTACAAGATACCAGAGGTAGCACCGCCTACCATCATCTCTTTGGTTACTGCAAAACAATGCAGTAAGCTCATTTCCAAAATCGGGAAATTTGTTTTCCTGATGATACACCCTTAAGGAAAGAAGAAGATGGTGGCCATGACCTCCAAACAGGGCCCCTCCACATGACAACTACAAATGGACAGGGTCGTGGAGGAGTACGAGGACATCTTCTCCTCCCCCGCAGGGGTTTCTCTACACTGTCAGGTTAAGCACTCTATCGATCTGACCCCAGGTGCTCCGTTGCCTAATGGACCAATCTATCAGTGCTCCATTCTGGAAAACAATAAAATCAAGAGGCAGATCCAGGAGCTGCTGTAGAAAGGTCACATCCATCCGATTTCATTTGTCTATGGGAGCACGATCATGTTGGTATATAAGAAGGATGGGACTTGGAGACTATGTATTGACTATCAGGTGCTGAACAAGATCACTGTCCGTAATAGGTACCCGATCCCACAGATTGATGACCTCCTGGACCAACTGAAGGGGGAAAAATATTTCAGCAAGATCGATTTGAATTCAGGATATCACCAGGTACCAATCGAACCCTCCGATGTGTGGAAGACTACCTTCAAAGCCAAGGAGGGCCTTTTCGAATGGTTAATTATGCCTTTTGGGTTGACGAATGCTCCTACAACCTTCATGAGGCTAATGGATGACATCTTGTGGCCATTCACGAACTCATTTATAGTGGTATACTTGGATGACATCCTGATCTTCAACCTGAGTTGGGAAGAGCACCTCCACCACATCCGACATGTTCTCCAAACACTACGGCAACACAAGTTATGTGCCAATTTGGAGAAATGCACTTTTGGCATGACCCAAGTTTAGTGTCTAGGATACATTATTGATGAACGGGGGGTGCATGTGGATCCAGCCAAGATCCAAGTCATTCAAGATTGGCCATCTCCAACCACTCTGACAGAGCTCCGCCACTTTCTGCGTCTTGCCAACTTCTACCGCAGGTTCGTGTTGGGATTTTCTCATATCACTTGGCCCTTGAGTCAAGTCACCAAGGGAGGAGCAAAAGAAAAATTCTTTTGGTCTGAATCTCAACAGAAGGCATTCACAGAGTTGAAACATCGCATCTGCTTAGCACTAGTGCTCACATTACCAGACTTGCAACAACTATTTTAGGTCGAGACAGATGCCTCTGACTATGCTATTGGGGCAGTCCTTACACAACACGGGCATCCAGTGGCATCTCACAATGAGACACTTTCAGACATAGTTCAAAAGTATCCCACTTATGACAAAGAGATGTATTCCATTGTGCAGGCCTACCGATAATGGAAGCATTACATTTTTGGGAAGGAACTGGTCATCCAAACATACCACCGGCCCCTGCAGTTCATACAGACCCAAGGGAAATTGCAGAATGATCGTCATCATAAGTGGTCCACATACCTACAACAATTCCATTTGAATATCAAGTATAAGAAGGGCAACACCAATAATGTTGCAGATTTCCTCAGTCGACCACCGATCATGGCATTAACCACCATGCTCAACTCTTGTGGGCACGAGACTTCTAATTGGTCACTTCTCTAAAAAAACGACCCAGAATTCGGCCACACATACTAAACACTGTTAGAGGGTCAGCATGTTCTAGATTTTCACCTCTAGGATACCCTGTTATGCCACCTGGGTCACCTTTGTGTTCCTTCAAGCAAGCGTGCCAAGTTGACTTGGGAAGCACACTATAGTTGGCCTGCTGGGCATTTCGGGGTCGAGAAAACGGTGGCAGTACTGTAGAAGTATTTCTATTGGCTGAATCTTCGACAAGATGTCGGGAAGTACATCAAATCATGCACTGCCTGCGCCATTGCCAAATTGACCATCAAGAAGCAAGCCCTCTATACCCCGCTACCTACCCCTAGTCGACCTTGGGAATCCATCTCCATGGATTACATATCAGGCCTTCCTTCTACTAAGCATGGAAACAATTGTCTTTTTGTAGTCGTCGACAGGTTCTCGAAGATGGCCATTATGGCAGACTGCAAGAAGAATATCATAGCAGAAGCCACTGCTAAACTCTTCTTTGAACGAGTGTGGATACACTTTGGGATCCCACAGTCTATCATCTCGGATTGAGACAGCAAGTTCCTCAGTACTTTCTGGTCCAGTCTCTGGTCGATGCTCGACACCAAACTCACTAAGTTCATAGCCTTCCATCCCTAAACTGATGGCCAGACAGAGGTTGTCAACAGGATGATCGTACACATTTTGCGCATGTACAACTCAAAGCATCCACACACACGGGATGAGAGCCTCCACTATGTTTAGCACAGCTATAACCGGGCTTTCCACAGCTCGAATGGCCACAACCCTTTTCAAGTGGGCTTGGGATTCCATCCACTATGTCCCATTGATGTGGCCATTCCATTTGCAGCTACTCAGGCAGATTCGGCTCATGTTCAGTCTGAAATAGATAAGGTAAACAACTTCATTGAGCACATCCAACATATTCGCCAGCAAGTCCATGACATTCTGGAGAAATCAAATGCCAAGTACAAGCAGCGACATGATCAACATCAGGTGCCACACAAGTTTCAGGTGGGCAATAAAGTATGGTTGCATTTGCAAAAGGAACGCCTTACCAGAGCCTATCGGAAACTCAGACCACTCTGATATGTACCTTACACCATTACCAACGCTTTGGGAAACAATGCATTTGAGCTCAGCATTCTGCCATTCCTTGGCCTGCACCCAATGTTCAATGTGGACCGCCTTCGGCCATACTTTCCACGATTGCTAGACACATCCGACATTGCAAAACATCTCACACCCACAGAGTTAAATCCAGATTGCATGGAACAAGCTGCAACTAATCGGATCATGGACAAACAGATTAAGAACACTCACGAGTAGAAGATCCCACTCTATCGAGTTGTCAAAGCAGGCCAACTCCTTCACTAGGGCAAGTGGCTCACTAGGGACCAAGTTCAGCAAAAGTTTCCTCATCTCATGGAGGAACTCAATGCAATGGGGACCATTACTTCCTGAGGGGGGAGGAATGATCTAGGTGGATATTGGTGGCCACCTACCAATTCCACTTGGACCCCCACCATTGTTTCTTTCAGTTTTTCAGTTTCCTTAATTGTAGCAAAGTTTACTATTTTTAGTAGTTTTTCGGGCCCTGAACTTCTTGAGCCATTTTGAGGCCCTAAACGATGTTTTTTGGGAAAACTGAAAGAAACATGGTTCGATGGATTGATGTTATTCTTCCCAAAATTGTAGTCCTTGGATAGATCTTTCTAACGAGGTATTATGTGTGTCAAACAGAGATCGTATGCCAAAGTTACGACCCCGGGAAGTTGATGTACCAATTTAACTAAAAGAGGCCCACATTTTGGCGTTTCATCTCCTAGGGTTAGGTTTTTGGATGTTTAGATTCTCTATTGTTTCTCAACAATAAATAGGCCTTCAAGCATCATTGTAACACAGCTTAGAGGCATGTAGCTGCCACATCTCTTCTCAGAGATAAGCTACCATCGCTAGCTAGTTTATTTCAATTTCTGTTTGTAAGAATATTTCAGTATTTTATAGTAATGAAATGAAGTATTATTTATGATGCATCTCTGTATGTATGGTTATATCTATAATTTGTTTCGTTATTGTTTAAATCCGAATCAAAGGCATTAATGTATGACCCACTGTTGGGACTCCTACACCAAATGGTCTAAGGTCTAATTGGGACTTCTTACCGGGGAGATCCCTTGACATGTTGGCGGGTCCAGCACCATCAACATTTCTGGTGCTAGAAGGAGGGCTAGATGACAAGTTGTGTCCTCTCATCATGTTTTGAAATTTTCATATTGATCATGAAGTCTTACACTCTCCTCCCTCCACGATGTTTTTCGCATGCCAAATTTGTTACCATCACGAGGGAGTTTTTCAATCTCTTGTCCACATACACGTATGATGGCGAAGGCGAAGTGGCGTGGCTTGATTTCTTACATAACTTCCTTGCCTTTCTTCATGAGGATGATGGATGTTTTGACGAACATGTCTATTTTTTTCTTGCATACACACTTCGCGAATCTCCACACTGGTGGTTGTGCAGCCTATCGGCTGACAACATGCACTCACTTGAGCACTTATGTGATCTCACTGAAGACACTTTCTATCATTTTGATCCAAAACATCTTGACCAAAAATTGTTACGACAACGGAAGGCTCTGCATGAATTACCAATGGATTTTTGGCAGCGCTTCCATGATTTGCAGTTTCATGCTCCGAAGAGCCAAATGAAATTTTTCTATCTTTGGGATAGATTCAAGTATTTCCTTAATAAATATGCCCATCCCAAGAATAAGTTTGAACTCAAGCCTCACTCAATATTCTTCACTGATGGAGTTGTGCGATCACAGATGGATGTGGTCACTGTCACAAGTGACTGTCTACCGTCGCCTCATCAAATAGCTCCACCATTGCAGAGGGATGTCGGAGATCATGCTCACACATCTATTTAGCTGTCACATCCTCCCAACATCATTATGCTTACATTTCGCGCATATTTGGTTGTGAGTCCTCTAGAAATTATCACTATAGATTAATCTAATTATGCAACGTACTAAAGCAAAATATTTAATATACTTCTACAATCAAATTTGTGAAAGCTTAATCGATTTGAGAAAGATCAAACAGAACACATATAACTGAGAAGTAGAATCAATACACATGAAACACAGAAAAAAGCTCTAGGGAAAGCCTCAGCTAAAAACCCCACTATCTGTATTATCATACAATGGAAATATCTCAGAGATTACACACAGCTTTAGTTCTCACACAGCTATCGAGCTCTCAATACAATCCCTCCAGAGGAAGATGGAAATACATCAGGATTACATAAAGCCTTAGCTCTCACAGCGATTCAGCTCTCAGTACAATACTCCTGGATGCTCACAGGAAATCAAGACTTCTCCTAAGCCTTCTCCTCTGCCCTCCAAGCCTCCTATTTCCTTATGTAGTTTTTTCCCTGGGTGATCCAGCTGTTACCCAGTGTAACACTGATCTCACACACTGCTCCAACACACTTTCAGAACTACGCAATCCTTAAGGAACCTTGTTCCTTCTGCATGGATGAGTTTCCTTTATAGGAAAATTCCTCCAAATGATAGTACACTGTCCCTGTCTTTAATCTCAACTGGGTCTTTGTCTGAACTGACATGCATGAGTTATTTGTGAGAGAATATTCAGTTATCTAGAGAACACTGGTTACATGCATGCATGCATTAACTGACTGAACTCACAATTAGTTCCTCAAACTGTTTGGAACTAATTTAACTAGACTTAACTCAGTTAACTGAGCTAACTAATTACAACTCAGTTATAACTCATCCTTATCTCCTTAACTAAGGGATAACTTCCTTAATTTAAGGGATAATTGTTGCATGTCTTCACCAAGACTTCTAGCTTGAATTTCTCCAACTAATTAATCCAAGATGAATTATTTAATTATTTTTCAAGCAACTGGTGAGACTAATTTCGAATTTTAATTCTCAATTCTAATTCAAGGAAAAATCATAATTGGAATATTCTGAATGCTATTTTTAGCATTTCTTGTTGCTATTTTCAACACTCCCTCTCAACAAGAAAGGAATTCAACTAGATCCCAATCCTAAACCTTTGGAATGTTCTGCAGGCAACACTTGTCCCTAGTGTTGTTGCTCCAGCAACTCCAGAAACAAAAAAAAAAAAGCATCCAACCTGAATCAGAATGATGCCTCTGTCATCAAAGTCTCTGACTATTATTGCCTCTGTCGACTGAAAACTCTGCGCCTCTGCACTCTTCAGTATATAACTGCTCTAGCCTTTGTCGCTTTGATCTCTCACTGCATCAATACCATTGATTCCTCCTATCATCATGTTGCATCGTGCTTCCCACTGTTGCACTGCAACTCAGTTACTAAGAAGTAAGTAACTGACCTCTTTGTTGGGCTAGAAACACCCTCTGATGTTGAAGCTCCCTCTTTCGCTGACAAGTGCTCCCTCTCTGACCTCTGCGCTACTGCAACAACTCCCTGCATCTCGCACCGTTGCACACCTCTCTGTTCCATCCTGCACTGGTGCAACACTCCTATGCCTCTCACATTGCTATAGCCTGCTAGCTCTGTGCTGTCTTGGGACTCCTGCATTGTAGCTCTCTCTGTCGCTCCATCTACATCTGTCTCTACCGACTCAGCCAGTCATACTACTCCTCATTGGGGCTCCCGTAGCAAGGTCTAATCCAAGAGTCTGTGTACCTCGAGGATCCTGCCCTTATTTCAGCCTTCTTGGGACTATCACTTCACATCGCCCCACCTCACACCTGGAGGTATCTTTGCATGTGATCCCTCTGCTTGCTTGGCCCGAAATTTCCTCCTACTAGAGGTCTCTACATGAGTGGATGCCTACACTCAGTCTCCTCTTGGCTTCTTTAGTTGTAGCTGCTCCACAACTTCCTGAAGCTACTTCTCCAATTGTGGCTCCTCCACAATTATTTGAGACTTCTTCTTTCACTGCATGTTGAGAGGAAATTTACTCTCCCTCTCAACCACCAAGTCACTAAATGTTTCCTTGCTCCTTGAGGCTTTGCATGCATCTTGAACCTCAAGAGAATATAGGTTTTGTACCCTTGAACTGATCTGTTTCACCTGACCCATGGTGATGTGTCTAAGGAAAACCTTTCCCTTACTGAATACAACATCATAGCCTTTGTCCTCCAATATCGTGATCAATACCAAGTTCTTATTCAGTCCAGGCACATATGTCACATCTGTCAAAGTGATATAAGCTCCATGCTCCCTCTGAAAAGTAACCGTGCCCACTCCTGAAACACTATACCTTTCATCGTCACCCATCTCTATGAGTATCTTGAGGTCTTTCTCCTCCAAGGTACTGAATAAACTTTTATTGTTGGTCATGTAGAATGAGGATCCACCGTCAAGAAACCAACCACAACCCATTATCGAAGACACCATGCATGAGATGAGGGTGAAGTCCATCTCGAACTAAGAGGACATTTTTTTTTTCTTCAAATTCTCTTCTCCCTATACTATTCACATCTTTGATCACCTTTTCTCTGATACCATGTAGAAATTATCATTGTAGATTAATCTGATTATGCAATGTACTAAAGAAAAATACTTAATCTACTTCTACAATCAAACTTGTGGAAGCTTAATCGATTTGAGCAAGATCAAACAGAACACATATAACTGAGAAGCAGAATCAATACACATGAAAAAAAAAAAAAACTCTGCGGAAAGCCTCAACTAAAAACACCATTATTTGTATGTTATGCCCCTATACCAATAGGTGTCATATATCATGATTGACTTTGTTTAGCTCTGAAATATGTTCATACCTTTGCTTGTTGTAAAGGTTTTCCACATTTGTAAAAAATCAAAAAATTAAAAAGTTAAAAAATGTAAAGAGGATATACCCTAAAAGAAAAATCAGAGGGTGAAAAGAATAAAAAGAGGTCAAAAAAAATGAAAGAAAATGAACCCCAATAGAAATAAAAGGCCAGGAAAGTGTGAAAGTCTAAATGCCACTACTTTTTTACTTTTGTATAATAAAATTTGTGTGAATCTTGTCACCTATGCCACAATTCATGAATAGTCAAATAGTTTAAGTTTGACTAATTCATATTTTCAATTTCATGTTGTAGAAATAGAGAATAAAGATCTGACCAAACAGTTTAATCTTGGCAGATAAGTAGATAAGTAGAGTGAATAAAAGGAGCTCAACAGTTTAATCTGAGCCCTTGGATGTAATAAGTGTAGATTTAGATAGTTATCATTATGTAAAATAAAAAAATGTTTGAAAACGGTTTGCTAGTCTAAGTGCACCCTAATAAAGAAGTGAAAGTGCTAGGGTAAAGTAGGTAGGGTAAGTAGATGATGGTTGCAGATTCTATCTTAATACGAAAACCTAAGAAGACGATCACAAGAAACTGTGCAGGACTATTGCACTAGATTCAATAGTGTGTATAATGCCATCCCGCTAGATCTTAGACCCCCACCTGGTTTAGCCTTAATCAAATTCCCAGATGGATTTGATTCTGATATGGCTTTCCAGTTGAGAGAACGAAACCCCCCTACTTTGGAAGATATGCAAAGCATATCAGTCAGTGTTGAAGCCAACCTGCTATCTAAAAGAGCCAAGGCCAGGAGTGAAAGGAGGATAGACTAGGAATGGATAGACTAGGAGACGGAGTGGAGACAATTGAAAGGAAACCTCCTTGGGATAACCAGCAAACCAATACAGGGAGAAATCCTAATTTCAGGAAAAATCAAAACCTGAACACTGGAAAGAATGGTCCTAACCAAAACATTATACCCCCTTTCCAGGAGAACTATGCAGAAGCTTCCCACTCTGAAGGTCCAGAAGGAGATACTCAAATTAATTTAATGGGGCTTGATGATGACAGAGAAGTTTTCTTAACCCAAGATGATCAAGAAGCACACATACTTAAACAGTTCCAAACCCAATCAAGGGAATCATTCGACTTTAGAGAATGATATGACACAACCATCTTTGAGGTGCACAAGCAATACAATCTAAGAAGTGTTGGCATTATGATTCAGGTTTGGTGTTATGGCACAGGTGTTGTACTTGATGGAAACCCACTCAAGTGGCAAAACTCTGTTCAGGCTCTCAAAATGATGGAAAATAAGGGGTTCGCAGGTGCAGCGTTCAAAAGGTGCAGACCCGTAGGTACGCCGACCAAGAAGTGCGGACATACCCGCAGGTGCTCTGTTCAGAAGGTGCGGACCCTAGGTTAACTCACTCCAATGCAGAAAAGCGCACTCACATGGGGTTTCTTATGTTTGGCCCTTGGTATTTAGCCCGTCGATCTTGATCCTATGGTTTTGGTTCGTGGTATAGGATCTAAAAGTATTGAACCCTGGTTTGGATCCCTTGTATTTTTTTTCGATGGTTTTGCCCCATGGTGTGGATAAGGGCTTGCCTATAAAAAGGAAAGGAGATCACTTGGCTAGTTACTTGTGAAATTTGAATATCTTAAGATCTGAAATTTTGGGTGATATTTTGGGTGATCGTTTTTTTAAAATGCTAGATCTAAATCAAGGTGAAATTTAAAGGTGAATCTATCGATAGGTCATGATCTCTCGGGTGCATGATCAGATCTCTGGATCTGACTGTCTGTGGCACATTGGAGGACTGTTAATTTGGCTCTATTCGAAGGTCCGCAGGCGATCCACAGTGTAGGTGCGGGGGTCTGCAGCACAGCAGAAGGCGCAGTGTGGGGATACGCAGCTCAGCAGAAGGCGCAGTGCGAGGTACACTGTGCACAAGAAGGCACAGTGCGGAGGTACGCAGGGGAGAAGAAAGAACAGTGCGGAGGTACGCTGTCAGGCAGACAATATAGCTGCGGATCTGAGCAGAAGTACGCAGGGAAGCAGAAGGATAAGTGCGGAGGTACGCAGAGCACAAGAGGATAAGGTGCGGATCTACGCAGTCAAGGCACAGAAGAGCTGCAGATATCCGCAGGCTGATATTGGTGAAGTTGCGGTCTCCTTTTGAAATAATTATTGACTGCATTTTATCTATTGCTGCAGAGTTCTGGGTTTAGATTTCTGGTATTACTTTTCTGTTTATAGCATTCTGAGAAGTTGGGTGATTCATTGGTTGATTGTATAAGGAGATTGGGTGATTCACATGTACTTGATGATTATTTGATCTTCTTGGATCCAGTCTGAAAATTAATGAAACGTGGTCCTTAAAAGAAGTAGGGGGTTGTAGCTCCCTTCCAGGAGAGACTGGAAAACGAGAGAGGGTTGTATCTCTCTGCAGGTTGTAGCCTGCGTACTGGTAAAGGACTGCACCAGTACAAAATCATTGTAAAAGAAGTTTCTAATTGAAAGAAGATAGAGACATATTGCAGTAGGTGGTTTTCACCCACATTGGGTTTCCACCTTATATCTAGTGTTCTTTGGTGTGATTATCTGTTTTTCCTGTTCTTACTCATTATTATATGGTACTGACATACAACCTAATGATCAATATCTAAAGAATATATTAAAGTATAAATCTGGAAGATATATTGAAAATAATTTGATAATACTGATTCACCCCCCCCCTCTCAGTATTATTTCCAACAAGAAGTAGGAGAATTGATGTCCCTAAAACGAACAAGCAAAAGGTTCCAAATCAGCCCAAAAGAGGTAAGACAGTAACCACACCTGTACATATTCTTTCTAGATTAGATACTAATCCTTCTAACCCCATAATTGAAGATGTCTCTGATAATCAACCAAGCAATAAATATCCCTCCACTTCCCTTCCTTCCAAGGGAACTGTGGAAGAACCTCCAGAGGTTGATCTAGGAGAATCAGCAAATCATGATTCTACTCCTGAAAAGGAGAAAAACATAGAAAACAGTGAAAACAGAGAGAACACTGTTGTTCGAAATCCAAAGGCCCAAATAGAAAAACCCTTTAATCTGGAAACAGAAGTAGGTAAGATAAAAATTTCTGTCCCATTATCTGAATTGGCTTTAACATGATGCCTACCGATTTTGGGTGTACAATTTAGAAAATGATCATGCTGAAGGCCATGCCTATAGATTAAATTTTAGATGCACCAATAATATGGCAGAATATGAGGCTCTCTTGTTGGGTCTTAGACTTGTTAAAAGATTAGGAGAAATCAGGGTGTCTGTCATAGGAGATTTAGAGTTAATAATCAAACAGATCAAAGGAACTTACTCAACTAGGTATCCTAGACTAGGATATTATAGAGGAACAGTCATAGAAATTCTCAACACTTTTTTGGAAACCCAGCTTGCAACTATCCCTAGAAAACACAACATGCAAGCCCACAGCCTGGCCATGTTTGCCAGCACCTGCAAATTACCTTTTCAACCTAATCATCAGTATACTGCTGAGATTAGGCACATACCAGCCATCCCTGATAATCTGAAGAACTGGCAGGTTTTTGATAGTGATGAGCAGATCAATAATTTTTTAACTTTAGATGAAGAGTTTTCTAACATTAACATATATGTTGATACAATCATTAGTTCTAATCAAATAAATGAGGTAAAAATTAACATCTCAGAAGAAAATTCAATAAATATACTTCATCTCACAAAATTCACACAAAAAGAAATTCAAGACCTGAAACAAATGGACCTAGATGAGATAATTGAAGAAGAAACATAGGTTATCAACCTAAAAGACAATCATTTACCCAAAGGATTGGCTCCTCCAGAAGATCTGTTTGACTCCAATGACATTCCCAATAACCCTAAAATGGGGCCATTAAAAGCAGATATCGAAGAGTACAACTTAGGAACATAGGACAAACCAAAAATGATAAAATTGTCAAAATGTTTACCTCCTGATCAGAAGCTAAAATATGTTGAACTTATGAGGGAATTCCAGGATGTCTTTGCCTAGAGTTACAAAGATTTGAAATCCTATGACACCTCTATTATTCAGCACACTATACCTCTCAAAGAAAATCAAAAGCCCTTTAAACAAAAACTCAGAAGAATTAACCCTATGCTATTACCACTAATTGAAAAAGAAATCAAACGCATGTATGAAGCAGGGATTATTGCCCCTATTAGATTTTCAGAGTGGGTGTCTAACTTGGTACCTACTAGGAAGAAAACTGGGGAAATAAGGTTATGTGTTGATCTAAGAAATGTAAATAAGGTCTCTCTTAAAGATAACTATCCTTTACCCAAAATGGATCATATTTTGCAAAGGGTGGTGGGTTCTTCTAGAATTTCACTGTAAGATGGATTTTCAGGGTATAACCAAATATTGGTTCATCCTGATGACCAAGAGAAAACTACTTTTACAACACCGTGGGGTACTTTCATATACATCAAAATGCCATTTCGACTAAAAAACATAGGAGAAACCTTCCAAAGAGCAATGGACATTGCCTTTGCCAAAGAAATTCACGATTTTCTTGTTATGTATCTAGATGATCTAACTGTTTTTTCTAAATCAGGTCAACAACACTTGGACCATCTTAGGCAAGTCTTTCTAAAATGTAGAAAATATGGCATTTCTTTGAATCCAAAGAAGTCCTTCTTCGGTCTGGAGGAGGGTAAACTTCTAGGTCACATTATTTCCAAAGATGGCATTCGAATTGACCCGTCCAAGATCAAAGCTATTCTACAAATACCTCATCCAATAAGTATTAAAGAACTTCAGGCTTTCCTAGGGAAGATAAACTTTCTAAGACGATTTATTTCTAACTTCGTTGAACTCATTAGATTTCTAAATAACATGCTAAAAAAGAATTCAAGTATAAAATGGACAGTAGAGGCCAAGCAATCATTTGAAGAAATCAAAATGGCCTTAACCAGAACACCAGTCCTCACAAGTCCACAATTTGATAGAGACTTCATCATTTTTTCTTTTGCATCAGAACACACCATAGCTGCAGTTTTATTACAAAAGGATGATCAGGGATGTGAAAAACCTATAGCCTTTTTTAGTAAAGCACTCAGAGATGCATCATTAAAATACAAAATAATGGAGAAACAAGCTTTTGCACTAGTAAAAGCAATTAAAGATTTCAGAGTCTACATATTATACTCTCATGTGATAGCTTATGTTCCTAATGCAGTAGTCAAAGACATCCTAACTCAGGATGGAATTGATGGTAAAAGAGGAAAATGGATAGCTACCATATTAGAGTATGATATAGAGATAAAACCTACCAAGCTAATAAAAGGTTAGGGATTGGCCAAACTCATGGCAGAAACTAATTGTCAAGCCCTAGACATAAATGAACTAGATAACGAGCAGGAGATGGCGACTCCACAAATCAGCCAGGCCTTCTCAGATTACCCTTGGTATGCTGATATAATTTATGTTTTACAAAAACTGCATGCTCCTCCAGGGTTATCCAGAACCAAGAATAGGTTTTTGAAAATGAAAGCTTCAAAGTTTTGCATCTCAGATAATACTCTTTTATGGAAAAATCATGAAGGAATTTTGTTAAATTGTTTATTAAAAGATGAAGCTGACAAGGCTCTCCAAGAATTTCATGCAGGAGACTGTGGTGGACATCTCTATTGGAAGTCAACTGCAGATAAGATCCTAAGGGCTAGATTCTATTGGCTAACCTTGTTTACAGATGTGAAGAGATTTGTAAATTCTTGCCATAAATGTCAAATATTTGAAGGCAAAAGAAAGTTGTTACCTTTACCCTTAAAACCCATTTCCACTGAGAAACCTTTTCAACAATGGGGTCTTGAATTCATTGGAGAAATTCATCCACCATCTTCTGGCCAACACAAATGGATACTCACTGCCACTGACTATTTTACTAAATGGATAGAGGCCATTCCCTCCCGACAAGCCACTGACACTGTGATTATAGGTTTCCTAGAAACCAACATTTTGTCTAGATTTGGTTGCCCCACTAAAATCATTACTGATGATGCTGCAACCTTCAAGCCAAAAAAACTAATTAATTTCTGTAACAAGTATCACATTACAATGGGCCATTCCACAGCCTAATACCCTCAAGGGAATGGACTGGTAGAATCTTCCCACAAGAGTCTAATTAATATCATCAAAAAACTGTTGGAAGAAAATAAGAAAACTTGGAACAAAAAAATGATTAATGCTTTGTGGGCAGACAGGCTTACAACCAAAAACTCCATTGGAACCAGTCCCTATGAATTAGTATATGGCATGGAGGCTATTTTTCCTTCATCATTAGGAGTTCCTATCATGAAAATACTCCAAGAAGCTCAAGTGGAATCTAATGATATACAAAGAAGGTTAAACCAGACTATCAATTTGCAGCAAACCAGGGAGGAGGTGTACCAAAGATCCCAAGTGTTGCAGGAGAAACTTAAGAAGATATTTGACAGAAGAACCAAGGCAGAAGATTTCTACCTTGGAGATAAATTGTTAAGATGGGATTCAAGAAGAGAGGACAAGGGGAAACATGGGAAGTTTGACTTCTTGTGGAAAGGACCATACATCATCTATGCTTTCAAAGGAAACAATGCTTATTTTCTTAAAGAGTTAGATGGTAAAGAAGTAGAAGAAGGACCAATCAATGGTCGGATGTTGAAACATTACTTTGATCATGTTTACTAATGTTACCATGTTCTTCACAGTACATATTATATCTTTTGTAATGTCATAGTGTTTATTGGAAAATAAGATTTTGGAGTTGAAGCCCGAAGAGAAGGCCCTAAGCTTCAGAAGTATTATTGTCATACATATACATAAAGCAGAAAGGCAAGAGGAAGAATGCAAAGCACAGTCAAAGTCATTTAGAGGCCACTGATCTACTGTTATTGACTTTCCACCAGGAAAAGCCATCCCCAAGTGGAGCCACTGTTATGCCCCTATACCAATAGGTGTCATATATCATGATTAACTTGGTTTAGCTATGAAATATGTTCATGCCTTTGCTTGTTGCAAAGGTTTTCCACATTTGTAAAGAATCAAAAAATTAAAAAATGTAAAGAGGGTATACCCTAAAAGAAAAATCAAAGGGTGAAAAGAATAAAAAGAGGTCAAAAAAATGAAAGAAAATGAACCCCGACAGAAATAAAAGGCTAGGAAAGTGTGCAAGTTTAAATGCCACTACTTTTTTACATTTGTAGAATAAAAATTGTGTGTAGCTTGTCACCTATGCCACAATTCATGAATAGTCAAATAGTTTAAGCTTGACTAATTCATATTTTCAATTTCATGTTGTAGAAATAGAGAATAAATATTTGACCAAACAGTTTAATCTTGGCAGATAAGTAGATAGGTAGAGTGAATAAAAGGAGTTCAACAGTTTAATATGAGCCCTTGGATGTAATAAGTGTAGATTTAGATAGGTATCATTATGTAAAAGAAAAGAAAGTTTGAAAAGGGTTTGCTAGTCTAAGTGCACCCTAATAAAGAAGTGAAAATTCTAGGGTAAAGTAGGTAGGGTAAGTAGATGATGGTTGTAGAATAAATATGTGGTGGATGATAAATTTAAATGTTTAAATCCTTTACTTTCATCACTTGGACAAAGCACAAATCACATGGAAGGCACATCAAGCAAGCAAAGTCAAAAATAATTAACTTCCCTACTCATTTCCCCTAAATCTTCACTAATTCCCTAAGTACTAAAGGTAATTACCAAAGTTAGAGGGGCTCAGAGCATTTCTCTGACTTTTGGAGGGACCGAACCCTCGACCCAATAATTTATAATGCCTAAGTGCTAAAGCCCCTTCATCAATATTCACCCCCCTTCATAAGTTATTCATTTCCCTAATAAAGCTTTTCCTAAGTAAAATTCTATTTTACTTAGGGAAAATAAAACATTCTCCATATAAACCTTCATATTCACTTAACCTAAGTTTTAAATGTGTATGATGAAAATGTTTTAAACTTAGCGCGCATTTCACATTCCATAAAGTCATATTAACCACTAATTCATATTATTATATAATTCCCCTATAAAACGACATTACCCTCGCCCGTATTATTATATTATACAAAAAACCCAAAATTTTTATATATCTCACCCCTCGGTTAAATATAACCATAAAACAAATAAATAAACGGGATTAATTAACTAATACATAGTTAATTAGGAACCCAACCCTACCACCGTTTAATGAGGATTAGTTACGTCATTTGGACTAATTAATAACTCAATAACCAATCGAATCACCACCGATATGATTAATCTCCTTAAATTATATCAAGCCCACCCTCCATATCTTCCAGTCACTTTAGCTCCACGACAACCATCTAATTGGATCCCCAAGATCCGACGGTCATCGTGCATATCGAACGAACCTCTGCGGCCGATCTTTAGCACGCGATGGTGAGCGGTTTCATGAATAGTACCATTGCTATGTGTCAAACATCGTATGGAATCGTGCGATCTCACCCAAATACCACTTACCCTCCACTAGCGGTGCGATGAAACCCGCTTACCGCCTCCCGCTACAGACAAAATGTCAAGTCACCTCCCCGCTGACGCCACCTGTCCATATCCCGAACCCGCCAAAAGCTTTGACTTTGCATAAAAACAAAGTTAAACAATTTTTCGTCCTTATTCTGAAAACGCATGCATGCAACCTGAATGTTCAAGTCGACCAGCTCGAACGCCAACCGTCAGCCACCCTGAAACTTGTTGTTCGACGCCGCTCCAGTCCACCATTTGCACCCAGTGTACCTGCTCTCCATTGCCCGTCAGTTTCCTTCCATAAACCCTATAGATACTTGATTTCCTCTGTAATTACTTTGAAAACCCCAAAATTCATTATAATTCAGTTGCAGAATTTAGAATTGAAGACTCCCAGAACCCTCTGTTTTCACCAGCTCTACTTGAAAACCCCATTTTCCTATATGAATCCACAAGAACCAGAAATGGAAACCCCCATGGCCCTCAATATAGCTCCTATCACTACCCCCATAGAGATTTGGATTATCTGCCCTTAGCAGATAAAGATTTTCAAATAAAATACCTTGTAACTGAAGAAAACCCCTTGAAAGTATTTTGTCAATGTCGGGACAATTACCTGAATGGCTCTGATCCCATAGGACTTTGGGAATCAAATATCCCAAGGTACATGCTCCCCTCTCTGTGCATTTTCCCTGACACTATCCATCAATGTCATGCCAATTATGATCCCACCCTCAAAGCAATAATGTCCCCCAATCAAACTGTTCTTTTCACAATTACTACAGTTTCAATCAATGAAATGCTACAGTTTCAGCCCAGTTAAGATCTCACCCCCATTTCCCTTGGAGAATTACAAGAGAAATCATCTAAATTGTCTAAGTCTGAACTCAGTCGCCTTTGCCAGACTTTTATGGATAAACAACATCAACCCAAAGATCCTCCTCCCTATTTGTCATCTTTCTTCACACAGATAAGCAAAAATATAGTCAATATGATAGCTGCAGTCATGGGTTTCAATACTAGTGAGTATGTGGATGAATTGACCCTAGTTTTAATGTCCAATTTTACCCCTGATCAGCCTCCTGCTGTCAAATATAATTATGCTACTTTCATTGCTGAGAAAATCCACGACCAGTTCATGAGGCTAGAAAATGAAAAGGTGTTCAAGTATTCTACAGTCAGATATCACCTTTTCCTTTACTATCAGTCTGACAAGTTCCCATTCTCTGTAAATAAACTTGATACAAAGGGTAATCCCAAATCAGTCATTTTTTGGACTTCCATCTTCCACTATTCACATACTTGTCCTTATTCATACAATGAATTCATTGACCAGTTTGTCCACCCAGTGACCACCATGCTGACAAGGAGTCCTCCTCCTAGGATTAGTGATGAAATCAAAAGAATCTGTCGGCTCTCTAAGCAATGCAGGATAGGTGACTGGTACTTGTACCAGAATCACATAGAGATCAGAATTTATGGTTGTGAACTTCCTCCGTTCAAACTACCAAAGTATGTTCCTATGAGGTTGTTTGCCTTGGAATATTATAGGCAAATGTTAAACTCTGATCAAACTCATTTCACCAAGGTAAAGAATAAAGCACAATTGAGGATTAAAAATCACGTAGGCCCATTTGTCTGCAACAATAGAGAAGCAGGCAAAAGAGCAAAAGAAATCCTAGAAAAAATGAGATTAAAGAAAAGCTTTGCTTGGAGATATGATCCACAAGGTTTCATTTGTGATAGGAGAATGAAACATAAGCTATCACCATATATCCATCACAAAATCCCTAAAATAGAGCAGTATGCAAATATGGATGAATGGAGGGAAGGAACTCTAGTTGAAATGGATAGTGATCAAGTTGATGTATAGAATGTAATGAAAGACTTAGAAAAGATACTTGACCTAGACTCTTGTGAATAAGTACCAGTTGAAACTACTCAAAAGCCAACACCAGAGCCTAGTGCCTCTATAGCAGAGACTTCTCAAAGGCACACACAGGAAACTAGTGCACCCCCAGCAGAACCACCACAGGAACAAGATCAGGGAACAAGTACTCCAGCATCAGAACAACCAGAGATGTCACAACAGCCTAAAATCTCTGAAGAACAGGCTCCACCACAACCTCATCCAGCTCAGGTTAATGTGGGAAATCCCCCCGTTTTGCATACTCCTCTGAATGAGGAAAAGAACTTGAAAGGAGGTAGGGAAGTAGCTACCCCTGGCAATGGTCCTTCAGACCAGCCTGGTGCTAAGAGGCATAGGCTAAATCCATATTCAGAGGAAGAATTATTTTAGGAAACAACAAGGATTTTGAGGAAAGAAGGTGGAGACAGATTACATACATTCCCAACAAGTGGGACACCTTCCAGTTCACAAATAAAAGAGCTTGAAAGACAGCAGAGTGCCAAAGTTTCATCTTTCAGATCTTAATCTGAGAAGTTCATAGACATAAAAGGAAAATTCAAGGAGATAAAGGCCAAGAATTAGCAGCTAAAGGCCCAAGCCTATACTCAATACTTGAAGATGGCCCCCATACATCAAACCAGATTGATGTCAGCTTATGACATCAAAGAAGGTAAAATGCAGATGAGTTTTCTAAAGCCTACAGTACAGCAGCCCAAGTCAATCACAGACTACCTCAAGGCTGATTTTGAGGTCTTAGCCAAAGATATCCACCCCATAGATCAGATAGAACTGCATAAGCAAACAAGGGAAATGGTTTATTCTACACTGACAAGCAAGGCCATGATGGCACATAGGTTGGAGAATTCACTAAACAACACTACTGCCCAATTACAACTAGAAAAGGCCTCCTCACAGGCAAAGGACAACAGAATTAAAACATTGGAGGATTTGATTATTGAGTTGGGCCATAACCCAAAGGATATCAAAGCTGTAGAGAGCCTAATAAAGAAAAAGAATGAAGATATAGCTGCACTGAGAAAGCAGTTGAAATTGCCACCACTCATGCACCCACAGACTGCTGAAGTGATTGAGAAGAAGAATGAAGAAGAGCTTATGGACTTGGTCCTCAAGCTAAATGAGCAACTAAAAGAGACAGAGCAAGAATTAGAGAAAACACTACAAAGCAGGCAGAGTGAGTCGACCACCCAGCCTCAAAATGTAGTGCCAGTGGTTTCTACAACAGTCCCTTCTACATTGGCAACTGCTCTAGCACCAAATGTCTCTTTGGCAACAACTGATACTATAGAAGTAACAGGTACAGGTACATCATAGGTAGGAACCTCAAATCAGAGCATAGAGGAGTTGATCAAGTCCATGGAGGAAATGAAGCTCCAAGTCTCTAAACTACAAAAGGTAAAAGAGAAATTCATTACTTTAGAGCAAAAGTATGATGTGTCAAAATTCAATTTTGCCGAAGAGGTGAGAAAAAACAAAGGCTTGACTCAACAGGTTAAAACACTGGAAAAAGATCTTACATTTGAAAAGCCTTTGACTGATATTAGAAAGATATTATGGACCAATATCATTGAATCAATAAATAATACTCGGTCATCAATTCAAACCATTTTTGAACAAATTGACTTAGTGAAAGTTGCTCTTCAAGAGATTGAAAAAACTAAATAAGAACTAGGAGGGAAGCCTGAAGAAGCTATCATATTAATAAAATTTCTAAACAGCAGAAACAAGTATCAGTTGGAATAGCTAAACATTGAGGATAGAACTAGTACCATCCTCGAAATAAAGAAAGTATTGACCAAAAGGAGTCTAATGCAAGGCCTAGAACGCAAATGTCAAAATATGCAGGAAGACATAGATGAATTTATGGGGAAATTTGGCATCTTACAAAGTAAAGGACTTCCAAGTCCTTTAGTCATCAATGACAAGCTAATGAGGCAGGATGATTATGTCAACAAATTATATCAGCAAGCTAACAGTCAAGCTAGTTCATCTGCCAATTCATCTGCACCCAAGGCATTGCCCACAGGGAGAGTTCTCTATGATAGTTTGGAGAACCTTTTTTATATTGAGCATGAAGTGAGGCACTTGTTTCCAGTACAACCAAATTTTGTAAAATACACAGAAGTAGATGAAATATTCAGAAAACTGACAAGGACAAGAATACCGAGAGATGATTGGTGGACCAACATGATAGACATCTTATGATTTACCATGGTAAAAAGTGAAGTAAATTGAAGTATTTACCATAGTCAATTTTGGTAAAAAAGGATGAATGATGGTAAAACAGGTAAAGAGTATCAGTCACAAGTAAAAGAGTATCAGTGAAAAGCTAAAATCAATCAGCCAGCACAGAATTATGAGCAAGACAACAAGATGCATATTCATAGGACCTGCCTCCAGCTCCTTCAACAAAAACAGGGATAGCAAATAAGTAGTTCACATTCAGTTTCTACTTTCAAGACCATCTGTCTCTACATTCATGTAAAATATATTTAGTTTTCCTAGAATAAGGATGAATGATGATAAAATAGGTAAAGAGTATCAGTCACAAGTAAAAGAGTATCAGCGAAAAGATAAAATCAATCAACCATCACAGAATTACAAGCAAGACAGCAAGATGCATATTCATAGGACTTGCCTCCAGCTCCTTCAACAAAAACAGGGACAGTAAATAAGCAGTTCACATTCAGTTTCTACTTTCGAGACCATTTGTCTCTACATTCATGTAAAAGATATTTAGTTTTCCTAGAATATATCTCTCTCAGTTAGGAAATATTTTGATGTAAATTTTGTATAAGTACTTACTCATTCAAAGTACTGAGGGTGGATTCTTAGACATTTCTGTAGACACCTTATTTTGGAATAGAAGTGTTGTTGAACAACTATTGTATGGCTGGTTGGACAAAGTAATAAAGCAAAGGACTTTTACAGGATACCTATGTCAAACAAGAAACAAGTAAGTACTCTATATCTTATGTTTTTACAGTTTTCTGGTTTAAATATTCACATGTGTTTCATATCTGAATGATAAATGAAAAATTATATTTCAGAAAGAGCTTTACTGCATTCTGTCTTTAAAATCGTTTATTTTCTTAATGTTTTCTTCCAAGCTATTATAGGTAGGGAATTCTTAATTTCTCCCTGCTTCATAGTTTATCATTGTGACCATTTAACAAAGAATTCTTAATTTCTTTTTGTTAATGAGCACCCACTTTCCCTCATCTTGATCTTTGTTGAAGGATTCTTAGTTGCCCTTCCTCCCTTTCAAGACCATTTCACCCTTTTAAGCTATGATTTGTCTTTTGTTTAACTATCTTGCCCTGTGAAACCCTCCTTTGTGAAATCAACCTAATCCAGTTAAGCCATTATCAGTTGACTCCATAGCCCAATGGCCTGAAATACCTTGTTCTATCCATCTGCTCCTAAATTCCACCACCAAACAAAATCAAAACCCCCCAACCTTTCATAACTAGCCTAAAATCCCATAAACAAAACTATATCATAAAGAAAGAGCCCTCTCTGAGTACAGATTGGCTAGATTCTGTACTTAAAAGTTGGTTTGTGGTTACCTCGGACCCCTTTCCTTCTTCTAACAAATTCAAGGAAAATCTGAGTGTTAACATTGTATTACCATACAATGGAAATATCTCAGAGATTACACACAGCTTTAGCTCTCACACAACTATCGAGCTCTCAGTACAATCCCTCTAGATGAAGGTGGAAATACATTAGGATTACACAAAGCCTTAGCTCTCACAGCTAGCCAGCTCTCAGTACAATCCTCCTGGATGCTCACAGGCAATCAAGACTTCTCCTAAGCCTTCTCCTCTGCCCTCCAAGCCTCTTGTTTCCTTGCACAGTTTTTTCCCTGGGTGATCCAGCTGTTACCCAGTGTAACATTGATCTCACACACTGCTCCAACACGCTGTCAGAACTACGCAATCCTCAAGGAACCTTGTTCCTTCTGCATGGATGAGTTTCCTTTATAGGAAAATTCCTCCAACTGATAGTACATTTTCCCTGTCTTTAATCTCAACTGAGTCTTTGTCTGAACTGACATGCATGAGTTATTTATGAGAGAATATTCAGTTATCTGGAGAACACTAGTTGCATGCATGCATGCATTAACTCATTGAACTCACAATTAGTTCCTCAAACTGTTTGGAACTAGTTTTATTGGACTTAACTTAGTTAACTGAGCTAACTAATTACAACTCAATTATAACTCATCCTTATCTCCTTAACTAGGGGATAACTTCCTTAATTTAAGGGATAACTGTTGCATGTCTTCACCAAGACTTCTAGCTTGAATTTCTCCAACTAATTAATCCAAGATGAATTAATTAATTATTTTTCAAGAAGCTGGTGAGACTAAATTCGAATTTTAATTCTCAATTCTAATTCAAGGACAAATCAAAATTGGAATATTCTGAATGCTATTTTTAGCATTTCTTGTTGCTATTTTCAAAAAATCCATTGAGTTGTCATCTGAATTTTGTACCACAACCTCCGTCTTTGTACTTGATTGTTCCTCCAGATGATACTGTCTTGTGTTCTTCCATTATAGACTCTACACTTGTTGTGAATGAGGATCAAGCAATTGGCGGAGTTGGTGTTGCACAACCGACATGTGCTTTCGTTCATGAAGAGTATGATTGGGAGCTTGAGCATCAACGCTTGGCGAGGGATGACTCCCTTCTATTCGAGCCCCCTTCGTTCTTTCCTGACATCTTTGGTGAACCTACTATCCATGATTTCGCATGTGTATCCTCATCTATGAATGCACCCATTGTTGATCACTCACAGGACACACCGGATGTCAACCCAACATTCAACAATGGAGAGGATAAGTTATTCATTGAAAATCCACTTGACCTTTCATCTGCCTTTTCCAGAAACTTAGAGGATGAATTTGTTTACTTCTCATCTACCCCTCTGTTTGATTCATCAGATCATGAGGATGTCGATGAAACCATTGATTTTTATGATCATGGCTATCGTGATCAATTTACTCCCATATTCGATCACGATCATGATTCTATTGCAATTGATTTTTCGAAGCCATCTGTTTATGATGGTCTATCTAACGATGAAATCGAAACCCCCCAGACTGTTGAGGAACTTCAGCCCAAGCTAATGGTTATGTCAGGCCCTCATTGTCCCGAGGTTGGTTTCATTTACAATAAGGAAACTATTCAATCACCTAAGGCTCCTCATTACTCATTTGTATGCATTGAAGATCAATCTCACACACAGATCATGCTTCCTCCACTCAAACTGCACGATCCCATCGCTCATGCCTTGGAGGAATCTTACATTACAAGCACACATGCACAACGCAAGTTGTCTTTGTTTCTTTCATTGCTTGCATGTCACAGTTAAGAGTATGCCTATGCTTCAAAGCTGCACGCAATGTCGCACAACACCGTGACAAGTCCACAGACCACATGTCATGCACTTGCACTCACTTCTGTCCTGTGGACACTTTTGAACACGAACTGTGTTTGTCTTCATTGTTATATCTTTCTTGTTTGTTGGTTCACTCAACCGGGTTGCTCGTGGACCAAGCATTCACCAACCTGGGTCAACCAATGCGTCGGTGGATGCATTGGAAATATCACTTCATGTGATCAGACCCATGCACCATTAGCTTAGGGGTAGGAGTAGTGTTTTCTTTCAGTTTGTTTGCTTGCATGCTTGTTTGCTTTCTTTCTTTGCATGTTCGTTTTTTTGCTTTCTTGTTTTCTTACTCAATTTTCTTTCACATTTGATTATGCTTCTGCTTTGCTTTGTTGTTTGTTTTCTTGTTTTGTTTGTAGGTTAGTTTCGCATGAAACCTTGTTTGACTCTTGAAATAAGTCGGATAAAGTACAAGAGGCCTTGTGCAACTATCACTACTTGGTTATCTGTCATCCTGCCTCTGTATGAAGAAATGATTACTTTTAGTCCATGATACATCAATGGAAAATACGTATTGTTCAAAGTGAACCTTGGTGAAAGCACAACGCTTGTGCGCTAACTAGTGTCACCTACTCTAGTCGGTTGTTTTGGGTTAACCCTTGTCAGCTCAGTCAAGTAGAGTAAGGTGAGGGGGAAAACCTTAACAAGCACATCAGAGGTATATAATAAACTAATTCTCTGAAGGAAAAACCTCTTCTGCTCTCAATAAGTCGGGATCCCTCTTTCACCTCTGAAATAAAAAAGTGTTATGCACAGTTATGAAAAAATGAATAGTGAAAAAATTTTAAAAATGAAAAATGAATAAGGCGAAAGAAGATAAAGGATTCCTACGCAGAGAGGTGATGCAAGTAATTCTGATGGGTTACTGACTAGGCTCACTGGGAGTAGAGAGATGCTTGTGTTCCTGCATGACTTTGTTGTGGTACTGTCCAGGCCTGCTGGCAGCAGAGCAACACCAAAGATGAAATTAAGACTCTCACGACTATACTGCTTGTGCACCAATATACCCCTCAACTCCAATTGGAACAACTTTTTTTCCTTGGCTTGGAATGTGTTTCAACTTACCAAGATCTTGGCAGATGCTACATCTTACAATCAGGCAAGTGTGGAAACCAAGACGAACTGAGAACTGAACAATACTTCCGGAAGTGTTAGACTTGCTTTTCATGAACAAGGTCCATTCAGAGAGTTGGAGTAGTACCAGTGTGTCACCAAGTGTTGTAGTGGATACAACCACCCTCCAAAATTTTTCCTTAGCTTCGTTTTGGAGCCTCCTTACCAACCTTTCACAGCAGCATGACTTGCTTCGTCAAGTACACAAGCTTCAGTGATTTTCTTGCAGAATGAAAGCTTATCCATCAAAGCTTGGTGCATCCCCCTCATAGGTTGTTTCTCTGAACTTGGTCCAGCTGCAGGTTGAGAAGCTCCCTCAAGAAATTGTACAATTCTAGATGGCAACCAGCCTTCCCTCTAGAAATTGTGCAATCCTGTCTAGAAGCCTGCTAGGCTCCAGAATTGTGAAATTCTATCCATAAGCCTGTTGGGCTCCAGAATTGCGTAAATCTACTAGTCAAGCTTCATTGAGAAAATTGCGCAATTCCCCCTAGTAGGGCTACTCAGCCCAGGAATTGCACAATCTTGGGTAGCAATCAGCTACTTTTCCCAGAAATTGAGCAAATCTTTTGGGTATCCAGCCCAACTCCCTCCCAGAAATGCGCATTTTTTCCTCCCAGCTAAGCAAACTATTGCATGTGTAGTTGAGTTGACCGATTCCACCCAGTACCAAGGAAACATGGGTTGATTTTTCCCGGAATAGAAAAAGAAACATGAAAAAAGCATCCCTAGATTTTAGGGAGCTATTTTTAGCAGCTGGAGATTACATGCAAAGATCATTTTAGAATCTTTCCTCCAAGGGTTTCTTTATCCTAAATTTGTGGCATGCATGTCATGAGAATCAAACTTATTTATTCGATGCATCAGAGCTCATTTCTTCACACCAATCTTGGAGCTCTGACATCCCATAGCACATCCAGGACTCTTCGACACATCCAACTCATCGATTCATGGGTAAGTGGTCTTAACTTGTCTTTTGCTGCATTTCTGTCACTTTTTGTGTTTTCGCTTGTGTGAGTGTTGTTTGCTTGATTTCTGTAGAATTCTTGTTGTAGTTTACATGCATACTAGCTTGTACTAGCAACATTTCAGTTTTCATTAGCATCTCACTGCTGTCACATGCATGAAACTATTTTGCACAAACGGTTGCCGATTCAATGACTCGCTTCACCCACATGCATGTTGTTTCGTTTTCCTGGATCTTTCATTCATTGTTTGCATGCACGATCATTTACTCCTTCTTACACTCAATATCGCCATGCATTCACCATCACATTTTCTTTCAGTTGGTCGTCAACGAGTCTGGGCAGCCTTGGCCTGAAGTCTGCCTCACTAAGACAACATTGCACAATCTTGAGAGAGAAGGCTTTGTCTTCCCTCAGGAAATTTGCATTTTTGCCCAGTATTTGTCCTCTAGTATTGCATTGCACAATTCTAAGGGACAGTGACTATTGGCCCAGAAAATTGTGTAATGCAATCACTGGGCTTGCAACCACTCCCAGATGAAATGGTGCATTGCACAATTCTAGCAGCTAACAGACCAGCCTGGATTGCGCATTGCGCAAATACAGTAGCCAACTAGACTCCCCATACAGCCCAGACTGCCTTTTTCGTATTTTTGGCAGCCAATCAGCCTGCCTCCTAGAAGAAATTGTGCAATCCTTGCCAGTCAATCCCCAATTATGTTGCATGTCTTTCCTCAATTTTGCTTTGGTTTTCGCTAAGAGATTTCTTGCCATGCATGTCACTTTGTCTCCAGATCTAGCAGGTGTTCATCTGCCTCTTAGCAGTTCAGGATCAATGACCTCCAAGAAAGCAAGATCAAAGGACACTAACAGAAGTGCAATTGGAGCAGCAGTTGAGCGAGTGTCTGTAAGTCTCTCGATCTATGAAGATACCAAACTGGTTGTAGACAAGGACATCAAGTTGAAATGGCAAGAGGTCAATGATGAATTTGCAAGAACATTTGGGGAAGACCTCGAAGACCACCAAGTCTATGTGAACATTCACAAGTCCGACTTGTACTAGATTGCATGTAGGTATCCTGTGCTCCCATGTGTGGACATGATACATTAGATCATCTCGTACACTGATCCTGAGATGATGACATTGAGCAGTGTCATCGGGACGGAGATTGCTACCTTCAGGGGATAGGATTATGATGAAATGTATCAGATGTCGGAGCCCATGACCATCATGGAGACTCCCTTCAGCATACCCAACAATAATGCCAACTCCAGAGACATTTTGAAGAACTGGGTAAAGGAGCCAGCTAAATTTAGGATGACACCCAACCAGATCTACAAGACGAAGATACGACAGAATGCGTATCAATACTTGGTCATATTTGCATGTCGATTGTATTGCCAAGAAATCACGGAAACCTTCCCACAGAGTTGGGTAATCACGTTGGACCAACTAGCTAGAGAAGAAAAAGCATGTAACTGATCCGACATGTTGGCTCGTCAGCTAAATGAATAGGTAACAAGGGCTTGACAACCACCCAAAGGCATGCAAGCAGAGATCTACATGTCTACCTACATCTTGGATGCAATTTGTGCCCGACAAGAGTTCCTGGGCTTGAAGTGGGCATGGACACTGGAGAAGACTACTGTGAACACTTATTGTAAGATGTTGTCTGAATGGAGCTTCAGAGGAGTTATCACACAACTGTCTGATTATTTCTTCACCCTAGTCTACAAGATGATATTTGAATAGGATCCACCCTGCATGCCGAAGGTAGCAATGGAGGCACTAATAGACATAGTTGATTGGTATGCCTCATCGTCTAGCACCTTCATACAAATGTACAGTGCGGAGAAGCCTCCGCATGTTCTACCGAAGTTTTCCTTGGACATACTCGTCATGCAGGAAGTAGCATATCACATCTCATCAAGATTGATAGCTAGGATGCACCGGAAGAAGAAGGCACCTTACCCCGCTCTTCCATTGCGGATCGGGTTATACAAGATACAGAGTTTCAAACATGCCGATGTCAGAGCAGAGCAGATGAAGAAGTATCCATTCGAGCTCCAAAGTTACAATCTATATAACCCGCATTTTCTTGTGAAATATCACTGCGTGAGAGTACAGTTCAACTGGATCCACGGGGCATGTCATTGGGCGGAGGAGGACCCAAGGAGATATTCTTACAACTCCTCCAAAATCAATGAACCAGTTGGCCTCGCTATGGAATGGATAGCAAAGAAGCGTCAAGAATCATCGCAGAGAGCACCGGAAGCAACAACAGCAGCAAAGGTAAACATATCAACACGCAACAAGGGCAAGAGGAAGATTATCGACCGAATGGAGCGAGAGAAAAGTTGCAAGTCCGAGGAGATCCACTTGTGGAAAAATAAGCTATGGCTATAAAGGGAAAGAGGCAACAACGCAACAAGCTAAACACACAAAGGCAGAGAGAGAAATGGAGAATGGAGGAAACAGAGAAGGAGTTGCATGAGTTGAAGGAGCAACTCCAAAAGGAACAGGAGATGCGTAGAAAGGAGAAGGAAGCACAGCAAGAATAGGTACAGCAGGGGGCGCAACTTGTGCAGTTAGATGAAACAACACTTGTATAGGTAGTGGAGTCGTCAGAACAACTGGCATCAGGAAAACAGGGTGAACCATCGCAGGAGCAGGAATTCTCTCAAGAGATAGAGCGAGCACTTGAACAAATGGATATGGATATGGAGCGATAGGAGTCAGAGCAAGACATCGACCTCATGCCTCACCACCAAGAGTTCGATCCACCAGCTTCACCGCATATAAAAGCTAAACAAGTCTCAAGCGACCAAGGAGACACTGAGATCCTTGGAGATCAGCCAGAAGGAGAGATGCACAACATATCATTCAAATATTCGCAACATAGAGTTGTGCAATCTCACAGAGTATCGACTCTGAATGATCAAACATCCCCCACGCAGTTTGAGGAACGAGTGATCATGTCTGACGTGCGCAAACATCTAGCAACATTGGCAGATGCTACCAGAACATATGCCGAAGCCACTAGATCGAGTGTTCGCTTTCTAATAATTGAGAACGAGCGAATGGCGAAGGAGCTACAGATGGCCAAGCAGGGAGGATAATTGGTTACAACATCCACCTGAGAAGAATTGAAGGAAATACTAGATGAAGTATTGTCCCTTGACACAGTCATGCAGGCGTTGTATTCCAAGTTTGGTATCGTGCATAAGGCAGTCATCCATCTCAACGGATGGAAGTAGCGATGTGCTAGAAGAGCACGTATCTTCTCGAATGTGCATGTTGTTGTTGATTACATGCAAACATGGACGATGAGAGACAAGGGAGCCCCACTTCACTTCCCTAAGATGATGAATCCCAGAGCGGTCGAGCTGAAGGCACACATCCGAAGTCAGATTCAGAACTATAAAGAGATCCCATAGCTCATCACTAGTCTACAGGCTTCCCATGCATGTGTATTCAAGAGTATGGATGTTGTGGTGTGCGCACATGCAATCCCATCTATTGGGAATCTCACCCAAGCAAAGACAAAGGAACATGTCCCACTAGAGCTTGACTCATACTTTGACGAGTTGATGCGCATAGCCACCAGCCCAGACTTGTTAATCAGTGTAGATACCATGCATAAGTATGTTGCTGGTCTGACCGCACTGAAGACAATGATGCGCATGTTATCTGATGAGTTGGATAGAGGAGCCCGAGAAGTGTACCCGAATGCTATGGAGGCAAGAGTGAGATTCCAAAAAGATGTCACCTTGGAGTACACGGACACCATCGCGAACTATTGATCTTGGAATCAATTCGATATTGTCGATCATCGCGAGGATGTCGAAGAGTTGGACTTCCTAGGGTTGTCTGAGTCATAGTGATGTATGCCATGGCTTGCTCATTTTGTCTCACATGGGTACATGTGCATTGTAATGTAACGTCTTGTCAAGTGTAATTTCATGTGTCGATAGTTGGATGTAACAGTCATAGAGTAGATGAAGAGTCATGAGGGTAGATGAACTGTCACAAAGGGGAATGTCAAGGGCCACCCCACCCTTTGTTATAAATAGACCCTCATAACTCATTGTAAAGGCTTTTGGTCTGCCAAGCTTCGATAGGAGTATCTTATAGAAAGCTTGGACAATATTGTAATGGGCCTTGGCTTCTCAACTACGTAGAGCTAGTATATTCTTTGGAGGAGTAGGCGGTTGTGGTTGTAACGTTTTGCTATCGGAACTAGTGGTTGGACATGGATGTATTTTATGATTGGAACTTACACTTATTAATATAATAGAGTCAACACGTTTCATGGATATGTTGTATTATATTCTAGCTATCTTGTTTACTATAAATAATATATGTATTTGTTTGCTTACGCATGCATGTATGGACTATCTCGTATACGTATGTATGAATATTTTCAAAATGTGTTGTTGATTTAACCATCACTTTGGATTGCTTGCTAACTTGCTTTCAAGCTTCTGATGCATCTTCGCTCGTTTGTTCCCTTCCAAGCCGTGTACTATTATAGGTTTCCAAGGGGTCCACTCACCTCACTCTCCGTGTGTTAGAACCTCTCATGCACCTTCCTTGACTTACTGCAGCTGTCACACCCTTGCTACCAACAGGGACATCTTACTTGCTTCTGTGCGAAATCGCAGTCAAGAAATTACCATATGACCCACTACTGGGGCTCCTACACCAAACGGTCTGAGGTCTAATTGGTACTTCTTACCAGGGAGATCCCCTGACATGTTGGTAGATCCAGAATCGTCAATAGGTTACCTAGGAGGTCAAATCTGATCATAGTATCCTCTCATCTCATGTTTACCCCGGTTGGCATGGTTACTAGGGTGGATGTTGGAGGAGGGTGTTACAAAGTTGTATCAGAGCATGGTTCAAATCTCATACTGGATGGGTTGAATGTGTTAGTCATGCATGCATGTCAGTTGCATGTGTGTCTCTTACACTTCCATTTCATGTGCTTGTTGCAATTGCTTGATGTTGGATTAGGGTTGTAGTATGGTTATGATGGAGAATTTGATGTTAATTTCTTGAAGAGTATTTGACATGAGTATGTGACTGACTGTATATGGTTATTTTTTGCTTACATGTTGATTTTATGTCACATACTTACATCCTTGTATGCTAGGTTACATTTTGAATATTTTTATTACATGTATCAGTCTTGTAGTTTGATTGCAAGAACTGATCGATTATGTTCGACTACATGCATTTATTCGTATTTGTAGTTGGCTAGGCATTGATTATGAATATTGTCAGTTGCATGTAGCAAGGTGTATAATGGAGTAATGGTTGTTGTCATGCGTGAGGCAATAGCATACATTGTTGATATGGCCTTGCATTGATGACTGGATCCTAGTTAGAGTGGTGTTTATGAGTTGATACATTTACTTGCATATGTCGATATGTTGTTATGATTAGGTTATACATGTATCACACTGATTTGGTGATCTTGTAGACAAGGTATCCTCTCCAAGATATACTGAGGTATGTTGGTTTATTTTGATTTGGTTTATCTAACATATTATGCATTGCAGGAAGAGAAAGATCAAATGGCTAGCAAGGTGGTAGATTACATAGAATCTCCCTATGCATCAGATGAGAAGCATGGTGTGGGGCATACTTCTGATTTGGTTGATACATTGAGAAGCTTGAAGGAAGAGATAAGGATTTGCATGGAAAAAGATGATCGGATCATACGGGCACAAGAGAAGAAATTAGAGGTCAATGCTATACTTCTTCAGAGTTTGTGATAACTGCAACAAGAAGGTCCAGTTCGAATTAGCCATGGGCATGAGGATGGGACTAATGGAGCATATGGAAGTAGATATCTTGGTAGACACAGGTAAAATAGATCTAAGACAATGAGAGATGGTAGGTTGTTGGACACTCTAGAAAGGAGGGCTGATGAGTACAGGTATTATTCTATTTCTGGTTCTGATAAACATTATGATTGTCATTGCTATCGTCCTTGCAGGAGGAATGATAGGAGATACTTACCTCATGAATTCAATAAATAAAAACCACCTAATTTTGATGGAGATGTGAAAAAGCCAGAAGATACAAAGGCTTGGATACTTGGGATGAAAAAATTATTTGAGTTGCATGATTATACATATAACATGAAGGCTAGAATAGCTATCTTCAACTTGAAAGGTAAAGCAGACATCTGGTGGGAAGATGTTAATAGGGTTAGAGACATCAGGACAAAAGACTTGAGTTGGCGGGAATTCAAGAGGATTTTCAGGAAGAAGTACTTATCAGAAAGGTACTATGAGACTAAGGCTAAATAATTATATGAGTTAAAGATGGGATCAATGATAGACGAAGAGTAGATGACTAAGTTTCTAGAACTACTGAGGTATGTACCATATCATACTAATGAGAAGGCTAAAGTTCAAATATCTATTAGTGGGTTTCCATTAGTATTTAGAGATCGGATTTAGTATGATGAGCCTCGGTCACTTGAGGAATTTATTGGGAAACTAAAGCATTTCTATGAGCAATCAAAGTGCAAGAATGAATCTCAGCATGCATGGAAGGGAAAGATAAAGGTAGAGGTGAATGGAAGCCTAAGAGGATAAGGCGTCAACATGCATATGGGAAAGAAAATGTGGCTCTGCAAAAGAAATTTAATGCTGCTAGACAGGGACATGGGTCACAACAGTAGCCTAGAGGTGAGGGCACTGGTCGGTTGGAGTGTTGGACATGTGGTGAGGAACACCTTAGGAGAGATTTTCTGCAACATCATGGTAGAAGGCCTAAGATATACTATAAATAAGAGGCGCATACTATTGGGGATGTTGGCCAGAGTATTCCACGTATCTATGCAGCAATGGAAAATGGGAAAGCAGAACACAAAGCATCTATCATTGAGATGGACGGTAAGATCTGTGGTCAAGTTATTTTTATTTGGATTGACCCTAGATCTAATTATAGCTATGTTAGTCCTGACTTGGTGGATAAGTGTGGTTTTAATAAGGAGTTTCATGAAAATTCTTGGTTAGTGTAGTTGGCTACAGGCACAAAGAAGCGAGGTCATCATTGGGTAAGAGTTTTCAAATTTGATTTAAATGGTATGCCTACAACAACACATTTGAATGTGTTACTGTTGGGATCATACATTATGTTGTTGCGCATGGATTAGTTGTATCTACATAGAACCAAGGTTGACTGCTATGACAAAGCTATTGAGTGTGTTGATGACAATGGAGAACCAAGAGCCTTGCAAGGTAAGAAGAAAGCCACATTAGTTAGGATGGTGAAAACTATGCAAGAAAATCATAGCCGCATGAAAGTGTGAAAGTTGTTTGCAGTACACATTTCTAGTGATAAGGGCAAGGAGGTTGAGGATGAAAATGTGTTGAATAGATATCCAATGTTGCAGTTGTTTTAGGATGTATTCCCTGAGACATTATAGAGTTGCCACCTCACAGGGAGGTAGAGTTTTTTATTGAGTTAGTGTCAAGGGAAGCTCTAGCGTCAAAAGCACCTTATAGGATGAGCACACCTGAATTGCTTGAGTTAAAATTGCAGCTGAAGGAAATGTTGGACAAGGGATACATTAGGCCAAGTGTATCACCTTGGGGTGCACCAGTCTTGTTTGCGAGGAAGAAATATGGTACCCTCAGATTATGCATTGATTACATGTAGTTGAACAAAGTGACTATCAAGAACAAATATCCTTTACCAAGGATTTATGACGTATTCAAACAGATGAAGGGAGGAGTAGTGTTCTCGAAGATTGAATTGAGATCTCGATACCATCAGGTACGCATCAAAGAGGAGGAAATTTACAAGACTGTGTTCAAGACCAGGTATGGGCATTATGATTTTGTTGTTGTTCCATTTGGATTAAATAATGCTCCAGCTACATTCATGTGTTTGATGAATAGTGTGTTGCATCCATATTTGGATAATTTTTTTATTGTGTTCATTGATGATATAATTGTAACAACCCTGGTGAAAATTCCATGTAAAAATATATAAATACCATGGATGATGGGACATGTATTCCAAGCTGAATGGTGGGCAAGACATCCTAAGGGGTGTTCATTTGGTTGTTTATGGCTAAGGAAATTGGCAAAGGCGATGGCTAAGGCATTAAAGAGGCAAAAAGGCATTTTGTCACATTTATTATGAAAAGAATGGAAATTAGGAGAAAAGGAAGGTGAAAGGTCACATGTTGCATGTGAGGAGGAAATTGAAGGAAAATAATGGAAAATGAAGAAAATAGAGGCCTCATTAATAAAAAGACTTTTGAGGATCAATGGGAAAGACTTGGTCAACTTAGCTTTGGAGCTCTCTCATTACTCTCTCTCTCTCTCATACTCTTGGACACTTAGAGTTTTCTTGGAGCACTTTGGCATTGGAGCAAGAAAGGAAAAGAAGGCAAGAGGAAGCAAAGATCAAGTAGGGAAAGGTAGGATCAAAAAGATACAACAGGATTCATTGCAGGCATCGACTTGCATGTGTATTTTCCTTGCTATATTTTGCATGCATGGGATTGCATGTGTATTTTCCTTGCTAGATTTGGCATGCATGGGATTGCATGTGTATTTTCCTTGCTAGATTTGGCATGCATGGGATTGCATGTGTTTCTTTTCTACCATGGCATGGGGTTTTCCAAGTGTGATGTATTTTCAGCCTAGCCTTGCCATTTCTTGATAGCTTTGATGAGATTGGTTCTCTCATGCGTTTTGTGGGGGATGGACGGATTGGATTCGAAGCTGAGTGGAGTGGATCTCCGAATTGACAAATGCATGGTGGTAGTGGTCCCTGAACCAGACTGAGGATGCATGAAGCCACTAGCCTAGTAACCCCTAAACTGGACTGTGGATTGCAGTAAAGCCAGATTGTGTGTCTCGATGGGCCTAGGAATCCTTGCTGGTGAATGGCAAGAAATATGGTAAAGCCAAGAGGTAGATTTTCTCTTCGTTGGGCCTAGTGATTCCGGGATGGAATGCACGGTAAATCTTAGAGAGTATGTCTCGGTGTAGGGACTATTGATCCTTGGATTAGACTACAGATGCACGGTAAAGCCTGAGAGTCTAGGAGGCACTCAAATTCCTCATGGTGTAGGCGGAGAGCTCCAGTGGCATCCACATTGATTGGTGTTTTTGATGTGTTCTATGAGTCCCACATTCATGCTTGGAATATGAAATGGGGGTGATTGGCTGAAGAGAAACTTGGCTCAACTAATCTATGGTCGGGTGGAATGTGGTAGTCCCATCACCGGTTGGTTCATTGCATTTATTAATGAAAAATTCATTCCCTTGATTTTCATGTGAAAATGTACTAATATATATATATGGTGTTGGGTCCCTATAATACTAGTGATTACCCCATTACTATTGAAGTTATACCCCTTATTTATATTAATGTACCCATGTAGTGCCCATATTGTTACTATTGTGCCACATAGAAGCCCACTATTGTTATTGTTGTGCCCTACAATATTATTGTTATGTAGGCTTTGATTGTATTGGGACCACTTAGACTCCTATATATAGAAAGGAGGTATTTTCATTTGTATCATCCAAGAATTGTTCATTTATGTAATGTAAAGGAGGTTTCCCCCTCGAAGAGGCTGAATTCTAAGGCGTGGATCTCTCTTTTCTATCTTTTTGTGAGCTGGTTTCATAACATTTGGTATCAGAGCTTTGGATTCTAGGGTTTCGCTGCTCCAAACAGGTCATCGTGGCATTTTCGCTATAACTTTTTTTCTGTGACGTTTCAGAAGTCGCAAAAAAAAACCCATTTGAGAAGACATCGTGCTGAACCTTGGGTCCGAATTTCAGAGCTTTTCGCGCGATATTTTCGGAGATATGATCTCAGGAAGTTGGTCTTTTTGATGACTCCTGAATTACACTCAAAACAGGTGACCTGGGGAAAATCGTCATAACTTTCTTTCTGAGCATCGGATTGAAGTTTCGTAAGCAGGTACAGAAAGAGGACGGATTGTAGTTTCTTGTGGGTGTTTTTCATATCCAAAGGTCGAAACAGTGACTCGTGGCACGTCGTAAAACTTCGCTCTACTGAACCAGTCTAAAAGCAAGTCACCGTGGGAGATTTCACATAACTCTTCCTTGGAGAATCCAATTTGGCTCAGACTTGTGGCATTGGAAAGAGGACGCAGAAGGCTACTACAGGTAGCAATTTCAGAATTGGATGATCCGAAATTACAGAGATACATCAGGTTCAATATCAGGCTTCTATAAAGTGAAAAAAGGTGTGTAGTTTTTTTTTAATTTTTGTGTAAGCTTGGTTTAACGGAATTCAAAGGGCATAGTAAAGCATTATTATCGGTAACTGATGCCCCGAGGAAAGAAAATGCAAACACCTAGTAAGGAACCTGATAGCTCTAGCAAGACTCATGAAGAAGAGGAAGAAATGCTACATGATATATCAAAATTACAAGAACAAGTGCAACAAATGTCACGCTCACAAAAGCTAACAGAAGCTAAGATAAGTGGCATGGAATCTAAGGTAAATGGCGTGGAATCTAAGATAAAGGGCATGGAAGCTAAGATGGAGGATTCGATGGCAAATTTGAAGATAGATTTGAATACAAACATGGAAGAATTGAAGAAGTTGCTACAAGAAAGGGTCACTAATGGTGAAAAGGTAGTAAAGGAAACTCATGATGAGAACAAAAGAAATGTTAATCATGATTCCATAGACTCTAATGTTGGATCAAAGACTCACCATGTTCCAAAAATCGATATGAGGAAGTTTGATGGCAAGGATCCCGCCACATGGATATTACAGATGGAGCAATTCTTCGATCTCAATAATGTGCAAAACACACAAAAGGTACGTATGGCAACTTTATATTTGGAACCAAATCAGTTTGTATGGTATCAATGGCTTTGTTCTCGTAAACCATTTATCACTTGGGCCATTTTTACGGAAGAATTAATAGCACATTATGAGGATACAAAAAGCAACACTTTTTTTAGCCAATTGATAAGTCTCAAACAAAAGGGTTCAATAATGGAGCACATTGAGGAGTTCCAAAAATTGAACATAAGGGTAAAAGATATTCCAGAAGATCATAGGATTGATGTGTTCATAGGGTCTTTAAAGGATAATATCCAACATGATGTGCACCTTTGGGAACCTGATTCATTAGAGAAGGCATTCAGGTTAGCAAGAAAAATGGAAAGCAAAATTATGGCAACTAGGAAGCATACCATTCACAACTATAAAGAAGGAAGTGTTGTTGCCCATAGTCTTCCACAACCTACAAGGTTGACACCACAAAAATTGGAAGAAAAAAGAGCAAAAGGGCTTTGTTACAATTGTGATAGCAAATACACAAAAGGTCATAAATGTGCTGAGAAGAAATTATTCTACATAGATTGTGAAGAGGAAGAAGAAAAGGAGCAAGAAAGGTCAAAAGAAGAGGATATATTCCAGGAACAAAGCCTAGATGAAGAACAAATAAATCCGACCATATCTTGTAATGCATTGGCGGGAATTACCACTCCTCAAACCATCAAGATAGAAGGACAAATCAAGAAGAAAAAGGTAATAGTGTTGATTGATTCAGGAAGCACCCACAATTTTATTCATTGTAGGGTAGCAAAAGAATTGAATTGCTTCCTATATCCAGCACAGAGTGTCAAGTGATGATTGCAAATGGAGGAACAATAAATTGTTCTGGAAAGTGCCATAATATCAAGCTATCCATGGGAGAATATGTATTGACTAGCCCAATGCTTTCCATTCCAATGGGAGGTGCTGATGTTGTACTAGGAGTCCAATGGCTACAATCCTTGGGTACAATAGCTTTTAATTTTCAAGAACTTTTCATGAAATTTTCTGTGGAAGGAAAGGAAGTTGAATTAAGGGGTATTGCAGGGAAACCAGGAAAGATAATCAGCTCTAATGGAATGACAAAGCTTCTAAAAAAGGAGCAAAGAGGTGTAATTGCACAATTATGTTCACTAGATGTTTCCACATTGGAATCATCTATTTCTCCAGATCTCCAAAAAGTCCTGGACAATCATTCCAAGGTATTTGAGACTCCCAAAGGTCTCCCACCTATGCGTGATCATGATCATGCTATTCATCTGATTCCAGGAAGTGTTCCTCCAAACATCAGGCCGTACAGATATCCATATGTCCAAAAAAGTGAAATTGAACGTATGGTTGCAGAAATGCTAGAGGCTGGTATAATTCAACCGAGTCAAAGTTCTTTCTCAGCTCCAGTAGTATTGGTGCACAAGAAGGATGGATCATGGCGCATGTGTCCAGATTATAGGGAGCTCAACAAGCTCACTATTAAAGATAAGTTCCCCATTCCTGTTATTGATGAATTACTGGATGAATTGCATGGATCAATTTACTTCACCAAGTTGGATCTTCGTTCGGGATATCATCAAATCAGAATGAAGATTGAAGACATTCCGAAAACAGCATTTAGAACTCATGAGGGTCATTATGAATTTTTGGTCATGCCTTTTGGCCTTACCAATGCACCTTCAACATTTCAAGGTTTGATGAATTCAATTTTCAAACCATTCCTTAGAAAATTTGTGTTAGTATTTTTTGATGATATACTAATCTACAGCAAGTCTTGGAAGGATCATGTTGAACATGTTGACAGGGTGTTACAACTATTGGAGGAGAAACAATTATATGCAAAAAGATCCAAATGTTTCTTTGGAGTCCAGGAGGTGGAATACTTGGGTCATATTGTATCTCATGAAGGAGTTAAGGTAGACCCTAGCAAAATTAAAGCCATTAAGGAATGGAAAATCCCCACATCCATAAAGCATCTGCGAGGATTTCTTGGGTTGACAGGGTATTATCGCAAGTTTGTTAAGAATTATGGGAGAATAGCAGCACCTCTAACAACATTATTGAAGAAAGATTCATTTTCATGGAATTCGGAAGCAACAAAGGCCTTTGAACATCTTAAAGAGGCAATGTGCCAAGCACCGGTCTTAGCTACGCCGGACTTCACAAAAACCTTTATTGTGGAATGTGATGCTTCAGGAAATGGAATTGGTGCTGTTCTAATGCAAGATGAAAGACCCATTGCTTTTGAAAGTCGTCCAATCAAGGGAAAGTTTTTAAGAAAAGCTATTTATGAGAAGGAAATGTTGGCAATACTCCATGCACTTAAGAAATGGCGACCCTACCTAATGGGAAGACACTTCAAGGTAAAAACGGATCATGATAGCCTTAAATACTTTTTAGAACAAAGATTATCCTCTGAAGAGCAACAAAAGTGGGTCACAAAGATGTTGGGTTATGACTTTGAAATCATCTACAAAAAAGGGAAGCAAAATGTGGTGGCAGATGCACTCTCAAGAAAGGATGAGGATGTGGAAGCATTGTTGTGTGCCATTTCTATTATCCAACCAGATTGGATAAACGAAGCAAGGGAGGAATGGAAGAACGACGAAGAAGTGTGGGCACTTATTCAAAAGCTACAACAAGATTCCAGTACTTCTGATACATTTAGCTGGAAAAATGATTTGCTATGGTACAAAGATCGCTTATACCTCTGTAAGAATTCCCAGCTAAAACAAAAGATTCTTATGGAATTGCACACTTCTCCCTTAGGAGGGCACTCAGGATTTTTAAAAACTTACCACAGGGTTAAGAAGGAATTTTTTTGGGATGGCCTTAAATCAGATATTCAAAAGTTTGTGGCAGAATGTTTGGTTTGCCAACAAAATAAAGTTGAAACAATTAAGACACCGGGTCTATTACAACCTTTATCCATTCCAAGCCAACGTTGGGAGGAGGTTTCAATGGATTTTATCACAGGTTTACCCAAGTCTGAGGGAAAGAGTGTCATCATGGTGGTAGTTGACAGACTTACGAAGTATGCACACTTTTGTGCATTATCACATCCATTTAAAGCCAGTACAGTTTCTACTGCATTTATGGAAACAGTTCAAAAGCTACATGGAAACCCAAAGATTATTGTAAGTGACAAAGATCCCATTTTCACTGGAAATTTTTGGACAGAATTATTTTCTTGTCTTGGTACTCAGTTAGCTCATAGCTCATCTTATCATCCTCAATCTGATGGGCAAACTGAGATAGTAAACAAATGTTTGGAAGGATACCTTCGTTGCTTTGTATCTGATAAACAGACACAATGGGTCAAATGGTTGCCTCTGGCTGAATGGTGGTATAACACTTCCTTTCATACAGCAACAAAAATGACCCCATTTATGGCACTTTATGGGTATCAACCACCATCCATCACATCATATTTAAGAGAAAATTCTAAGGTTCAGGCAGTGGAACATCACATCGAACATCAACAACAAGTCCTCCAACTCTTAAAGGATAACCTTGTGTTGGCACAGAATAGAATGAAACAACAGGCAGATCAGCATCGCAGTGAAAGAAGTTTTGATGTAGGTGATTGGGTATTCCTACGGCTACAACCATATAAGCAAATGTCCCTCAAGCAAGCTAAGAAGGATAATAAATTATCACCAAAGTATTATGGTCCGTACAAGGTGTTGCAAAAGATTGGTACTATGGCATACAAATTGGAGCTTCCTGCAGCTTCTCGATTGCACCCAGTTTTCCATGTTTCATGCTTAAAGAAGGTTATAGGCGACAAGCTCCCAGTTCAAACAATATTGCCAGAACTTGACGAAGAAGGAAAAATTATATTGGAACCGGAAGAAATTATAGAAACAAGAACTCGACAGCTACGAAATCGATCAATTTCAGAGTACCTTATCAAGTGGAAGAACTTATCCGCTGAAGATTCCACATGGGAGGACGAGAATTTTATGCAGAAGTATCCTGAACTACTCAAGCGTTGAGGACAACACTTTTTTGAAGGAGAGGGGCATGTTGGGTCCCTATAATACTAGTGATTACCCCATTACTATTGAAGTTATACCCCTTATTTATATTAATGTACCCATGTAGTGCCCATATTGTTACTATTGTGCCACATAGAAGCCCACTATTGTTATTGTTGTGCCCTACAATATTATTGTTATGTAGGCTTTGATTGTATTGGGACCACTTAGACTCCTATATATAGAAAGGAGGTATTTTCATTTGTATCATCCAAGAATTGTTCATTTATGTAATGTAAAGGAGGTTGCCCCCTCGAAGAGGCTGAATTCTAAAGGCGTGGATCTCTCTTTTCTATCTTTTTGTGAGCTGGTTTCATAACATATGGATTTTCATGGAGCCATATGTTTATTTTATTTTTGTTCCTATTATGTTGTTTATATGCACATTTACCCTAGAGGGTGTTACAGAGTGGTATCAAAGCATCTAGATTCAAACACTTGGACTGAATGGGCTCTATCATAGGTGAAATGAAGAACAAAGATTAAATTTTAGACCTTTCTATCATATTTGTTATAACGTTTCTTCTTTGGCATATTAGAAGTTGAAAATTTGTCCATATTGAAGGTAAATCCCACTGATGATGTGGTAAAAATTTCAGATATAGGTTCACAATACTTTAGGAATTATGATCTAAGGAAGATGACTTTCCTGAATGCACCTGTAAACAGGTCATGTTGGAAGTTCTGCAATAACTCATCTGTTGTAGGCTTTCAGAAGCTGAAATTTTTTCCACATTGAGCAGACATACCAATGATTAGGTGGTAGAAATTTCGTATATTGGGTTGCAATATTTTATGAGATATGAGCAGAGGGGTTCAAGCCTTCTGAATGCTCCTAAAATCAAGCCTCAAATCGGTCACGCTGACAATTTTGTTATAACTTTTATTCTGGGCACTCTCGGGAGCTGAAATGTTTTCCACAATGAGGGGAAATCCCACTGTTATTGTGATAAAAAGTTAATACATTCATTCGTTATATTTTAGTGTAGAAATTTCCCACCTGTAGATCACCTAGTAATGCAATGTACTAAAGCAAAACACTTGATCTACTTCTACAAACAATTTAGCAGAAGCTTAATCGAACATGAGCAACATCAATAAGAACACATATAACTGATATGGAGAAATCAATCACACATAACACAGAAGATATAACCTGGGGAAAGCCTCAACCTAAAACCCCACTCTCTGTATTATCATACATAGGATTTATACAAAGCCTTAGCTCTCACACAGCTAGCCAGCTCTCAGTACAATCCTCACAGATGAAGGTGGAAATAAATCAGGATTACACAAAGACTTAGCTATCACAGCTAGCCAACTCTCAGTGCGATCCTCCTAGATGCTCACAGGCAATCAAGAATTCTCCTAAGCCTTCTCCTCTGCCCTCCAAGCCTCCTATTTCCTTGCGCAGTTTTTCCTGGGTGATCCTCCTGTTACCAAGTGTAACATAGATCTCTCACACTGATCTCATACCCTGTAAAACTGCACAATCCTCAAGGAACCTTGATCCTTCTTCTTGGATGATTTTCCTTTATAGGAAAAATCCATCCAACTAATAGTACATTGTCCCTCCTCTGATCTCAACTGGGTCTTTCTCTGAACTGACATGCATGAGTTATTTATGAGAGAATATTCAGTTATCTGAAGTGCAGCAGTTACATGCAAGCATGCATTAACTAACTAAACTCACATTAATTTAAACAAACTGTTTAAATCAATCTAACTAGAGTTGACTCAGTTAACATAGCCAACTAATTACAACTCAAATTAGAACTCATCCGTATCTCTTTAACTGATGGATAAATTCATCAATTAATAGATAAATTGTTGCATGTCCTCACATAGACTTCAAGTTTGTTTTTCCTTAGCTAATTAACTCAAGATGAATTAATTAATTAATTTACAAACTGTTGTTAATATCAAATTCGAATTTTACTTCCTATTTTTAGTCCAGGGACTGACTAAAATAGGAATCCATCCTGAACTGCTAAAAATAGAACTTCTATTTTTAGCACTTCCATTTTTCATTCCCTGTTTCCCAATCCAGCACTGGTACTCAAACTACTATTTTTAGCAGTGTTATTTTTAGCACTTCTATTTTTAAAATTTCTTGTTGCCATTTTTCAACATTTAGGAGATATGATCAGTGGAAGTCGAGCTTTCTGGATACTCCTAAAATTGGGCACCAAATATGATTGTATTGGTATTTTTGTCATAAATTTTCATCTATGAAATCTCATAAGTTGAAACCTGAACCATAGTGAGGGAAAATACCACTGATCATATGGTTCAGTTTCCATTACTTGTACTACTACAGTTTAGGATATATGCATTGAATCATTCACTATATTAGTTTGCGTGCAAAGTGTTTGATGAAATGCTTAAATGGTTCAATGATTAATTTCATACAAACTATTTGATAAAATGCCTCAGTGAGTATGTTATTTGTGGTTGGGGATAGTATTGATGTGTAATAGTATCGCTGTAGTTGATATATGCTTACTTGTATGAAAATAGTTTGCTATATTAGTTTGCATGTAAAGTGTTTGAAGAAATGATTGCATGCAAATGTAATAGTATAGTAGTTTGAAGAAAATGTAGAAGTATGGTAATTGTTTCAAGAAAATGTTATTTTTTAGATGAGATAGTATTGTAGTATGATAATATACATGTAGCGGATCTATGCCTATTTTCATGAAAATAATTTGAAAAGTTGCATGTAGGGAATTTGAAAGGTCGCATGCAAGGAATTTGAAAAGTTGCATGTAAGGAAATGGAAAATTGGCATGTTTTTAGTTATTATGTTACAAGTGGAATAAGTGCAATGTTTTTGACTTAGTCTCATACAAAATGTATGAGAAATAAATTCAATTTCTTTTCAAGTGTGGTTAAATTTAGTGGATCTTTGGAGATCCCATTTCCATAATTGGACATTGGAGATCGGGCCATTAGTAGCTTCTTCCTTCTAGCTTAGTGTGGACCATGGATAGTAAGGGGGTATGCTTATAGCTTGTTAGTATTGGTGAATGTTGACTTCAAATTAATAGACACGATGTCTTCATTTTTGGAACATGTGACTGACTGTATATGAATTATATATTGCTTACATGTTGATTTCATGATACCTACTTACATCCTTGTATGTTAAGTTACATTTTTAATATTTTGGTTACATGTATCAGTCTTGTGGGTTGATTACAAGAATTGATAGCTTATGTTCGACTACATGTGTTTATCTATAGGTGTAGTTGATTTGGAATTGCTTATGCATACTGTTGGTTGCATGTGGCAATGTGTACAATGGAGTAATGGTTGTTGTCATGCATGAGGTCATGATTTGTGTATTTTATATGGTCGTGCATTGATGACTAGACTCTAGCTAGAATGGTGTGTATATGGTTTGGTACTCATTTTTTATGTGTGTATATGCTTTTGTTATGCTTGTATGGTCTTGGTTATGATTATGCATGTATAGTAGGTCAAATATGCCTTGTGAAGTCATTGTATGCAATTTAGGTCATCATAGTGCTATTGGATGTTATGATGCTAATATGTTGGTTGAGATAGAGCAGGAGATGCAGATCATCATAATGAGGTTACAACATTAGACCTTGTGATAAGAGTAGATCGTCATATAGGTAGTGTATGTTTGACATGCAGGTGTGTAAGTTAAGGATTATTATATGCATTAGGGTTATATACATTATGTTTATGAACATGTATTCGATGTTATGGTTACATTCATGATAGATGTTAGATGATTAGTGTGGTTATATGCACATGTGTCAGATAGTCAATAATGATAGTAACTTTTAGTTGTATGCATTGTTATTGTTGTTTTATATTAGATAACCTGATGATTATGTTGTATCATGTTGATGAGCATGATATATAGCTTATTGTTGTTATATTCTATTAACTTGATGATTAGGGTAATTTCATTGAGATATTGATGTTATAATTTGGATTGGTCATATGTGTGATGGTTATGTTCATTGCCTTGAAGATCTTGATGTTATATGTATTATGTTAACCTGGTTTGACCTATGTCGATGGTTATGGTTGCGATATTCAGGTATAAACCGACATATTTGTGAGATGGCATCATACTAATCTAGATTGACTTTGCATATGTGTATGTTTTTACGATGTGAACATGTTAGTTAGATATTGTTATGGATATCATGATATTATGAGTGCTTGAGTTGATGTGTTGTAAAGTTCTATCATGCTAACTAGATTGATTGTGTAGACAAGGTCACCTCCCCTGAGATACACTAAGGTATGAGTTTTCTTATGTATTATACTTGGTGTTTCATAGTTGATTATGTCGTCTGTTTGGTGTTTGAGTGTTTGGTGTCTATTATGTCGCCTAGTTGAATTATCTAACATGGTTTGTTTGCAAGTGGTTGAATGATTGATGAATTTATTAATACGAGTATGTGTTCAAATGATTTTGTTTTAAGATGATTGTACTAACATGTATGTGTTCAGACAGTTGATATGTACTTGAATGTAGTTGATAGTTGTAGCATTATGTCTAATGACTATGGATTATGACATGATTGTTTGTAAAAGTTGATTTCAAATTGATAAATATGATTGTCTTGATATTTGGAACATGTGGTTGACATGTGTGAGCATGATGCATGGAGTTAGCAAGAGAGGTTTCCATGAAATCTTGAAGAAGGCTCTAGTTGAGTTTCCCTGGGAACCATGGGGATCGAGTCATGGTGTTTGTTGCTAGTCTTTTGATTTTTGTCTTTTTCGATTGTTGCACTTGATTTGCAAGTTTGATTGTGTCTGGTGCATAGCTATGCCACTTTGTTTTCGGAGTCGTGTTGTTATTGGTTTTCATGGTTTTCTTGTTGTTATTGTTGTTTTCGTTCTTTCGTTTTACGTTTTGAATATGGGGAATTGGTTGGGAAAGAGGAAAGTTGATAGAGCTCAAGGAGACCTGTGTGGTACCCAAAAGGTAATGTAATCTTTAGATGAAGCTCGGTGCATGAGTAAGCGCAATGGAAGGTAAGGCTATGAGAATCATTTGGACTGGTTGGGTTCATTGTGATAAATGTACCATGGTAGTAAAGACATGAGAAAGGTAACTAAAAAAGGTAGAGTAAATGGACCTGAGGTGTCAGATGCCTTGGATATGTTGGGAACTGTTGTTCTCAATATTGGGCATGTCATGCATGAATAAAGGAAGTTCTCTTAACCTTGACCTTGATATCTGGTAATTATTTTATGATCTATGTAAGTATGTCATTGTTTGAAAGGATCATGATTGTTTTATGCTAATGTTTATATGTGTATGTATGTATCCATGTATCTATGTTACTATCTGATAGGGTTGTCAGGGATAATTCTTGTGCAGGAATGATTTCTTATGCAGGAGAATGACATGAAGAGGTTCATGTTCTTACGAGGAATCAATTGGGAAGAGTAGTCACGACAAATATACGAGGTCAGTATCATGTGGATATGAATTGATATTGTATAGTTGTATTATGCCTATGTTTATGTTATGACAGGTAATGTTGAAGGATACATCAGCAAAGTGAAAGTAGTGTGGTCTGCGGCATGCTAGGATAAGCATGGATGAGATACCGGAAGTAGGGTTTCTTGGTAGAGTCAATGTGGTTCTGGATGAGTGGTACTACTTTTATGCATATGTTGTATATGTTGTACATGTTGCATGTATGATATGTGCACTTGTGGTGTTGTGTATACATAGCATGTGTACATGTTATTTATGCAATGTTATGTACAGGATGGTACAAATACGGTTGTGTGAATATTGCATATCGGGTGTTGTATACATATTGTATTGTCTTCATGATGTATATGTGGCGTGTGCATATGGTGCTCTGTGCATGTTGGATATGCAGTGCTATGTACGAATGATTCTATGTACATGTTGGATATGCAGTGCTATGTATATCTAGTGTTGTGTGCATGTTGTACATATGGTGTTGTGTGCATGATTGTACAAGTCGTGCTATGAGAAAGTGGTGTCGTGTACATGTTGTACATAGGGTGCTATGAGCATGCAGTGTTGTGTACATGTCGTGCATGTGATTCTATGTACATATGGTGTCGTGTACACATCATGCGTGTAGTACTGTGTACATGTGGTATTGTGTACATGTTGTATAGTGGTGTAGTGTACATGTGGCGTTGTGTACACGTTGTGCGGGTGGCGTCGTGTACATGTGATGTTGTGAACATGTTGTGCAGGTGGTGCAGTGTATAGGTGGTACTATGTACATGTTGTATATATGGTACTCATCGATGTTGTGTTATGGGCATGTGGTATTATCTATGTGCATCATGTAGTCATGGTATTGCAGCGTGCGTACTCGTTGTGTTGTATTCTATGTAGGTATATGTATTGGGTGATATTGCACATCGGGTATAGATGGATGCATTATGTTGTACACTAGTTGTAGGTGTATGTGTTGTAGGTGTAGATGCATGTATTGCATGGTGTGGTATGTCGTGTGGTTGTATGTGTGTGATGCACACTATTTGTCTATGCACATGGTTGAGGAGAAGGCACTGGGTGTTTTTCAAGTGTAGAAACTGAGCCAGAGTGTGTACGGGATATAGGCGAAGGCAGAAGCTAAGGATTGATGAAAGGATAAGTATCAACATTTTATTTCAATTTTATTATGCATGTGATTTATGACTATGGTATATGATGATTATATAGGATCTATGATTTTGGTTGATTTATGATTTTGATCTATGATAGTTGTGTTTGAGATAACCTAGTGTGATATCTTTATATATGTTGATTTGGTCAAATATGCTAGTTTGACTTGTTGTGACAGGAAGTGGACAAGATTGCAAATGTACCTTATTGACGAGCTATCAATGAGGTATGATGTGAATTTATTTCAATTTATTTTAAATCTAATGGAAGTTATGTTCTTGGTACAGGAATAATGAACATGCCCAGTTGGGTGGTTGAAATCGACTACAAGAATTAGTGGCAACAACGAAATAAATTGGAACATGCAGTAGTATGCTGGTAAAGCACTTCAGGAGCAGGGCCATTATGGGACACTAGTACCCAATATTGTCCATTGATGGTATGGTAGTTTTGAGGTACATATATGCCTTGGTCTTTGAATCTTTTGATGCGAGGAAGCCTTGCCAAGGAATGGACTGCCCGGGATGGGGGTGCCAGCGGAACTTGGAAGGGGAGTGACTACAGGAAGAGGTGACCGGATTCCCGAGGGATTGTGTAGCAGAGAAGGGAAGGTCACAGATGGATTTGTTTTGGTCATTAGCATTGCCAAATGGAATCAGATGCAGATTGGGAGTGCACCCTAAAAAAATGATTCGGTAACAGTTCGTCAAGAGGACAAGTGGTGCAGGATTATAACACTGGACATTAGATGCAAATTGGAATTTGCAATGGATTCTAGACTTCCTAGGAAGGAGGTGGATCCTGGTATTACTTTGAGGGTGGAGGTGTGAGCCTCTAGATTCCCTTGTTGCGGATGCAAGCATTGTATTATTTTATTTTCTGGTTGAGAAAATGTGCATATGTGAATATGTGTATATGTGGTTATTGTAAATACCATATTGAGTTGTGATATAAAGCTCCATTATGTGGTATGTTTTCATGTTGTCATGATGTTTTGATTTTGAGAAGATATTTCATTGCAAATAATGCAACGAGTTTTGTTATAAAGCTCCATGGGAAGTATGTTTTGTTTTCAAAAGTCTTTTGGTTATAGGTGTCATTGAACACCGAGGATGGTGTTCCCCCGAGGGGGAGGGTTTTGTAACAACCCAGGTGAAAATTCCATGTAAAAATATATAAATACCACGAATAATGGGACATGTATTCCAAGCTGAATGGTGGGAAAGACATCCTAGGGGGTGTTCATTTGGTTTTTTATGGCTAAGGAAATTGGCAATGGCAATGGCTAAGGCATTAAAGAGGCAAAAATGCATTTTGGCACATTTATTTATGAAAAGAATGGAAATTAGGAGAAAAGGAAGGTGAAAGGTCACATGTTGGATGTGAGGAGGAAATTAAAGGAAAATAATGGAAAATGAAGAAAATAGAGGCCTCATTAATAAAAAGGCTTTTGAGGATCAATGGGCAAGACTTGGTCAGCTTAGCTTTGGAGCTCTCTCATTATTCTCTCTCTCTCATACTCTTGGACACTTATAGTTTTCTTGGAGCACTTTGGCATTGGAGAAGAAAGAAAAAGAAGGCAAGAGGAAGCAAAGATCAAGAAGGGAAAGGCAGGATCAAGAAGATACAATAGGCATCATTGCAGGTATCAACTTGCATGTGTCTTTTCCTTGCTAGATTTGGCATGCATGGGATTGCATGTGTATTTTCCTTGCTAGATTTGGCATGCATGGGATTGCATGTGTTTCTTTTCTACCATGGCATGGGTTTTTCCAGGTGTGATAGTATTTTCAGCCTAGCCTTTCCATATCCTGATAGCTTTGATGAGATGGGTTATCTTATGCATTTTGTGGGGGATGGTTGAATTGGATTCGAAGCTAAGTGGGTTGGATATCTGAATTGACAAACGCATGGTGGTAATGGTCCTTGAACCAGACTGAGGATGCACGAAGCCATTGGCCTAGTAACCCCTGAACTAGAATGTGGGTTGCGATAAAGCCATATTGTGTGCATCGGTGGGCCTAGGAATTATTACCGATTATTGGCGGGATATACAGTAAAGCCAAGAGGATGATTTTCTCTCCATTGGGCCTAGTGATTCCGGGATGGAATGCACGGTAAAGCCTAGAGAGTATGTCTTGGTGTAGGGCCTAGTGATCCATGGATCAGTCTGTGGATGCACCGTAAAGCCTGAGAGACTAAGAGGCACTCAAATTACTCACGGTGTAGGCGGAGAACTTCGGTGGCATCCACATTTATTGGTGTTTTTGATGTGTTCTATGAGTGGTCCCACATTCATGCTTGGAATATGGCACGGTGGTGATTGGCTGAAGAGAAACTTGGCTTAGCCAATCTATGGTCGAGTGGAATGTGGTAGTCCCATCACCAGTTGGTTCATTGCATTTGTTAATGAAAAATTCATTCCCTTGATTTTCATGTGAAAGTGTACTGATTATATATGGATTTTTATGGCTGATATGTTTATTGTATTTCTGTTCCTATTATGTTTTTTATAAGAAAATTTACCCCTGAGGATGTTACAATACTGGTATATTCTAAAAATGAGGAAGAACATGTTGAGCACTTAACAACATTATTGAGGTTGTTGAGAGAGCATCAATTGTATGCTAATCTCAACAAGTGTAGTTTCTTTTAGACAAAGCTACACTACTTGGGGCATGTGGTCTCCAAGGAGGGAATTGCAGTAGATCCAGAGAAGATAAGGGTGATCATGGAGTGGGTAGTTCCTAAGAATGTGGATGAGGTGAGATATTTCATGGGTCTAGCAGGATATTATAGGAGGTTCATCAGGAACTTCTCACAGATTTCTTATCCCATTACATCATTGCAAAAGAAAGGTGAGAAGTTCAAATGGACAAAAGAGTGTGAAGCTAGCTTTGAGAAACTTAAGAAGTTGTTGACGCATGCACTAGTACTAATGAATGCAGATTCGGACAAAGAGTTTAAGGTATGCATACATGCTTGCAAGAGAGGGCTTGGTGGAGTCCTTATGCGGGATGGATAGGTGGTATGTTATGAGTCCTGGAAACTAAACGAGCACAAGCAGAACTACCCGACACATGATCTTGAGTTAGCAATGATTACACTGTTGAAAATAGCAACAAGAAATGCTAAAAATAACATTCAGAATATTTCAATTTTGTTTTGTCCTTGAATTAGAATTGTAAATTAAAATTTGAATTTAGTCTCACCAGCTATTTGAATAATAATTAATTAATTCATTATGGATTAATTAGTTGGAGAAATTCAAGCTAGAAGTCTTTGTGAAGACATGCAATAGTTATCCCTTAAATTAAGGAAGTTATCCCTTAATTAAGGAGATAAGGATGAGTTGTATTTGATTTGTTATTAGTTAGCTCTGCTAACTAAGTTAAGTCCAGTTACATTAGTTACAAACAGTTTGAGGAACTAATTGTGATTTCAGTCAATTAATGCATGCATGCATGTAACTAGTGTTCTCCAGATAACTGAATATTCTCTCATGAATAACTCATGCATGTCAATTCAGACAAAGACCCAGTTGAGATTAAAGGCAAGGACAGTGTACTATTAGTTGGAGGAATTTTCCTATAAAGGAAACTCATCCATACAGAATGAATTCATTCCTTCAGGACTGCGTAGTTCTAACAGTGTGTTGGAGCAGTGTGTGAGAGCAGTGTCACACAAGGTTACAGCAGGAGCACCGAGGGAAAACTTCGCAAGGAAATAGGAGGCTTGGAGGACAGAGGGAAAGGCATATGGTTTGTCTGGTCTGTCTATGAGCAGTGAGGGATTGTACTGAGAGTTGGATAATTGTGTGAGAGCTAAAGATGTGTGTAATCTATGAGATATTTCCATTGTATGATTGTTGGGCGATTTAGTTGTCTGCTAAATCCCTGTCATTTAATTTATCAATCTGGGGTATCGTAAACTTAGAACCAAACCAAAATATATGGGACCTCAGATGAAACAGGTGTAGGAAGTTTGTTTAAAATGGAAATGCATATTACAAATCTAAACTATCGGATCTATTTTATGAAAGCATAAAAAATGTTTGATCAATGGAATTATTTTACTTTAAAAGATAGAGAAGAGTCTCTTGTTCAAGAGTCCTGATTGTCCTTCTACAATCTTCCTATAATAACATTACCAAACACCTAAGAAAGCAAGAAAGAAAGCATATAAATGAAAGCAAGTAAATATTGTTTTCAGTTCAATTCTTAGCTCATGGAGAAGAGTCTCCTAACTTAGGAGGACTTGATTGCCCTTCTCACATAAAAATTATATAATGAAAGGGAATCAATATTCACATAAATGTAATCTAAGAAAGCATATGAGAAAGTAAATCTTATTTCAATTTAATCTAGCTCATGGAGAAGAGACTCCTAACTTAGGAGTTCCTGGTTGTCCTTCTCACATCAAAACTAGCTACTGAAAGGAGATCAACCTTCACACAACAAAACATGGCCACAACATGAATTCATACTGAAATTATCTACAAGTATTTACAACAAAGAAATAAGATGAACATCATAATTAAAATTAGTATATTCACAACATTACTTTACAACAAAGTGTACTTATCTCAGTATGGGGATCCTTCCATTCCTCAATGAGCACACATGAACAACTATTACACCTTAAGAATCAAACAACAATCATAACTCATGATTTGGAGAAAGTGGTATTATTCATGTTGAATGAACATAAATCTAATGCTAATGAATAACTTATAATTGTTTTCTCTCTCTCCTTCCTTTCCTTTGAAGGATGCTCTTCTTATTTATACATGAATTAGGGATATCTACTCAATAAATGTAGATCCCTTAAATATCTACTAGACCCATACTTGTCTCAACTTATCCCTAAATACTAGATACAAATCCCATGACACATCAAAATCTCCATGATCTTTCTCCTTGGAATATGGTCCACCTCTTGAGTTGAAATTCGAATTTGATCTTGGGAGGCCACATAAGGGTGCCTTGGAAACTTCCAAATGATCTACACATGTCATCAAACTCAAGCCACTTTTAGGTATAAGCAAATACATGTTATTTCTCTAACTTTTAATCATAAATTCACTCTAAATACATGAAATTAATAACTTTGGAAAATGAAAATATAAACTCATATGGTAATGGAAATATAGGGTTATGTAATGATAATATGATGAAATGAGGTGACAAAATGAGGATAAAGGTGAAAATGGAGTGAAAATTGATGTTAATTTGGCGGCCCAACATACCCCCAACTTAAGTTATTGCATGTCCTCATGCAATCTATTACATTGATCATGATTTGATCTTTTGAATTGTCTTTCTTTTACATGAACTTTGGCTGATATCGATTTTTTAACTTCACATAATTTTCTTTTTGACAACTTTGTTCCTTTTTGCAAAGTCTTCTCTCTTAAAAACATTTGATTGCAACATATTATTTTGGTTGGTTCTTGTGTGACAACCAAAATTTGTTTAGTATTGGTTCTTGTGTAACAATACTTTCATTGTTTTTGTGTTGCATCAAAAGACTTTGAAAACATTTAATCAACCATTCTTTCTTTGATCATTATTTGCAAAACATGTAACATTTGAATCATAATGCAATAGTAGTTGTTTGGAAAAAGTATGTTGGTTAGGATGATATGTGTAGAAAGGACATATATGACATATGGAAGGTGATAATGGAGTATGAATGTGAATATGAACATGGTGAAACATTTTCCAAAAATTATAATTTTAGTATTAAAGGAATTGTATGATAAAAAGTTAGAAAAGAACATACCTTTACTTACCTGAGTGGACAAACTGTGTATATGTAGAAAAGTGTAGCTTCTGTTGTTGAATCATGGAATGAAGAATACAAGAATGTGATCTGTGTCTTGGTTGCATATATGATGGATGAAGTCGCGAATGTGGATCCTTTATTACTACTACTGAATCTGTTGAATCTACTCCTGAATCATATAGTCTTCATCTCGTCCCATATCGTGGCACAATTCTTTCCATGTGAATGAATGTGTCGATGTCGAACATGGAAAGAAGTCATTGGATTATCGACCATTGATGAATGTCGTTAACCAATGCGAGGCAAACTCACCATTAATGTCAATGAGTGCCAAGGTACCCAAGTACATCTTGCGAAGCGAATAAATGAGCTGATGTCGAGCCACTTGCAAGATACAACAAACAAGGGACATTAATGTATTCCCATTGTTCGTTGGCGAGAAGACTTGCCATTAAGGCATGCAAGCCTCAAGGTACTAATAATGACTCTAGTCTTTATCCCAGATAAGGTGTTGAGGTCGATGGGTCAAGACTTGTTGAAAGGTGGGCCTTAAGGAATCCCACATCAGTGAACGCGAGTTCATACAAAATGATTGGTAGGACTATAGATACAAGATGTTATGGCCAAACAGTTTTTATGGCAAGGAAAGCAAGGCAATGTAGAGAGATGGATGGTTTATTCATGAGACAAAAAGATGAACTGAAAGGTAGTCAAAAATTTATGCGACTTAGAAAAGTAGACATGTATGAAGTCATGATGGATAAGCCAATGAATCAATGGACTTTAACATGAATGACTGATGATGATTTGAAGGAGAAGTGTGGGTAAACATATCATGATGCAAAAGATTTATGTGTAGCGACAAATGTCATGACATATTTAATTAACTCCTTCAAGCTCTCAATGATGAATGTGATTTCTCGAGATCACATCTGCGTGAACGTGGATCTTCGCGCGCCTGTAAAAGCTTAGTACAAATCCTGCATGAAAAATTTAAGAGCTCTTTGAAAGATATAAAATGCAAGAATGAGTATGAATGCTTAGCAACCAAAATAAAATGAAATGAATTTTTTACTTATTGCCTTTGCGCGCTAGTTCCTAACTCCAACAAGACAAGTTAGCATAAAATATTTTCAGCTGTTATGAAATGTCCATTTGCAATTTGTTTTATTTTTTTTTTAATTGGTTTTTTATTTTTCATTTTTTTTGAATTGTTTTGATATTTTTTTTGAATTGTTTTGATTTTTTATATTTGTTTTTGAATTGTTTTGATTTTTTTTTTTTTAAATTAAAATTTGTTTTGGATTGTTATTAAAAATAAATAAAAATAAAAAAATGTTTTGCATTGTTTTGATTTTCTTTTTTTAATTGTTTTAATTTTTTTATTGTTTTGGTTTTTTTTTTAAATAAAAACTTTAAAACTAATATTATTTTGTATGGTTATTAAAAAACTAGAAATAAATAAAACATAATTAAATCAAATCTTAAAAAAAAATGTTTTGCATTGTTTTGATTTTTTTATTTTATTTTTATTTTGAATTGTTTTAATTTTTTTATTGTTTTGGTTTTTTGAATTAAAAACTTTAAAAGTAATATTTATTTTGTATGGTTATTAAAAAAACTAGAAATAAATAAAACATAATTAAATCAAATTGATTAACTTTTCTGAAAACCAAGTGCAATCAACACTATCCATCAACCACACCTCTATTGACACAATCAACAGAATCAACCCATGCTCCTTCGTCGCTGGCAAAGAATGCAACCATGGAAGCCACATCATCCACCTTCCTCAATCGCTTAAACGTACTCCAATTGGTCGCTGCCTCGCTCCTTCCAGAAAAGAACATATCATTGGCAACAGCTCCCGGGGACACACAATTTGCAGTGATGTGGGTGCCCCTCAACTCCTGCGCTAGAATCCTCGTCATTATTTACACGTGTGCTCCCAGTTTTCGTCGGAGATCTGTGCGATGGTGGAAAAGGTTCAAAATTCTTGCGTTGTTCACCACGATGTGGAGAGGCCCAAACGTTGCTCGGCTACGTCAAACAATTGGAGAACTTGGGATTTATCAGAAGTGCCAGAAAATGATGTCGAAAGGTGTCTTGATCTCTGTCGTATGTCTGGCGAACAAACTTGTGATACCTCGATCTACAACTCCTCGATTGCTTTGATGGAGTGAGCTCGTCGGCCTTCTCCATCAACTCCTGCAAAACTGAATTCTCGACATCCTTTTCGGCATATTTGGAATCCATTAATCATACATCTCTTGCTTAGCAAATTCCTTCAATGGCTTTTCCAAGAAAAGTAGTTGAGAGTTGACGAACAAGTCCTTGGCTTAGATCATAAGAATTTACCATGACCTTCTCTCCTTTGCGCATGGTATCACAACAAAACCACAAATGTACACCAAGCATACACATCCACGTGGGTGAATGCGGACAAATAGAACGCCATCATTCATGCACAATAGCCGCACATGAACATGAACATGAACGAAGAGTGGAAAGGATTCTCAAATGATGTGTTGTTTCCAAGTCTTTAGTGATTATGTTCAGTTCGAATTCAAAATTCAACATTTTCATTTGCCTCAAGGAGCTCGAAATAATTGTCGTAGATGTACTCGAGGCCAAAACCCTTTTCTTCATTATAGCGCCCTCATTTGGGCCACAGGTAGACCACAGACAAGTGTTCCATGTGCATCCAATGTTCAAAACCCTTATGGAACGATGAGGAATAAACAGAAACCCTACAAAACCTTTTACCGTAAAGATTAGCTCCACGATCCGATGTAAGGGCTCTACATCAGCGTCCTCCTTTGGCTGATGCAATGCATTCTAAGCATCGTTGCAATGCTAAGTTAAGATATTTATTATATTTCCATTCTTCAATGCACCTGTGTTTGTGTATGGTCATACAGTGATATCATTGACTTTGGAAAACCATCTGGCAAATTCCAGACAGCCCGCATATATGCAAATTAAATGACTTTGGAATGCGTCTCTATAACTCTGCACCTCTTTGATCATATAACAACAGATTGAGTGGATTTCCACAACCACAACTTCCTCTTCTAGCAAAGCACTCAACAATGAAGCGCTCACCTAATTTTAGGATCTCAGCCAGTGAAGTGCTCAACTAATCTTCGGATTTCAAAAGTTTAGCTCAAAGGATATCTTCTACAATTTACATGAGGAATTGGCGCGATCTCTTCCATATTTTATGAACTGAAACCTAATTTTCCTCATGGATTTTCGACGTCCATTATTTTTGGGATTCGTTGTCATCTTGCCACTTTTCTCCAAGGCAGCATCTCTTATCTTTCTCCAACGCCCCAACTCTTATCTTTTTCAAACGCAGCAGCTGACTTTCTCCCTCACGAAGTGACAATCTCTGCCTCGTTTCCTTCATCAAAAGCATTCTTCGTTCCTTGTCCTTGTTGTCAAAACGAACAGCTGAATGATCTCACTCCTTGGGCTCCAGGTGGTGCGCACAGGGAATGACCGGTTGACAAATATTCTTCCCTTGATTGGTTGTCCTTGGAATTCTGGTGAGCCACAACTGTCTGGCGCTACGCACAAAATATGGCCTATCAGCCCTTCAACTCTGATTGAACCACGACCTCTAATGTTCCCATTGCGGCAATATATACGACTCATCAGCTTCATAGTGACTTCTAACAATTAATGGATTGGTTTGTGATCGTTTTCGGGCCATTGTATGACTCTGACGTTGTTGGATTTCGGCTTTTTGGCACTCTGATCCCTACGTGATTGCACCTTGCAGCCTTAGATTATTATTCTCTCGCCAGTATACAAAGCTTCCCGTGTGTTGATCCCACTGTGAGCATTATGATATCTCCTGGATCTTCACAAAAGAGAATGGTCAACTTGCTTCGGGAGATATGCAACAGGTCAATGGAGTTTTTGTAAATGGTCAAAGTTTTTTTATTTACAATGTTTTATTTATTTTCTAAGCGTTAACGTATGTTCGTTTTATTTTTTTATTTACAATGTTTTATTTATTTTCCAAGCGTTAACGTATGTTTGTTTTATTTTAAATTTTTTATATGTTTTGTTTTTATGTGATTTTTTATTGTTTTGTTATTTTATGTTTTTTTAGTTTTTAAATATATATATATATATATATATATATATATTGTGTTTGTTTGGTTTACGTTTGTTTTAAATTTTTTTAATGTGTTTTGTTTTATTCGTTGTTTTATTGTTTTGTTTTATTTATGTTTTTTTTAAACTAAAATTAAAAAAATAAATAAATTCTATTTTTAATTTTTTTTATGTTGTAACAAAATAAATTGAATTGAATTTCATTCCTAAAATTTTTTTTATTTTTTTAACTTGAATTTTATTCTAATAAAAAAAAAAATTATTCTGATTCTTTTTTTAAATCAAAATATTTTTGAAAAAGAATTTAAATTTTATTCTAATCCTAAAAAGACCTAAGATTTTTTATTGATCTAGGATGATTTTTTAGCAAATGGAGACAAGTATATTGCTACCCTGAAAACATTTATAAACATTCTACTTTCTGATCCTCGAGATCGTGTGAAAACGCAGGAGGAGAGCATACTTATTCAAAACATAAAATATGATCCTACCTACTCTATGCTAATTGAAAATTACAAACTATTACGTGTAATTAAATTTCCAGTGTAACCATTCACGCAATAGTAGTAAAAATATATTCATTTTCAATTTTGCTAATTTAAAATGAAAATATACAAGGATGATCGAATCTAGTTTTTGTGAATGTGATTTAATGAAATAAAAACAAAATCGATCTAACCTCGTACTTGTTTGAAACCATCGAAACCACTTGTCGATAAGGCTTTCATAGGCGTGATTTCCACTCTGATTCAGATCATGCTGCAACTTCTCTTCGTCCTCCTCATTCTCCTGTTCAAATAATTGTTCATCATTAGATATACAGGATGATTCTTCAAATGTTAATTCATTGTTTTCTTCTAGAGGAGTAGTTAAGCTTTTGGCTGTTGTCAAGATCTCTTCTTCGCAAGAAGAGGAGATCCTGACACTTGCTAGGATCTGAGCGAGTTGTTCCAAACTTATACTCATTGTTTTTATTGTGTTTTTTTTTTGTTTTTTTTTTAGTGAATGGGGGTTTTTTTATTTGCGTTCTATTTCTATGTTTTCTATATGAGAATAAACTTAAATGAAAATTCCTAAATGCAACTAACCCTAAATGATCCTAAATACAAATTCTTCCTAAACAATCTTCTTAACTAGCTTACATCTAAGTTTGCTTCCCCGGCAACAGCGCCAAAATGTTGGGCGATTTAGTTGTCTGCTAAATCCCTATCATTTAATTTATCAATCCGGGGTATCGTAAACTTAGAAGCAAACCAAAATATATGGGACCTCAGATGAAACAGGTGTAGGAAGTTTGTTTAGAATGGAAATGCATATTACAAATCTAAACTATCAGATATATTTTATGAAAGCATAAAAAAGGTTTGATCAATGGAATTATTTTACTTTAGAAGATAGAGAAGAGTCTCTTGTTCAAGAGTCTTGATTGTCCTTCTACAATCTTCCTATAATAACATTACCAAACACCTAAGAAAGCAAGAAAGAAAGCATATAAATGAAAGCAAGTAAATATTGTTTTCAGTTCAATTCTTAGCTCATGGAGAAGAGTCTCCTAACTTGGGAGGACTTGATTGCCCTTCTCACATAAAAACTATATAATGAAAGGGAATCAATATTCACATAAATGTAATCTAAGAAATCATATGAGAAAGTAAATCTTATTTCAATTTAATCTAGCTCATGGAGAAGAGACTCCTAACTTAGGAGTTCCTGGTTGTCCTTCTCACATCAAAACTAGCTACTGAAAGGAGAACAACCTTCACACAACAAAACATGGCCACAACATGAATTCGTACTGAAATTATCTACAAGTATTTACAACAAAGAAATAATATGAACATCATAATTAAAATTAGTATATTCACAACATTACTTTACAACAAAGTGTACTTATCTCAGTATGGGGATCCTTCCATTCCTCAATGAGCACACATGAACAACTATCACACCTTAAGAATCAAACAACACTCATAACTCATGATTTGGAGAAAGTGGTATTATTCATGTTGAATGAACATAAATCTAATGCTAATGAATAACTGATAATTTTTTTCTCTCCCTCCTTCCTTTCCTTTGAAGGATGCTCTTCTTATTTATACATGAATTAGGGATATATACTCAATAAATGTAGATCCCTTAAATATCTACTAAACCCATACTTGTCTCAACTTATCCCTAAATACTAGATACAAATCCCATGACACATCAAAATCTCCATGATCTTTCTCCTTGGAATATGGTCCACCTCTTGAGTTGAAATTCGAATTTGATCTTGGGAGGCCACATAAGGGTGCCTTGGAAACTTCCAAATGATCTACACATGTCATAAAACTCAAGCCACTTTTAGGTATAAGCAAATACATGTTATTTCTCTAACTTTTAATCATAAATTCACTCTAAATACATGAAATTAATAACTTTGGAAAATGAAAATATAAACTCATATGGTAATGGAAATATAGGGTTATGTAATGATAATATGATGAAATGAGGTGACAAAATGAGGATAAAGGTGAAAATGGAGTGAAAATTGATGTTAATTTGGCGGCCCAACAATGATAATACATATAGCGGGGTTTTTAGCTGAGGCTTTCCCCAGAGTATTCTTCTATGTTCATGTATGATTGAATCTTCTTCTCTGTTATATGTGTTCTATTTGATCTTGCTCAAATCGATTAAGCTTCCGCAAGTTTGATTGTAGAAGTAGATTAAGTATTTTTCTTTAGTACATTGCATAATCAGCTTAATCTACTGTGAGAATTTCTACATGGTATCAGAGCAAAGGTGATCAAAGCTGTGAACAACATATTGAGAAGGGAGAAACTTGAAGTTCTTGATTACAGGTACAAAATTGATTTCTTATCATATCTCAAAATTCACCAATGGCGTTCAATTGCTTGAGACTCGAGTATGCCCTGGATGGCAACTCGAATTACATAGCTTGGAAGGATCACATGGAAGTGGTAATAGAGGAAAATGGTTTGAAGGACTTCATTGATCAAGAAGTACCCAAGACACTAGCAGCTAATGCCCAAGAATTGGCGGAATGGAAGATATTTGTGGTGAGAGCAAGGAGGATTCTTCTGGAGGGAGTTTGAGACCATATTGTCTCGAGTCTACATGGGAAGGAGACTCTGTATTCAATGTGGAAGACATTGAAAGACCTATATCAGAATAGTAGTGACCAGAGGAAGCTGTCACTAAAGGACAAGCTTCGAAAAATCAAAATGGAAAAGGGCGAAAGCATTTCTACATATCTGAACAAGCTCACCACCTGCAGGGATGAGATTGGTAGTGTAGGAATCATGACAACCGATGACGATACGGTGAGCCTTGCTCTCCTCGGTCTTCCAAAGATCTAGAATAGCTACCAGGACTCAGTGAATGGAAGAGAGAAACTGCCAGATTGGGAATGACTGTGGTCAGATCTGCTACAGGAGGAGATCAGGAGGAGCACCAGAGATGGTTCTTCATCTAATCCTGATAATGAATAAAATCTATCCTTAGCCAGTAAGGCAAGGAAAGGGAAGGACAAGGATTCTCATTCCAAATCGAGTTCTTCTCATGGTGGGAAGAAGTTTGACAAATCTAAAGTGAGATGCTTTAATTGTCATGAGGTGGGTCATTATGCAACTAATTTCCCATTGAAGAAATCCAAGAAGGGATCCTCGAAAGGATATGAAAGTGAGGCATTGGCCTCTCATTTCGAATTGGATTTTACCCTCATTGCCTGCATGGTTCAGCGATGATGGGTTGTGGTTGGTTTCTTGACAGTGGAGCCTCATTCCACATGACCAGCGATAAGAGTTTGTTTAGTACCTTGGAGGAGAAAGACCTCCAGATGCGCATAGAGATGGGTAATGATGAAAAGTATAGTGTTTTAGGAGTGGGCACGGTTGCTTTTCAGAGGGAGCATGGAGCTCGCATCACCTTGATAGATGTGAAGTATGTGCCAGGAATGAAGAAGAACTTGGTATCGATCACGATGTTGGAGGACGAATGCTATGATGTTGTCTTCAGTAAGGGAAAAGTTTTCCTTAGACACATCACCATGAGATAGGTGAAGCAGATCGGTTCACAAGTCAAGAACTTGTATGCTCTTGAGGTTCAAGATGCATACAAAGCGTTGAGGAGCAAGGAAACTATTAGAGACTTGGTGGTTGAGTGGGAGAGTAAATTACCACTCAACATGCATCCTAGAAGAAGTGTCAAACAACTGTGGAGGAGCCACAATTGGAGATTCTGAGAGGATACTGAGTGGAGGTACCCATTCATCTAGAGACCTCCAGTAGGGGAAATTTTGAGCCAAGTGGGCAGAGGGATCACATGCATCCATACCTCCAGGTGTGAGGTGGGGCGATGTGAAGTGACAGTCCCAAGAAGGCTGAAATAGGGGTAGGATCCTTGAGGTACCCAGCCTCTTGGATTAGACCTTGCTATGAGAGCCCCGACGAGGAGTAGCAAGACTAGATGAGTGGGTAGAGACAGATGCGGATGGAGTGGCAGAGAGAGCTACAGTGCAGGAATCCCTAAACAACACAAAGCTAGCAGGTTTCAACAATGTGAGAGGCACAGGAGTGTTGCACCAGTGCAGGATGGCACAGAGAGGTGTGAAACTGTGCGAGATGCATGGAGTGTTGCAGTAGGTAGAGGTCAAAGAGGGAGCACTTGTCAGTGATAGAGGGAGCTTCAACATTAGAGGGTGTTTCTAGGCCAACAGGGAGGTCAATTGGGAGATCAGTTACTTACTTCTAAGTAGCTAAGTTGTAGTGCAATACTGGGCAACACGATGCAACATTATGAGAGGAGGAATCTGTGGGATTGATGCAATCAGAGACTTTGATGACAAAGGCATCATTCTGATTTAGCTTGGATATTTTTTTTTGTTTCTGGAGTTGCTGGAGCAACAACACTAGAGAGAAGTGTTTCATGCAGAGAATTCCAAAGGTTCGGGATCGAGATCGAGTTCAATTCCTTTCTTGCTGAGAGGGAGTGTTGAAAATAGCAACAAGAAATGATAAAAATAGCATTCAAAATATTCCAATTTTGATTTGTCCATGAATTAGAATTGTGAATTAAAATTTGAATTTAGTCTCACCAGTTGTTTGAATAATAATTAATTAATTCATTATGGATTATGTTATCACTGTAAAAAGTTCTAAAATTTTGGAAAACTGGTATGGTTCCAAAGCTTTTATGTTAGTCATGGTCAATTCATTTTTATGTTCTCTTTAGAGTCTAAGTCATAGAGTTAGAGTCTTGTTTCCATTATCAAATAAAGGTCAACAACCTGGTTTTACCCATTATGGATCCCACATCATTCCAAAAGTGTCATGTATTTGGTCATTTTAAAATTTGAATGCGCTACGAAACTGTCTAGGAGTTTTTGTAGCGCAAAACTCTGAAAATACACTACATGCGCTATGAAATCGGGGATTCGTAGTTAGGAGTTTTCATAGCGCAAAACCCCAAATTTACACTAGATGTGCTACAAAATCGGGGATTCGTGCCAAATCTTGTCTAGCTGTCAAATCCACCAGAATCCGTTAATGTTTCATCATCAGGTGTCAGTCCATGAACCTTACTTATCACATGCAGCCATTCACATTCATCATTAGATTCGTTAGGAGTCATTTGTCCACACTCATTTCAAATTTCAAAAAGAAAAGGTAAGGGTGAATTGGTCCTGGTCATTTTCGTGTCATTTTCATGCATGAGAAACACTTGATGCTTTCCTTAAGGTCAAGTTAGCAAGCCCAAGGTGAGCATAGACCAGAATTCTTTCGCAGGCTTCAAGCGAGGCAGCTCTTCATCCAATTCAAGTGAGGCAGCTCTTAAACTAAACAGGGCAGTTTCTTCCAGGTTTCCTTTACAGGGATTTCAAAGAAGAAATGTCTAAAGAGAAGAAGAATCATAGATCAGGCCAGTGTTTGAGAACTGAGCCTGAAGGCTTAGATGCTCTCACAAAGGATAAAGAAGTTGAAGAAGCCTTCAAAAAAGTAGGTTGCTAGAGGTTCTGCGAAAAACTACAAGGAGGTCACAGCCAAGTAAGCAAGGAATTTGCTCTCAATTTCACAGGTTTGAATACAAAGGTTGGAGTGTTAGAATTACCAGTTTCTCCTGAGGTCATATCTTTAGTCACAGAGATTCCTAGAGGTCAGGAGAGATGGTTTAAGAATTTCAAGTTTGAGATGGCACCCTGCAAGATATTCCTGAAGCCAAAATTTATAGACTCAGATTTAACTAAAGCAGTGCCTAGGAGTTATGTCAAAGACTCATTTGTCAACTTAATCTCATGCATACAAAGGTATTTTACCTATGAAGGAAGATACCACAAGGTGTATTCTTACCATTTCAAGCCCTTAATGCATTTCACTGGAATAATATCTCTAGAACTACCTTTATATCTGTTTTGAAGCTTAGGAAAGATGTATGATAAAATACAGTTGAAGAAAGAAGTTTGTGAAACATCATTGTTCCATCATGGCTTAATCAAATTAATTGTCTTGCATGAACTTCAGAAGGTATATAGAGAATGGTCTACTTTTCTATTTATGTCTGGTTTTAGAGCTGAAACAGGACTTAGCCCTAGGGCTAAGGAAATATCATCACCAGCAGCAAGTCATCATGAAGAAGCTAGGACAAGCAGGTTTGTGAAACTAAAAGCTAGAAAGCAAGTTAAGGAACCAGTGACACCATTGATTGTTCAATATACTCCTCAACAGTCACAAAAAAAGAAGAAGGTTCAAATCAAGGAAGCAGCACAAGAGCAGTCCATTGGTGAGACAATCCAAAGAAGGGTAGCTAAAAGCCAATTAGCCAAGGAAAAGGGTAAAACAGTGGTCACTGATGAAAGCCCAGCCTCAAAGGGCAGTTTGAAAGATCTTCTTCAAGCCATTGACATAGAAGAGTCCCCTCTAGTCCAAGAAAACTTAGTTGAAGTAGGTAAGGGCAAGTCAAAGAAGATGAAATCTTCTAAAAAACTCCAATTTGATGACCAAATTTCAGAGTTTGTTTTTAAGCCCAGAAGACCTGTAACTAGATAGTCCAAAAGGTCACAGGAGGTAGAGACAAAGGACAATGAGACAGGGGAGATATCAGAATTCCATGAAGAGCATGTAGTTCCAGTAGTGCAACCATCACTCACACATGAAGATGACAGAAATAGAGCAATTGATACTCAAGAAGAAGAAAATAGCTTTGAGGAAGTCAAGAAGAAATTGAAGCTTGCCAATCTTGAAATTGCTCAAATTAAGAAAAGGGCAAGGAAACATGCAGTTGAAAAAGCCAATTTCAAAAGAGTAAAAGCCATGTGGGAAGAAGGGAAAGTTCCAAAACTTGAAATAGTTGGCAGAGATGCTCAATATTTCACCTAGACTGTCCCTGCAATAAAGGAGGAAAGATATATCAAAATGATCAATGACAGATTGAGAACTAATATCAAGGTGATGGAAAGAGAAATTGAAGACTTGGAAATTCAGCTGGACAAGTCTGGAGGTCAGCCTCGGCACAAATGAACCAGATAGTAAGTGATGGAGCCTTAACACAATTTTGATTAGGACATTACTTTTTGAAGTTGTTTATGGATGGATAATGTCAAATATAAATGTGGCCTATTGGAATAAGGTGAAGTTGTGAAGAAATCCCAAGAAGGACAATTTTTGAGAAAAAACTGTGTATTTTGATGCACACAGTAGTTTTGTAGCGTGCTACGAAACTATTGCAGGTGACATGCAATGCACAGCAGTGTCGTAGCGTGCTACGAAACTGTTGTAGCTGCAGTTTTGTTTTTGAATTAATCTTGAAAGGAAAAAGGGGCTATTTTTGAGAAGGATGTTGTTGCAGAAGATGTAAGAAGATCATTTGAGAATGTTTAGACCCTAAGTAAAGATGAACTCAAGGAATGCAAGATATATGCAAGAACTAAGCCTTGCGCTACAAAAATAACAGTACATTTCGTAGCTCATCTAGTTTGTCTTCCTTCAGGAAACTTCAAGGAGTTTTGTTTTGGCACAAATGTAAGAGCAGGGTCCTATGATTAATTCAATATGTGTCATGTGACTAAAAGAGATAGTGTGGCCAGCAGAAACTTCGAAGAATATCCTTGAAGACCAAAGCAACATTGCAGGGGACAGTTGCCTAGTTTTCAGGACAGTCAAAGGAGAGGTGATTGAAGGCTAGCATGGAGGTTATAGTCATCACCAAAGTCGAAGTGTAGGAGGAGGAGCATTGTCAAAGTTCGAATTTATTCCAAATTCTAGGTTGTTGCTAGCATAATAAGGAGTTGTACGCCTAATTGTATTAGGACTATTAGTTAACTACTACTTGTAATTAATAGTTTGTTTAAAGTATGAATAGGTGTCAAGTCAAGTAAATTTGAATTCCCCTCATGTTGGAGGAAGGAATCCAAGATTGCAATGAACTCTATAAAGAGAAAGAGGTGTAATGCACCAAAGGTTGGAAATTTTCAAAAGAAACAGTCATATTGTGTCATTGTGGGAGGTTATGTTTTTTATGTTAATATAGAGATTTGGCTTTTACTACTCAGGATTCAAAAGAGATTTTTAATGTTTGATTTTTCCTCATGGTTTCCTTCATTTAATCATTTGCAGTGGTATGAATACATATTACTTAGAATTCATTGACAATGCTCTAACTTCTTTCACGTGTTTATAAGCTGTGTTCCTTACATTATCTCTCTGTTTGCTAATATATTAAAACCCTTGATGCCCTAACTTCCATGTTAAGCTAATCTTACTGTGATACTGAAACATATTCTGACTCCATAAGCCCAATGGATTTTTATTGATTGTGTTCAACCATTATACTTTTCCTTTTGTTTTTTCATAGAGTTAGCCATCTAATATTTAAACTAAATCTTTAACCTAGTGAGAGATCCCTCTCAAGTTGAGGAGGCTAAGCCTTAGCCAAAAGTTGGTTTGAAACAGTTACTCAAAGTCTTCCTGATTAGCAGCCTATCAGGGGTGGATTTTGTGATAACATTTTGGTGCATCTGCCGAGAGTCTGAAGATTATTCATTCCCGAAATCAAGAAGCTAAACTTCTGAAGGTAGTAGGAGCTCAGAAAGTTTTCGAGGCTACAATCTACCTTGGTGGCTCCACACATCAAATAACAAATTGGAAGGTGACTCCACTGCTAGAAGATCAGTAGCTTGATGAAGTTTCAAGATGAATTCCATTGCAATAATGAATGCCAAGTATGCCCCTATGAATCGGTCTCATATCCCTACTTTTCCAAATCCTATGCCAAAGGTCGAATGGTTAGATGATCTTCCAATTTTCAAAGACGAAAAGAAAGACAATGCTGATCTTCATTTGGTTAGGTTCCATATGCATGTACGCAGTCTTAAGGTTCAGTTCCCTGAAGATTGTCTCATGAAGATGTTTATGACCACTTTAGAAGGAAAAGCATGGTCTTGGTATAAAAGCTTGGAAAATGGTTCATTATATTCTCTTGCTGATTTCCATGATGTATTCTATGACATGTATAAAGAGTGTCATCCCTCCTTATTGCTAGTCAAAGATTATTGTAAACATTCTGCAAGTTTTATTTAGTATTTGGAGGATTGTTATGATGATGATGAATTCATGGATGAAGAAATTTTAGAGGCTTTTCATAACAATACATTTCAACAACTAGAAGAAATGATAACATCTCATGACATGCAACATAGAAATCAGCAGGAGTATACCTATGAAAATCATATTACATTCTCTAAGATTGATGTAGAGATGCAGCAGACTTGTCAGTCTTCGGATCATAATGAAGATGAAAATAATTGCAAACACCAAGAAGAAATACTTGAAGAAATTTTTTATAACCCTCAGGCAGAGGAAAAGGTTTATCATTTCTATAATTCCTTGCAGCAGATTACTTCAAAGAATGATCATAATAGTGAGGAAAGTTACATTCTCTATAGGAATCATGCAGAAAAGCAGTTGGATAACTTATCAAATAAATGTTGTGTGACTAAAGATCAATTGTTAGAAGTAACAGGATGTTATGAGGATCATCAAGCTAATCGTGTATTTTGGGATCCTATAGCTAAATACATGGAAGAGTTTTACTCTCTAGTGTTTTAGTTTTTCTATGAAGATCAGAGGCAATTTCAGTGGTAGTGGTCATCACAATATCATAGCTGCTTTGAACTCCAATGCAGTCAAAAAACTCAAATATCAGATAAAACAAATGATTGGCTACATTGGAAATTTCACATTGATTGAGCTGAAAGAAGTTTACAATTGATAGGGTAGGTAGGTAGGAAAATGCAAATAAGCTCATGGTTGACTGAGCATTTTTTACTAGGTACGGTTTGAAGCAGATTGGGCAGAATTCTAGAGTTTTTATTTTTAAAGGAATGGATTGCAGCACTGGAGCTACTGGTTCTTAGTGTACCACAAGGGAAAACTATCCCAAGTGGGGCCACTGTTATCACTGTAAAAGGTTCTAAAATTTTGGAAAATTGGTATGGTTCCAAAGTTTTTATGTTAGTCATGGTCAAGTCATTTTTATGTTTTTTTTAGAGTCTAAGTCATAGAGTCAAAATCATGTTTCCATTATCAAATAAAGGTCAACAACCTGGTTTTACCCATTATGGATCCCACATCATTCCAAAAGTTTCATGTATTTGGTCATTTTAAAATTTGAAAGCACTATGAAACTGTCTAGGAGTTTTCATAGCTCAAAACTCTGAAAATACACTACACACACTATGAAATTGGGGATTCATAGTTAGGAGTTTTCATAGCGCAAAACCTCAAATTTACACTGGATGCGCTACGAAATCAGGGATTCGTGCCAAATCTTGTCTAGCTATCAAATCCACCAAAATCCGTTAATGTTTCATCATCAGGTGTCAGTCCATGAACCTTACTTATCAAATGTAGCCATTCACATTCATCATTAGATTCATTAGGAGTCATTTGTCTGCACTCATTTCAAATTTCATAAAGAAAAGGTAAGGGTGAATTGGTCATGGTCATTTTTGTGTCATTTTCATGCATGAGAAACACTTGATTCTTTCCTTAAGGTCGAGTAACCAAGCCCAGGGTGAGTGTAGACCAGAATTCTTTTGCAGGCTTCAAGCAAGGCAACGCTTCATCCAATTCAAGCGAGGCAGCTATTAAACTAAACAGGGCAGTTTCTTCCAAGTTTCCTTTACAAGGATTTCAAAGAAGAAATGTCTGAAGAGAAGAAGAAAATGAAAAATAAAGGAAGTGTCACTTTTACTTTAACAATTTAACATTACCATTAAATGCTAACATTGCTAGGGTTGAGATGTGTCAAGCAAATGAGAGGGTAGGCATGCTTTTCCCCAAATTTCCCTCAAAACAACTTCAAAACTCACAAAACTACATTTTTTGGGCTCTCTAGCTGGCCTGGCAATAAACCAGTCGGTTTATGATGGAACTGGTTGGTTTGACCATAAACTGGATGGTTTCGTCATACACCGGCTAGTTTGGTCCGATTTTTCTGATTTTTTGATCAGGCTGATGTTTGAGAACTGAGCCTAGAGGCTTAGATGCTCTCACAAAGGACAAAGAAGTTGAAGAAGCCTTCAAAAAAGTAGGCTGATGGAGGTTCTGCGAAAAACTACAAGGAGGTCACAGCCAAGTAAGCAAGGAATTAACTCTCATTTTCACAGGTTTGAATACAAAGCTTGGAGTGTTACAATTACCAGTTTCTCCTTAGGTCATATCTTTAGTCACAGAGATTCCTATAGGTCAGGAGAGATGGTTTAAGAATTTCAAGTTTGAGATGGCACCCTACAAGATATTCCTGAAGCTAGAATTTATAGACTCAAATTTAACTAAAGCAGTGCCCAGGAGTTATGTCAAAGACTCATTTGCCAACTTACTCTCATGCATACAAAGGTATTTTACCTGCGAAGGAAGATACCACAAGGTGTATTCTTACCATTTCAAGCCCTTACTGCATTTCACTGGAATAATATCTCTAGACCTACCTTTCTATCTATTTCGAAGCTTAGGCAAGACGTCTGATAAAATACAGTTGAAGAAAGAAGCTTGTGAAACATCATTGTTCCATCATGGCTTAATCAAATTAATTGTCTTGCATGAAATTCAGAAGGTAGATAGAGAATGGTCTGCTTTTCTATTTATGTCTGGTTTTAGAGCTGAAACAAGACTTAGCCCTAGGGCTAAGGAAATATCATCACCAGTAGCAAGTAATCATGAAGAAGCTAGGACAAGCAAGTTTGTGAAACTAAAAGCTAGAAAGCAAGTTAAGGGATCAATGACACCATTGATTGTTCAAGATACCCCTCAACAGTCACAGAAAAAGAAGAAGGTTCAAATCAAGGAAGCAACACAAGAGCAGTCCATTGGTGAGACAGTCCAAAGAAGGGTAACTAGAAGCCAATTAGCCAAGGAAAAGGGTAAAACAGTGGTCACTGATGAAAGCCCAGCCTCAAAGGGTAGTTTGAAAGATCTTCTTCAAGCCATTGACATATAAGAGTCCCCTCTGGTCCAAGCAAACTTAGTTGAAGTAGGTGAGGGCAAGTCAAAGAAGATGAAATCTTCTAAAAAACTCCAATTTGATGACCAGGTTTCAGAGTTTGTTTTTAAGCCCAGAAGGCCTATAACTAGATAGTCCAAAAGGTCACAGGAGGCAGAGCCAAAGGATAGTGAGATAGGGGAGATATCAGAATTCCATGAAGAGCCTATAGTTCTAGTAGTGCAACCATCACTCACGCATGAAGATGACAGAAACAGAGTAGTTGATACTCAAGAAGAAATTGAAGCTTGCCAATCTTGAGATTGCTCAACTTAAGAAAAGGGCAAGGAAACATGCAGTTGAAAAAGCCAATTTCAAAAGAGTAAAAGCCATGTGGGAAGAACGGAAAGTTCCAAAACCTAAAATAGTTGGCAGAGATGCTCAATATTTCACTTGGACTGTCCCTGCAATAAAGGAGGCAAGATATATCATAATGATCAATGATAGATTAAGAACTAATATCAAGGTGATGAAAAGATAAATTGAAGACCTGAAAATTCAGTTGGACAAGTCTGGAGGTCAGCCTCGGCACAAATGAACCAGACAGTAAGTGATGGAGCCTTAACACAATTTTGATTAGGACATTATTTTTTGAAGTTGTTTACGGATGGATAATGTCAAATATATATGTGGCCTATTGGTTGTTATGGGGTAAAATGCACAGGATGAAAACTACCCTCAAAAGTCTTCCCGGGACTTTCGACAGACTGTAAGGTTATCTACAAAAGCTACCTGTTACACACATGCTCATCTATCAGACATATATTAACAAGGCATGGAAAGAGGATCACCTTTGGTTCTTTCTAGACTCGCTTGGGGATCTCCATGCGGTAAGAAGAACTCATCCTAACCGGCTCCAAGACGATTCCTGCACAAAAGAACAAAGCAAACCAATCACAGCATACACTTCTGACAATTAATGTAAGAATCTATAACAAACATGTATAAATGTATAACTTATCTACTCAACACAACAAGCATCAGAATGAACAAATGAATGCACAATATCACCGACACTTTGGAGTAGGGAACACAACCGCAGTCCTATATTCAAAATGAAAGGGTGATTACAACAACCCTATTGTATCAGCCTTCCTTATCCCTTCTTCCTCTCTCTTTCCCCTTTCAACTAGCTCCTTCAAGAATATGACAGTTTCACAACAACACTATGGGATATCCTTCTATTTTCTCTAACCCTTTTGCAATGGCCTTCTCATTGCTTATGTAGCAATTGATTTAGGACTGCCAAACTCCACCTGTAGTTCATTAGGGAAAAAACCATGAACCTGCCCTGTTTACAAGCTTTTTCCCATTTGCCTCTATTCTCGGAATAGAATTTCTCCAAATATCTCTATTTTTGGAGTTTCCTTGATTTTCTTGCATAAATATAGGGATTTAATATCTAGATATTTATTGGCAGATTTGTTGGCAGAACCTCTTGAACATCACTTAAGTTCACTAACGCTCCCCCTGGTCTAACAACAAGAGTTAGCAGGTTGACTAACGCTCCTTTATGCTTGGTAACAAGCTTTATAAAGCAGGTTGTCAGTGTATAGAGAGCGTTAGTGTGGATTCTGGGCCTGCAAACTGTGGTCATGGATCTAGTCATCTTGTCTTTCTCCTCTGAGTTGATTAGGAGGTCAATTTGTCCTATAACAGATGCCCCCTAAAGTATGAGATCAAAGGTAGAGACGATGGCCAAAATACTTTATGAAAAAACACTGTAATTCGCTGTCAAAATCTTTGTAGAGAGAGAGAGAAATTTCAGATGATAAGGAACACCTGATACAACAAAAGTACATATATATAAACTGCTAAAATCATGTCCTGAGTCAGGCATTCCCATGCTCAGTAGCTATGTCAGAGTAACTTTCTCCTCGGAGATATAACAATGTTTGGCCACCAATATAGCACAGGGCGGATCCAGTGTCATAATAGATCATCCTGAAATAGCTGTCTCCAAAGAACAATATCGCAACTTGGGAGAGGAAACAAGGCTGAATGATGCAAGCCTCTATCCAAGGTCTTGATTCCTGCTTCACCGAACAACATAGATCGGTACATGTGATAAAATGAGTTGACGTCGAACATGCATGAAATCATCCAATTACTAGCCAATAATGGAGACTGTTAACAGATGCGAGGAAGGCCACCGATAATGGTGATTGTCTCCAAGATGCACGGTGCAAACTAATGAGTATGAAAGATTTTTTGTCGTCGAACACTCATAGAATCGCTTAACCTGGAGCCAATAATGAAAACCCGTGGTCAAGCACAAGGTAACCTGCCACTAATGTCTGCAAGCACCAAGGCACTGAATGTGTTTCTGGGTTATCTTCCTAGATAGAATGTTGAATTCGATAGGAAGGAACCTATCGAAAGGTAGGCAATGACGTGTCCTACATCAATCGACACGAAACCGGACAAGGATGATTTTGTTTTTTTGAAGAATCTTTTGAGCTTTTGGGTGTAAACAACGGAGGGCATGATGAAAGGATATGTAGCGTCAGTTGATAGAGGAAACAAAATAGGGACCCTTGAACAATACAAGGCACAACAACGATTTTAACCAGATAGCACTAGACTCATGAACACTACAGAGTGTTCAAGATACGGAGATGCAATTACATCAAGGTATATAGGCTAAAAACTCATAGGTTGGTAGGGTTCATACTGAGAGGCTATCAAAATGAAGGTTTATCTGAGGGAGTTCCATGTTCAAGGGAACGAATGCTGCCAAACCATGCTTTCAAATACAGGATATAGTTGTATTGTCCACATTCCCCGTCTGATTTTTTAATGAGTCTAGACGGGTAAACTCATCGATATTTTCATGTTTAAAGAGTCTGAAAAGGATCGCAAAAATAATGACTCTTTGCCCTATCTAATTAGTTTAATGAGTCCAGACAGGAAAACTCGTCGATTTTTTCATTTTTGAAGAGTCTAAAAAGTATCGTAAAAAGAACGACTCTATATCTTGTGTCTATATTTAAAGAGTCCAGACTAGACAACTCGGTGATATTTTCATATTTAGAGAGTCTGAAAAGATCGTAAAGAGAGACTCCATGGTGGTCCCTTTGTCATAGTTGTTAACCAAGTGCGACAAAAGGTTAATAGTATACCCGGATCAGTTAATTTTCCGTATTTTAATCTATTGAACCCAGATAAAGAGAAACCTTTTTCCAATAGATGTCGACCTCATTTTGTTACGAGTACGAGGTGACGGACTAAACTCGTGTTTTGTCGTGACACTTTAACGAGCTCAGTAACAAAAACTCGGGATTTTTCATTTTTTAGTGAGCAAGAAAAAAGTACCTGAAAGAATGCTCAGGTCATCTTTAGCATGTTTAACGAGCAGCAAGACACAACTCGAGATTTTTTCAGTTTAAAGAGCGAAAAAAAAAGTGCCTAAAAAGGATGCTTTGTTGGTGTTTTTTAGTTTATGACCTGGAACTAGATCAAAAAAGAGGTGCTCAGAGCATCATTTGCATATATTTAACGAGTGAAAATGATGAAAAACTCGGGATGTTTATATTGTTTAAAAAGCGATAAAATATCCCTAAAAGTGCTTTACGGATTGCGGTATATATGTTTAACGAGCCCTACTACAAAAACTCGGAGATGTTTATATTTTTTAAAGAGCAATAAAATGTCTCCAAAAGTGCTATGTCTATCGTTGCATAGATTTAACGAGTGCAACAACAAAAACTCAGGGATGTTTATATTTTTTAAAGAGTAATAAAATATCCCTTACAGTGCTCTAAAAAGACTTGCATGCATCTTTTACTGCTTTTCGTTCCTGAAAGTGCTTTCCCGATTGAGAGCTAAAACCTTGCTCTATGCTTTATTAAACCTTTTTTATCAGTTTTGTGGTTGGAAATTTGCAGATCTGAGGATCCCTAGAGCCACTTTTGCGCACTAACGCCCTCTAGATGGCCAGTAGAGAGCGTTAAACTCTCTATATGAGCCATTGGAGGACGTTAATCCTCCCTGTGCAGCACTTGGAGGGGCATTAGGGCTGTAGGGCGCATTTGAAACCCTCATGCATGGATTCCCTAAGTGATTTTGACCCATTTTGACTATTTTTAGGGTTATTTTGCACAGGTTTTAGGCTGAAATGACTCACCTATGGAGAGAACGGGCCCATGATAATGAGGAATTGTTGATGCGAAATGATCCAGCTTGTATACTTGCATTGCGCTGCTGTGGTTTATTGAAGTATGCAAGGCTAGAGCTGATGAAAGGACATGAGGATTTACTGAGATGGATCATACAGTGCTGGGATGAACACAAGCAAGTGTTCAGGGTTGGAGATCAAGAGTTGGTGATTGACCAAGATGACATTTACTTTTTGAATGGTTTGTCATGCCATGGGGTACAAGAAAACCTCACCGGTGGTAGGTCAGATCCACGATCGACATCAGAGCTGGTACAAATCTACTGCATCCATGAGAGTGGACTAGTCAGCAACAGAGTCTTGATAGAGAGGATTCGATCTTGATCTATGAGGGCAGTTTTATGGTTGATTGTGCGACTGGCGGGGTCAAAAAGTCCCCACGTAGTGAAAAATGCCCAACTATTGCTTGCCATTGACTGTGTCCAACCCCAGATGTTCAACTGGTGTGAAGCAGTGCTTCACCAGTTGAAGGCATAATTGACAGCATGCAAGACCCATACCCAACACAGTTTTGGGTACGGTACTATCATAGTCTCATTTTTCCTTGAGAGGGTTCATGTCATGCGCCCATGGGTGAGCTTAGGTCCCTTTGATCCGAGGGAGACAACTCTGGCACTTCTTTGACGAAGACTTCTTCCAGTGGCTTCACAGCCAGATCGTGATTGTTGACGACTATGCCTATGAAGGCATGGACTTTACCAGCGACCCAGACTTGATGCTACTGCCCGGGACCAACTGGGGTCCTCAAGGTGAGAATAAGTTTGATAGTACATAAGTATTTTTGTACTTTTTAATGTATATTTAATGTTTTTTAACGATGAGATAAGAACTGACATGAAACTTTTATGCTTAACACAGATGTGGCGCCAGTACGACCTCCGGGCGAACCTCGCTATGTGCGATGAGGTGGCCAAATACCTGTTGGAGGGGGCGATGCCGATAGTCTCCACGAGGTTCTGAGGAACCTAGAGGGTTTGACTATGGGTTTCCCTCCCCTTCCTATGAGGGAGATTCCCGCTCATATGCAGCGACACACCATTGGTGTACCTGAGCAGTTTCTGGTTCCTCTTTGGAGGGTAGCTAGAGCTGTTTTAGCTTTTCTGGAGAAATAGGCTCATTTTAGTAGGTGTTCTGGCGTAGCCATATGAGTGTTTGTAGCTGGGCTTTGAGCCATTTTGTACTTAAATCATCCAAGTTTTGGAATATTTTGATGTAAAAAACTGGATTTCGATCTATATATATATATATATATACAAATACTTTTGGTATTTTGGTGGTGTAAATTTGTTTTAAAATGTTTTTGTGACAAATTTTTAACTTTAGTAAATGTTTTACTTCTCATGCATGCTGCTTATAACAAATGAGACAAATGCCAATCTAATACATAGTTAGCTAACCAATCAGCCACTGTACTTAATTCTCGAGGAACATGTTCATATGTGAGTATTTCAAATCGATGCTCCAAGAGGCGCACCCTTAGATAGTTACATAACAAGGCTGGATTACGGATGTGATAATGGTTTTTCAACTACATAACGACTAGCTGGGAGTCTAACCTAACCACTAGATTGGAGATTCCCCTTGATGACCCTTCCGTGAGAAGCGAAACGATGGAAATGTACTCGGGAATATTGTTGGTGGTGGTACCAAGAAAGATCCCCTCGGAGCAAAATAGTTCCGACTCGGGTGTATGGATGACCCAAGCAGCTGATGCAATGTGCCGTGTGTAACGACTGGCACCATCCGCGTATCCTACGTATGCTAAGGGCGACGACGACATCTGCATTGCGAGCAGAATGCATGAGACAAGTACTCCACTAAATAACAAAACAATCCAATCACATCAAAAAGGTAAGCAAAACTTATGAATACATAAAATTACAAAGCACATGCCCAGCACGACACTAGGCACAATACTTTTTCAGATAGAGCCCGTATGTGGGCTCCTTGAGTGGGATTCCGTCCCAATCCTGTAGTTCATATGCCCCCGAGGGGAGGAATTTCGTTATGACATAGGGACCTAGCCAAATGGGTCGAAGTGTGCATGCCTCCAAGAGATTATCTTTTGGATAATACAGCGATACGAAATCGCCCTCTTGGAAAGAACAAAGCCTAACCTCTTTCACAAATTTGGCTTGTACCTGCTCTTTGTGAGCTGTGAGTGCCAAATCGACATTTCGACGAGTTTTATCCAGTTGTTTGAGGTATAGTAGGAGTTCTTCTTTGGCTGTGGGGCCGGGCATGGGTTCAATGGCTATTTCAAGGGAAGGAATTGGCCACCCATTCCGTTTTGCTTCGTCGTAAACTTGGATCTCATGCACGAAAAATGACGAATTAAAGTCGGGCAATTCCTTGTGAGACCAAACAAATTCATCGTGGAATTCCTCATGGAGGCAAGTGGAGGTTGCAATTTCCTCGAGACTGCAATCTGCTCGCATCTGGGTGTCTTTCACGATGTCTGTCATGACAGAAATATCTATGGGCATTGACCTGGAAGTGTCGTCCATATTTTCTTCCACCCCAAAAGTTTGGATGCTTGTATAGGGTGGGGAAATGATTTCGTTTTTGTCAGAGGACAGGGCTTGAAGAGGCATCATGTTTGAATCAGATGTCGGACCCCAAAGATGCCAATCCTCCCAATGTTTCTCTCCAAAACTCATGATTTCGTGAACGGCTTCGTCCGTAGATGGGAGTTGATCGCATGGATCTAAAGGAGGAGCGGTTATGGGAAATTGGGTGGTACCGTCGGCGATAGCCAACATGACCGGAGATGTGGATGCGGATTGAATGCCTTGGTAGGCCGATTCAGCTGGTGACAGTGGCATCTAGTCTCTGAATGTGTCAAGGTCTGAAGGTGCCGTTAGGATCCAGGGATCGGTCAGTTCATGAGGAATTGATGAAAGCATGTTGACCAATTGTGGAACCTACGGCGACGGAAGAGGAAAACAACCCATCAGGGAGGAAGCCTTCAACAAACCGGTACCTATACTGACAAAACTGTCAGTTACACCTCCTACTAGGGGTACGGAGCCACTTGGTAATGGTGAATAATCAAGGGTGCAGAAAGACAACTGATCCATTGTGATGACCTTTCCATCCAATGGAAATAGGATGATACGAAAGACAGTGGATACGACGGCCATCATGGCATATGTCCAACTACAACCCAACAACAGATTATAGTCGAGTCTCTTGTCCATGACTTCTACATCCACCGTTACTGTTTTCCCAGCCAAAGTGATGGGAAAACTGGCTAAGTATCCTTTTGGGACAAAGGTGTGGCCGTCGAAAGATTTAAGGGAGTTCGACGGCAGTGAGAGGGTTGGGGAACCCAAGGCGAGCCAACATGAAGCCGACATGACGTAGGTTGAAGCACCTTCGTCAATGACAGTTTGGTGTATGCCTTTCCCTTTCGAAGTGATATGCACCTAAAATGCAAGCTGGTGGGAAAGAGGAGGTTTACACTTGTCCATGTTGAAAATAGCAAGCATGGAATCCGTAGGGTCAATACCCCTGATAGCTGAAAGCAAAGCTTTCCTTTAGCTGGGGCATGTTTGTAATACTTCGAGCACCGACATAGCCGACGACACTTGCGCCAAATTCTCTATGATGTTGTGGTGTTGGGCGGCATGTGCAAACGTGTTGTGTGTTGTGCGTCAAAGTACCCCCTTGGGGGGTCAGATTACAAAGTCCTCAACCGGCCTTTCGATTCGTAAATTGTTGGTCGGCGATGGGTTTTGACCTGCGGATGGTTCTGCTGCCAGAGCGACAGAAGCTTCATAAGATTTGGTTCTAGTTGTTAGTTCTACCGTTTCAAATGCGTAAATGGTAGAACTTCCTTCACCAGCTGAAGGGTGTTTCAAACTGTTGCTGCCCCTTGACGTGGGTTGTAGTTGGTTGGCAACAAGATTTCGCTGTTGTTGATTAGGAAAAGGATTTCTAAGGACAGCAAGTGCCTTACCAGAATCTTTCTTGGTAAGGTAATATGTGCATTCTTAAGACACGGACAATGCCAAGTTATGTGATCTTCAAGACAGAGTTTGCATGAATAGGTGGTGCCTTTATCCTTTTCCGTATCAGTAGGAATAGCGACCTTCTGTTTCAGGTTGGGCTACTTAGATAACTACTCCTCAGAAGGAGTAGTCTTGTTCTTATTCTTCTTGTTCTTACTACCGGATTTCTGTGTAGATTGCACAGAGTTAATTGCAGTGGCAGGAGGAGCAGACGCTTTGGTAGAGGGGTCCACTACCAGCTTGGCAACAGAACCACTGAGTTGTTTTACAACGACCCCGGAGGTTGCGCTGACGATCCTGTCCGCGTGCACTCCAGGGTGCTGAGTGGTGGGAGGATTGGGGTTACCAGGAGCATAGGGGATAATGTCGTAGAGAGTGCCAGACTGTGAATAAATCAAATCTAAGTGTTGGGCACGACGTATGGATTGGTCCTCTATGACCGCACCACCTAGAGCGACATCTCTAGCGATTTGTGGGAGAAACGACTTACAAAACTAGTCTGTTCAGAGAAAATCAGGGATGTGAGCTTTGACTAACCTCCGCCTACGTCTCCATTCATGGATATGATCGGATATGTGGGTGGCGGTATCCTGACGAAACAAAGTAAGTAGCCCCATCCCTATCTCATAATGGATAGGTAACTGAAATTGCTTTAGGAACTCCATCGCTAATGCGTCAAAGGTATTCACTGACGCATGTGGTAACTCAATATACCACTTTGCAGCATTGCCAGTGATGGTGCGAGGAAAAAGACATAACCGGACACTGTCATCCACCATAGAGTTAGAAACACACCAGAGATGGTAGGTAGTGACATGAGTGCCCAGATCCTCCCCTTGTTTTTCGTCGAACTTAAGAATGTCTGTCGGTATTTTATGCGGGATTGGCGGCCATTGTAAGTTGTGATAGATGGGGTCATTTGTCAACTTGTATAAGTCGGGGATATCCAATGTTGCCAAAAAAGGCAAATTGTTGGGTTTCCCCAACTCAGACCATGGTGATGACGGATGACCTGAGGAGCTCTGTGCTCCTCCCATCGTTTGGTTCCCCATGGTGTACATGGGTTGCATGGTGTAGCAGTTACTTTGCGATATGGTGTTGTAGAGTGGATTTCCATGAGGATTTTGATACTGGGGTATGAAGTTGCCCCCAATATAAGCGGTGCCCCCTTGACTCATCTGAGCTTGTGAGTAGGGTGCCCCCATGGATTGGGTGGGAATCCCTTGTGGATTCCCAACCGACACAGAACTAACCATATGGCTTTGATTGATAGAGGGAACACTCATGTCAATCAGCGACTATCCATGCATGCCTGAGAATGGCAGGGGAATTGTGACATTCCCCACCGCCATGTGCATATTGGGAACCGCCCCAAATATCTAAATCTGTGGGTTGGAACTATACATTGGTTTCCGACCTTTTTGTTGGTAAACTGGAATCGAGCCCATAGTGCCACATTGAGTGTTGTATGGAGCACTATATGTGGCACTAATCGAATGTATGCTTTGTGGCACCATAGGAGTGGAACCTGGCATCTGTTGGGTTCCACCTATAGAGGGTGTTATGTGAGTTGCAGTACCTAGGACGAACAGGATTGCGGGATTCCACATTATCGGTGTTGTGATGACCGTCGACTGGGGAAGTGGTAGAAGACTCACAGTGTTTCTATAATTCCACCACCCTTCAGGTGTCAACTAAATAGATGGGAGAGTTCCTCCTACTAAAGAAGGAAGTACAAGTACCACGGGAGTAATGATAGGTTCCGACAGATCTGTAAGTGGAGTGTTAAAATGAGGAAGAAATCCTTCCGTGAAGAAATCCTCTGGCAAACTAGAATCATCAGTCATCCAGACAGATCTCGTGTGCAATTTAGGAGACTGATTCCTCGAAGATGAGGAATCCGAGTCAGTGGAACTCGGCAAATCCTCCACAATGAGTGGAGGAAGACCTAGCAATCATCTGGATTGACGATGAGGACCAGATGTAGCCACAATGACTGTTAAGTTTTATCAGATAAATTTTAATGTGATATTCTTTAAAGTCTCGAAAACGATAGCACTCAGGTACCTAAAAATAAAAAATACACTAAATATGTCAATCAGCAAACAGAGGGAAATTACCTCGTCTGATAAACACCGATTACTGGAGATGAAACCCAGTCTCTCAATGAGTAATAGAGAAGGATGGCCAAATGTACGGTTACGGTTACTTTTGAGCTTCGCCCGAACCTCATATTAAGGGGCCAAGTACTCTCGTGAAGACGAGCACCCTCCCAAAAACTAAAGACAAAGTAGATCTGTCCATTTTAGGTACTAGGACAGCCCGTCCCAATCACCTTAGGTAAGTACCTAGAAGGTTTGGCCACTAGAGATACCTCAAATCACAGACATTACCAGGGGGGACATAGTCGTAGACAGCACGCTGTGTGGGCAGGACACCTGAGTCCCCAACTCAGTTCCGAAATCCTCGAAGGGACCCCCAATGCACAGAATGCCCAAAGGAGTTGTAAAAGAAGGCGGGCTACCTTCAATTACAGTCTGATGTTGTCTTGTATTTCGCTCCATTGTTAGTGGAGTGGTCCTGGTAATATGAGTGCAGAAGGATTTTTCACTCGTTAACGACACTAGTTTGATTTTCAACCTTGGGCAGTTGACTCACACTCTTATCCCAAGGTCCTAATCTATCTAATGTTGGTTTGCTCAAAAAGAGTTAACTGATTGATTTTAGTGTAAATTTTAGTGTACTTTCTTATTTGTCTTCAGTGGGGGTGTTGACGTATGAATATGATGAGACTCTCGACTCAATAAACCATGCAGAACAATGCTTTGAAAAAAAAAATTCAATTTCTTATGCAAACAAGTCTTATTCTACACATGCATCATTTCACATATTCATGTATTTGTCAGTGCATCTAAAGTAATTCAACATTTTGCATAACCAAAAGTTTCTTTTCTCAATATTCCCTAACAACTATTGAACCAAAACAAAGAAGCCTACAACTATTTTGACAGAAGGAGATATACAGTTTATCAGCTTTTCTTTCAACAAAAATGACTTTTATGAGAGAAAAACTAAAACATTTTCTTAAAAAATAAATTTTAAGACACCAAATTTGTTAGCATGATACTGTTGCAGATCTTACTTTAGCCCCTGAGACAAGTTTCCCCCCCCCCCCTTTTGGTCCACAAAATCTCTTGAAAAACATGGAAATGGGAGACTAACGCTCTGTCTGTGTGTAAACAGAGCTTTAGTTTGGCCACTAACGCTCCCTGTGCACAGTCAAAGAGCTTTATAAAGCTCTGTGTAGACCAGCAACCTGCGTTAGTGAGGGAAATAGCTCAAAAAGATGGCTTTTGGGATCGGTTTCTGAAGAGAATACAACTTTGCAGGATGAAACAAGGTAGATGGTGGATCAGAAAAGGATTTGAAGGAACGGGAAGCTCATAGAAGAAAGAGAAGATCTGAGAGGAGTCCAGGCAACCAGGAACTAGATGTATAGTCCCCAGTGGAGTCGCCAATTCTGCTATGGGGTAAAATGCACAGGATGAAAACTACCCTCGAAAGTCTTCCCGGGACTTTCGACAGACCGTAAGGTTATCTGCAAAAGCTACCTATTACACACATGTTCATCTATCAGACATATATTGACAGGGTATGGAAAGAGGATCACCTTTGGTTCTTTCTAGATTCGCTTAGGGATATCCGTGCGGTAAGAAGAACTCCTCCTAACTGACTCCAAGACGATTCCTGCACAAAAGAACAAAGCAAACCAATCAAAGCATATACTTCTGACAATTAATGTAAGAATCTGTAACAAACATGTATAAATGTATAACTTATCTACTCAACACAACAAGCATCAGAATGAACAAATGAATGCACAATATCATGGACACTTTCGAGTAGGGAACACAACCATAGTCCTATATTCAGAATGAAAGGGTGATTACAACAACCCTATTGTATTAGCCTTCCTTATCCCTTCTTCCTCTCTCTCTCTCCTTTAAGCTAGCTCCTTCAAGAATATGACAGTTTCACAACAGCACTATGGGCTATCCTTATAAATGCTCTGACCCTTTTGCAATGGCCCTCTCATTGCTTATGTAGCAATCGATTTAGGGCTGCCAAACTCCACCTATAGTTCATTAGGGCAAAAACCAGGAACCTACCCTGTTTACAAGCTTTTCCCATTTTCCTCTGTTCTCGGAATAGAATTTCTCCAAATATCTTTATTTTTTGAGTTTCCTTGCTTTTCTTGCATAAATATAGGGATTTAATATCTAGATATTTATTGGCAGATTCGTTGGTAGAACCTCTTGAACATCACTTAATTTCACTAACCCTCCCCCTGGTCTAACAACAAGAGTTAGCAGGTTGACTAACGCTTCTTTATGCTTGGTAACAAGCTTTATAAAGTAGGTTGTCAGTGTACAGAGAGCGTTAGTGTGGATTCTGGGCCTGCAACTGTGGTCATGTATCCGGTCATCTTGTCTTTCTCCTCTAAGTTGATTAGGAGGTCAATTTTTCCTATAACATTGGCATAAGGTGAAGCTGTGAAGAAATCCCAAGAAGGACAACTTTTGAGAAAAAACTGTGTATTTTGATTCACACAGCAGTGTCGTAGTGTAGGTGACATGCAATGCACAGTAGTTTCGTAGCGCGCTACAAAATTGCTGTAGCTGTAGTTTTGTTTTTGAATTAATCTTCAAATGAAAAAGGGGCTATTTTTGAGAAGGATGTTGCTACAGAAGATGTAATAAGATCATTTGAGAATGTTTAGACCCTAAGTAAAGATGAACTCAAGGAATGCAAGATATATGCAAGAACTAAGCCTTGTGCTACAAAAATAACAGTAAATTTCGTAGCTCATCCAATTTTTCTTCCTTCAGGCAACTTCAAGGAGTTTTGTTTTGGCACAAATGTAAGAACAGGGTCCTATGATTAATCCAATATGTGTCATGTGACTAAAGGAGATAGTGTGGCTAGCAGAAACTTCGAAGAATATCCTTGAAGACCAAAGCAGCATTGCAAGGGACAGTTGCCTAGTTTTCAAGACAATCAAAGGAGAGGTTATTGAAGGCCAGCATGGAGGTTATAGTCATCACCAAAGTCGAAGTGTAGGAGGAGGAGGAGCTATCAAAGTTCGAATTTATTCCAAATTCTAGGTTGTTGCTAGCATAATAAGGAGTTGTACTCCTAATTGTATTAGGACTCTAGCACTGTTAGTTAACTACTACTTGTAATTAATAGTTTGTTTAAAGTATGAATTGGTGTCAAGTCAAGTAAATTCAAATTCCCCTCATGTTGGGGGAAGGAATCCAAGATTGTAATGAACTCTATAAAGAGAAAGAGGTGTAATGCACCAAAGGTTGGAAATTTTCAAAGTAAACAATCATACTGTGTCATTGTGGGAGGCTATGTTTTTTATGTTAATACAGAGATTTGGCTTTATTTACTCAGGATTCAGAAGAGAGTTTTAATGTTTGATTTTTCCTCATGGTTTCCTTCATTTACTCACTTGTAGTGGTATGAATACATGTTACTTAGAATTCATTGACAATGCTCTAACTTCCTTCATGTGTTTATACATTGTGTTCCTTACATTATCTCTTTGTTTGCTGATATATTAAAACTCTTGATGCCCTAACTTCCATGTTAAGCTAATCTTACTGTGATACTAAAACATATTCGGAATCCATAAGCCCAATGGATGTTTATTGATTGTGTTCAACCATTATACTTTTCCTTTTGTTTTTTCATAGAGTTAGCCATCTAATCTTTAACCTAGTGAGAGAGCCCTCTTAGGTTGAGGAGGCTAAGCCTCAGCCAAAAGTTGGTTTGAAACAATTACTCAAAATCTTCCTGATTAGCAGCCTATCAAGGGTGGATTTTGTGATAACAGATTAATTAGTTGGAGAAATTCAAGCTAGAAGTCTTTGTGAAGACATGCAACAGTTATCCCTTAAATTAAGGAAGTTATCCCTTAACTAAGAAGATAAGGATGAGTTGTTTTTGAGTTGTAATTAGTTAGCTCAGTTAACTGAGTTAAGTCCAGTTAAATTAGTTCCAAACAGTTTGAGGAACTAATTGTGAGTTTAGTCAGTTAATGCATGCATGCATGTAACTAGTGTTCTCTAGATAACTAAATATTCTCTCATGAATAACTCATGCATGTCAGTTCAAACAAAGACCCAGTTGAGATTAAAGGTAGGGACAATGTACTATCAGTTGGAGGAATTTTCCTATAAAGGAAACTCATCCATGCAGAAGGAATTCATTCCTTCAGTATTGCGCAGTTCTGATAGTGTGTTGGAGCAATGTGTGAGAGCAGTGTCACACAAGGTTATAGCAGGAGCACCCAGGGAAAACTGCGCAATGAAATAGGATGCTTGGATGACATAGGGAAAGGCATATGGTTTTTCTGGTCTTTCTATGAGCAGTGAGGGATTGTACTGAGAGCTGGATAGCTATGTGTAATCTCTGAGATATTTCCATTGTATGATAATACAGATAGCAGGGTTTTTAGCTGAGGCTTTCCCCAGAGTATTCTTCTGTGTTTCATGTGTGATTGAATCTTATTCTCTGTTATATGTCTTATGTTTGATCTTTCTCAAATTGATTAAGCTTGCGCAAGTTTGATTGTAGAATTAGATTAAGTATTTTTCTTTAGTACATTGCATAATCAGATTAATCTACAATGAGAATTTCTACATATACATGCACTGAATATGTGGAGGCACTATCTTATTAGCAGGTGGTTTGTGCTTATGAGTGATCACATTGGGTTGAGGCATTTGTTTGACCAACCGAATATGAATTCCAAGCAGGCTAAATGGTTGGCCACGATCTGCGAGTTTGATGTCAAGATCATGTACATCAAAGGTAAAGATAACAGGGTGGTAGATTCTCTCAGCAGACGAGTATGGGTACATCACTCGATAGTTGTGAGCTCCTATGGGACAGACTTACAGGATAGGATCTTGTAGGTAGGAAAACAGTATGTCAAGTATATGGAGATTGTGCACAAGTTGCAACAGAGTGATAGTAGAGGTCAAGTTCCAAGACAAGATATATGCACCAAATAGCAGTGAACCTAGGAAGGTTATCTTGAGGGAGTTTCATGCAAAAGCATATTTAGGTCACTCCAGTTATCAGAAGACATTGAAAATGGTGAAGATATATTACTATTGCCTAAATTTGAAGAGGGATGTAGCAGAGTTTGTGGCTAGATTCTTTGATTGTCAACGAGTGAAGGCATAGTATGAACGTTAAAGTGGACTGCTACAGCCGATTGCGATTCCAGAATGGGAATGAGAGGTCATTTCCATGGACTTCATCACAGGGTTGTCAAAGACACTGAAGCAGCATGATTCCATCATGGTCATTGTGGACCAGTTAACAAAGGTTGCACACTTCATTTCATTGAAGTCTATGTTCTCAGCTAGTGATGTGGCACAGGTGTTCATCAGAGATGTGGTTAGACTGCATGGTGTTACAAAGAAGATTGTATCAGACAGGGATTCAAATTTCACTTCTAATTTATGGAAGGATTTATTTGCAGGTTTGGGCACGGAGTTGGTCTTCAACACATCTTATCATCCACAGACACATGGACAGACAAAGAGGGTCAACAGGATATTAGAGGACATGTTGAGGTTGTATGTGATGCATCAGTAGCAGAAGTGGGAAGAGTATCTCCCTTTGGTAGAGTTCACATACAACAACGATTATCATGAGTCATTGAGGATGAGTATGTTTTAGGCATTGTATGCACAGAGTTGTAACACTCCCATTAGTTGGAGTGATCTGGTTAGCAGAGTATTGATTGGACCAAATATGTTGGCAGACATGGAACAAGAGATGCAGGTGATCAAGAAGAATCTCGAGGCAACACAGGGTAGGCACAAGAGTTATGCAAACAGGAACATGTTGTTCAACGAGTTCCAGGTTGGGGAGCAGGTGTACTTGCGCATCAAACCGAAGAAGATTTCCTTGCAAATTTTATCATGTGCCAAGCTGGCACCATGGTTTTATGAACCCTTTAGTATCATTGAGAGGATTGGGCTAGTAGCCTATCAAATTGCACTAACTCTGACAATGAAATTACATGATGTTTTCCATGTATCTTTGCTTAAGAAGTATGTTAAGGATGTTGATCATGTAATTGAATAGTCTGTATTGCAGGTGGAACCAGATGGAGAATTCTAGCCAGAGCCTCAATGTATATTACAGAAAAAGGTGCTCATGCTCTAGAACCGAGCAATCGAGCAAGTTAAAGTGCAATGGAAGCACTTTGGGCCTAATGAAGCTACATGGGAGATGGTGGATCAGATGCAAGCCATGTATCCTTCCTTGATTTCTGATTGAGGCAAAGCAACTTGACATGGTGGTTTGGTATTTGCTTATGGTGGTTTGGTATTTTCTTATGGTGGTTTGGTATTTGCTTATGGTGGTTTGGTATATGATTTATGGTGGTTCGATATATGCTTTATGATGGTTTGATATATGTTATATGATGTTTTGATATGTGCTTATATATGATGACTAGTATATGTTCGATATATGTCTTCGTATATAATTTGGCATATGTTTTGGTGTCTATATTTATGGTGATGTTGCTATATGTACCCATGTGTATGGATGTAAATACCATAACGAGTTGTGTTATAAAGCTCCACTATGCGGTATGGGTATCATGTCATTATGGTTATGTTATCATGTTATTATGCTATCATGTGGTTATGATATCATGATGTTATGATGTCATGTGGATTGGCACTCAACAGGATGATCATTGTAAATACCGTAATGAGCTGCGATATAAACCTCCACTATGCAATATGTTGTCATGTTGTCATGATGTTCTTACCTTGAGAAAATATTTCATTGTAAATACTGCATCGATCTATGTTATAAAGCTCCATAAGAAGTATGTCTTCTTTCAGCGGGTTGCTGAAGCATATGAGTGATTGAACACCAAGGATGGTGTTCCCCAAGGGGGAGGGTTCTGTAACAACCCTGGTGAAAATTTCATGTAATAAAAGTTAAAAACAATAACCACGGATGAATGGGAAACTTATTCAAAGCTGAATGTTGGGCAAGACATCCCAGTGGGTGTTTATTTGGTTGTTTACGGTTAAGGAAATTGGAAAAAGCAATGGATAAGGCTTTGGAAAGGAAAAATGGAATTTTTGGCACAATTATTTATGAAAATAATGGAAATTAGGAGAAAAAGGAGGTGAACAGTCACAGGGTGCATGTGAGGAGGAAAATAATGGAAAATGAAGAAAATAAAGACCTCAAAAGGCTTATGAGGATTAGTTAGTAACCTTTTGTCAGTTTAGCTTTGAAGCTCTTTCATTATTCTCTCTCTCTCTCTTTCTCTCATACTCTTGGACATTTAGAGTTTTCTTGGAGCCCTTTGGAATTGGAGCAAGAAAGGAAAAGAAGGCAAGAGGAAGCAAAGATCAAGTAGGGAAAGGCAGGATCAAGCAGCTACAATAGGCTTTATTATAGGTATTGACTTGCATGTGTGTTTTCCTTGCTAGATTTGGCATGTAGGGGATTGCATGTGTTTCTTTTCTACCATGGCGTGGGTTTTTCTAGGTGTGACAATATTTTTAGCCTAGCCTTGCCATTTCTTGATATCTTTGATGAGATGGGTTCTCTCATTCGGTTGATGTGGGATGGCCGAATTGGATTCAAAGCTTATTGTGGTGGATTTCCAAATTGACAAACACATGGTGTAGTCGTACCTGAACCGAACTAAGGATGCATGAAGCCACTGGCCTAGTAACCCCTGAACTAGACTGTGGGTTGCGGTAGCCTCGATGGGCCTAGGAATCCTTGTCGGTAAATGGCGGGATATACGGTAAAGCCAAGAGGTGGATTTTCTCTCCATTGGGCCTAGTGATTCCAGGATGGAATGGAAGGTAAATCTTGGAGAGTATGTCTCAGTGTAGGGCCTAGTGATCGTTGGATTGGACTATGGATGCGCGATAAAGCTTGAGAGACTAGGAGGCACTCAAATTCCTCGCAGTGTAGGTGGAGAACTCCGATGGCATCCACATTGATTGGTATTTTTGATGTGTTCTATGAGTCCCACATTCATGTTTGGAATATGGCACAGGGGTGATTGGCTAAAAAGAGACTTGGCTTAGCCAATATATGGTCGAGTGTAACATGGTAGTTGTTTGTTCAATTTAATTTTCTTAAACTGTAAGCATAAATTATCGACTAGGGCACGTAAATTGATGAAGTGCAAGTGCATTGTATGTGATAGAAGTCTTTTATGTTGTTAAGGTGATTATGTTATCATTATGTAAGCTAATGTCAAACTATATAATTAGTGTTGAGATGATGTTATTATCTATACTAGGATGTTATTTCTAAGATTTTATAGTTAATTGATTATCCTAAATGTTATCTCTAGAATTAGTTCTGAATGAATTGAGTATTTAGAATGATTGGATAATGAATTTAACTCTTTTCAATTAATATGTTATGTTAATCTTCTTTTCAACTTATCAATTGGTTTTGGATTTTTATGTTGCAACTAAACAAAGCTAATTATGAAAGCATGAAATGACATAAAGGAAATCCTAATTTATCAACTTGGAAATGAAATATGCTTGAATTTGGAAGCAGAGAAAGACTACCACTCTTATCTACTGCAACCTTATTTCAATGCAAAAAGAAAAACAAAAACGAGATTATTGAGATATGAAATAACTAAGCTATGAATGAAATTAAATTACTGAGTTTACGCTAGGTATTAAGAAAATGAAATGATTTATTTTATGCTAGATATTAATAAAATGAAATGAATGATACAGAAATCAATCAAGTGAACCTAGTCACAAACTTCATTGAACTGCATCTTAAAAACATGAAAATAGGGCATCCATGAATTAAATCTATGAAACAAAAGAAAATCTAATCATTGCGAATCAAAGACCTAATATATGCGTAGGGGCCCTCCACGAGGCAGTCATTTGCCTTCAAAAAACAACACATAAAATATATGAAACAAGAACTTTACATTAAGCAAAAAAGAGTTCTACAGGATGCTCAAGTTATATATGGTGGCACCCACATTACACAGAGTTGCCAATGTTTTTATAGAGTTCTTATTAACAATATGAGAAATTTAAGCCTACAGAACTTCACTATAATCCTTATCAAAACTAAATCATATCGATTATTTGTCGATTTTCTATTGAAAAAGAAAATCGATGAAATCTCTTAAAATTCAGACTCTGTTCCAGTGTGTTGTCTTATTGTTGATTTTCATGGTTGACAGTGTTATAGTGTGGATCTCCTGATGAATTAGCTCGAGTAAATAGGAATAAATCCATAAGAAGATCATTCCATATCTACCCATATACTCATTTGCTGAGATGACACACTTGAACCCTATCAATAATGGAAATAGTTGCAGATCTGTGGATTAGCTGCAAAATCTGGTCAATTCTATAGTTGCATGTAAACTTTAATAGAAAAATAAGGCATAATGACAAAGTATTAAAAAGAGGACATATGAATATTTACCTTATCAAAACCTTATGTTTACTACATTTATTTGGATGACAGCGGTAGGAAAAAGGAGGTAAATATGGACAAAAAGGAGGTCAAGATAAAGTAGTTCTTGGACTCTACATTCCCCCACAATGGAGGTTTTGTATGTCCTCATACAACACAAAATTGTCATTTTTATGTATGTCTTTAGATACCTTTGCCAACACATCCAAGTTTCACTTTCTTATTCTTCTTAGCAGTTACTGCCATCCTTGGTTTCCTCATAAGGATCTTGTACTTCAGGTTAATGATTTCTCTTTTTATGGCCTTGTTTTCTTTCTTCAATTTCTTATTATTTTTATACCATAGACTTAAGTGAAGAATGAGGTTATCACTTTTGGCAATTTGAATTCCATTTTGTGCCTTCAGTGTTTGATTTTTAGTTTTTAGGTACATGTTTAATGTCTCCAGCTCAAAGATTTCTTGTTTTAAGACATTACATGTTGGAGGTTCTTGTGGCTCATTAAAATGGTTGATTCCTTCTTCTGGGCTCTGAATTGATCCTTTGGCTGTTGCGTCCTTTCTCTCTAATGATTCTATGTAATCATAGATTTCTTGTTGTACAGGATCCATTCCTGGGTTTTGTACTGGATTCTTTGGAGGTGAAATGAAGGGAGGTGGTGATACCCTTGCTGGCAGTCTTAGTGATTTTCTTGGAGAGTCCTCAAGATCTTCAGATTGCTCTTTTGACTCAAGATCAATATGCTCTACAACTTCTGAGGATACTTCTTTAACTGTGTTCAATTTGGTGCTTCTTCTCAAACCCGTGGTCGACAACCTTTGAATCTTCTTTTCATTAACTTTTGGAATTTCTTTCTGAGGCAACGTTTTTATTCGGGATAAAACCTCTATTTTCTTGCTGGATTTCTTTCTTCTAAGACTTTCTATGTTCATTTTCTACAAAATTTCTACAATTGGTAGATCATCCTCTAACAAATCTTGTTGATGTTGTGCTTCCTATTCTATTACTGTCTCAATTTTTCTCTTTCTTACCCTTAGGGTTTTTCTATCTCTTGGATGTTCAGGGGTTTTCTCTTCAAAGTGATTTCTTACTAGAAAATATTCCCAATTATCACCTATGCTTTGAAGATGAAACTCAATCAAAAATTTTACTAACCCATGATGGTACATTGTGTTGTCTATAAGTTGGATTTTCTTCTGAATATTTACTGACATTTTCTTAAGGCTATGCAATAGAAAGTATGGAAGATTCATTTGATGTTCTTCAAGGAAATTCATCAATAGCCTAATGTGATAGAAAAACATACACCCAAATTGGCCTTCACAAGTAACAAATTTCTGAAGGATAAGGAGCAAATTTCTCCATTTACTTTTGAGGGCAGAGCTAGGAATACCTTTTCTGAAGACAATAGTATCCATGCTTGGGATTTTTAAGAAAATTTTCCAGTCTTCTCCTTTGATTCCTCTATTCTTGAACCACTTTTCTCCAGCTCTAGGCAATCTGGTGGCCTCTGTAATCAGGGACTCTGTCAATGCGAACTTGACATCACCTATTTCTACTTTTGTTCCATCAAAAGATCGTGCAAAGATTTTTGTCACCTAACTGTTGAAACCATCAAACTTTTCTATGAAATATAACCGCTGATATTTCTGTAACAATTCTCTGGTCTCGGGGTATCCTTCCAAAAATTTCCTTCTCGTTGGCTCTGTTCGAACAATAACGCCCATGGTGAGAGATGTTTCGTCTCAAGAACTGTTTTACTTGACAGGGAAAATAGTCTTAGTACAGTTTCGCCCTAGGACGGAGATACTATTTGTATTTAAAGAATGAGAGAAGGGGTGAGTATAATGAAGGTTCACAGGGATGAGTTAGTCGTTTGAATGCATTTAATTCAATGATTCAACGATCAAATTGATGGATCCGAAATGAGTATGGGATAGGAGTTAAAATGCTGGTGGATTCTAATGGATTTCACATGGGACTATCATCCATGAACTGTAATGATTCCGATTTTTTCAGTAATGTTATGTCCACATAATTCATATATGCAATATGTTAACCCCTATTGGTAAATTAAAGTGTTACATACCTTAGATTTATTTTCTAACCTTTATTTGTCCCTTAATGTCATTTGCATGTACTTTGTACTTTGAAAGGAGTCAATCATTTCTTCAATTTGAGCCACCAAGTGTCCCTGTCAGATTGGCTACAGAAACCTTATCAGAGTTGCAGAAACTTGCCAGAGTTGCAGAAAATCACTAATTTTGTAGATAAATTTTTTTGAAGAAAGGGATGTTTAGGAAAAAAGGATTTTTAGAAAAATGATTAAGAGAAAATTTAAGGTGCCAACAAGAATTGTTTTTCACTTTATTTTTTATGTATAAGCATGCCAACAACTTGTTGGTTTTCATGTTTATACATTATTATTATTTTATTTTTTATTTTTTATGTTTTTTTATGTGAAACAAGAAAAATAAAATTTCTAAGGTGGAAAATAAGAAGAATTCCTCTCAACCATCTTCAATTTTGAGTTATCTTGGAAAAATTGACAAATTCTTCTTTTGTCAATGACTTCTGATAAAGTCTAAGTCGATTTCCATTCACTAAAAGAGTAATTTTATCTTCATCAATAGTCTTGATTCTGACTGCACCATTGCCAAAGACATTTTCAACTTCATAAGGTCCAAGCCAGTGAGTTTGGAATTTTCCTTGGAAGTTCTTGAACTTTGAATCAAAAAGTAATGCCCAATCTCCTGGATGAAATTTTCTTTCTTTGATGTATTTGTCATCCCATCTGGATCTCTGTTGTTGAACTAGGCTAGTCTTCTGGAAGGCACCTTGTCTTATTTCATCAAGTTCATTGAGTTGTCCCATCCTTTGTTTTTGGGCTTCTGATAAGTCAAGATCCAATTAGACTGTTGTTTTATATGTCTGGATCTAGAATTCTATTGGAAGTAATAATTGCTTCCCATAAACAAGTTCATAGGGAGTATGTCCTGTAGTGCTTCTCCATGTAGTTCTATAAGCCCACAAAGCTTCTAGAAGCTTTTCTGCCTAGTCCTTCCTATGTAAGTGTACAGTCTTGGTGAGAATTGCTTCAATCACCTTGTTTGTAGACTCAACTTGTCCATTGGCTTGTGGATGGTATGGAGTAGATTTCTGATGCTTGATTTTGTACTGTTCCACGAGCTTCTGCACTAATCTGGATGTAAACTGTGTTCCTTGATCTGTTACAATTTCTCTTGGGACACCAAAATGAGTGAAAATATCCTCAAAAAGAAATGAAACTACAACATTTTCAGTAGCAAAAGGAAGTGCTTTAGCTTCTACCCATTTAGTGACATAATCAATACATACTAGAATATACCCTTTTTGTTTTGAAGGTGGATTGATTGGACCAACAAAATCTAGCGCCCATTTCTCAAAAGTTTCAATGAGTGCCTAAGGTTGTAATGGAATTTCATTTGAAAGAGTAGGTTTCCCCATCCTTTGACAATTATCACATCTCTTAGCATATTCTTTGGTATCCTTGAAAATGGAAGGTCAATAACATCCTAAGAGAAGGATCTTATAAGCAGTTCTTATGTTAGAGAAATTTCCTCCACATGGTTCACCATGGCATTCTTTAAGTATTTCTGGCATCTCGTCTTCTCGAACACATCTTCTGATGATGAGATCTGGTTCTGTTTTGTACAATTCTTCATTTATCCATGAGTAAGATGTGTTGTTGTGAATTATCCTCCTCTTTTCTCTAGGAGACAAATGAAATGGTAATTTCCCTGTAGCTAAATAATTAACAATATCTGTATACCAAGGTGATTTAGTAGATAATGTAAAAAGATATTCATCAGAAAATTTATCCTCTACAGGTTTATCATTCTGAATTCTAGATAAAAATTCAGCAGTTGTATTTTTTTCCGGGTCGATCTAGAATGGTGATGTTGAATTCTTGCAACAGTAAGAGCCATTTTTTTATTCTGCCATTAGTGATTGGTTTATTCATTTTATATCTAATGGTAGAATGGTCTGTGTGAATGAAAGTTTCATAGAAAGTTATATAATGTCTGAATTTATTAATGGCATGAACTACAACTAAAAACTCTTCTCTGTTACAGTATAATTTAGCTCTGTTGGAGTTAAATTTTTACTGGTATAATAGATTGCATAAGGAGTAAGGTATTTTTATCCTAGCACAACTCTTAAGGCTATGTCTGAAGCATCGATTAATATATGGAAAGGCAATTTCCAATTAGGCGCTTCAGAGATTTTCTTTTTCAAAGTTTCAAAGGCATTTTGACAATCAGAATCCCAATTGAATTCACAGTATTTGGTAAGTAGTTTGAAGAGTGGAGATGCCATTTTTGTGAAGTTTTCCATGAATCTTCTATATTATCTAGTAAAACAAAGAAAACTCCTAACATCTCATTGACAATTTGGCACTGATAATTTAGAAATGACCTCTACTTTAGATGAGTCTACCTTAATTCCATCTCCTGAAATATGGTGACCTAAAACAATTCCTTCATTAAACATCATAAAACATTTCTCATGGCATAACGAAAGGTTTGATTCTTTACATCTTATTATAATTTTTTCTAAATTCTCAAGTGCTTCTTAAAAATAATCTTCGTAAACTATGAAATTATCCATATATACTTCCAAACAATCATGAATAAAATCAAAGAAAATTTCGAGGACTGCTCTTTGGAATGTTGTCGGAGCATTACATAATCCAAAAGGAAGGACTTAGTAAGCATAAGTTCCCCATGGACAGGTAAATGTGGTATTATCTTGATCCTCAAGTGCTACCTAAATCTGATTGTATCCACTAAAACTGTCCAAAAATGAAAAATAATTTTTCCCAGCTAATGTGTCTAAGACTTGATCTATTAAAGGAAGTGGAAAGTGGTATTTTAATGTTGCTTTATTCAATTCCCTATAATTGATACATATTCTCCATTTGTAATTTTTCTTAGGAATGATTACTAGGGGTGAAACCCACTGACTGTCTGATATTGGATAGATGAAGTTTACATTTAGCAGTTTTTGTAGTTCCTCCTTAACAATTTCTTTTAGATTTGGATTCATTCTTCTTTGTGGTTGTCTAATTGGTCTTGCACTCTGTTCAATGTAGATATGACGCATGCAAGTTTTAGGATTAATTCCTCTCATATTAGTGTAATCCCATGCATAAGCAGAAGAGTGTTTTTGTAAAATTTCTACCAGTTGGTTTTTCTATAATTCTTCCATGTTTTCATTAATGTTTTGCCTGGAAAAATTTCTATTGAAGAATTTCCAAATTTTTCCATAGAGTGTAAAGACACTTATCTAGATGATAGATATTTGATTCGAATATGGTCATAATATGAGGAGTGTTCATTATTTTCCATTAGATTTAAAATTTGGTCCTCCTCACTTACTTGTTTAGTAGTGCAAACAGGTTGTATATCATCATCAACATCTATCCATTCCTCACTCTCTATTTCTATTTTATTTTTGCAGGTGGATACAATGTAAATTTCTTTGTAGAACTTCCATCTGAGATAAACATGTCACCTGATCTACAACTGATGAAAGCATCATCCATAGCTAACCAAGGTCTTCCTAGGATTAATGGATGTCCTCCTAAATTATTCTTGGGTGTTAAAACCATGAAGTCGACAGGATATTCCCAAGAATCTAAGGATACACAAACATATTCTAACACACCATCAGGGTTAATTACAGACCTATCTGCTAATTACAATAGTGTTGGTGTGTATTGAAGGTTAGGAAGCCTTAGTGAATCCATGATTTGTTTACTCATTGTGTTTGTGGCTACTCCTAGATCAATCAGTGTGTTTGGTATTTCAATTCCATTGATGTGAAATTTCACAATGGGGCTCCCTAGATCTAGATATTTTTGTATTGTTTCTTTCCCCATCATGATTTCTACAATTTCCCCAACTAATTGAATTCTTTTTATGTCTTTCCTTTTTCTTCCTGATCTTTGAGTACTCAATTCCTTGATTATTTTTGAAAAAATTGGTATTTTTTTATAGCTTGCAATAAACGAATTTTTATACGAACATTTCTTAATCCATCCAGCATATAATAATCAGGCAATGTGATTTTTTTTCTATTCCATCAATTTTCAACCATTCAAGAAACGATGCTTTAATGGATACTGAGGGTTGTTCTATAATAGGAGTATCATCAGAATTTATAGGAACATTTTCTGTTTGATTATTTTCTTTCTGAGGAAGAGAGATTTCTCCTTCTTTAGATTGATTTTAATCTTTTTTAAGATTCGTCCTTGCTTCCTAAATGACAACAGGGGGTTTTCTTTGTAATACTCTACCAGATCTTAATTGAACATTATTTAGATCTAGTGGAGTTATTACATAGGTTTGAGGATTTTTCCCTTCCATATTGTAAACAGGTTGTGACATTTTATTATTTGGATTCGAAAGTGGTTGAGCAGGTAATTGCTTTGGTTTTTGTGCAAATGGTAGGGAGAGCTGTGGATTTCGAAATTGGATTTGAACTTGAGGTAATTGATTAGATTGAGGTAAGAATTGTGGTGGGAAATTAGGATAGGATGGTGAATATTGTTGATATTGAGCATGAGCCCCATAAAGATTTTTCCATCCCTGATTCCAAGATTGTGATTATGGTTGAGCCCAAGGTAGCTAATATGGATTCCAATTATTTTGTGAAGAGTCAAGACTGAGAAAATTGTTGTGATTTAAAGCCTTGTGGTTGATTTGCTTGAGAGTTCTGCCATGGTCTTTTGGCAATAAAATAAAGAGGGTCTACTTGTTCTGGTATTCCTTCATCATTAAATACAACCTTAAGACTTCGTAGAGAAGGACTTTCTTTAGTATCATGGTTATTTTCACATATGGCACAAGTTTCTATGGTTTTTAAGTCTACAGGACATTCTCTTAGAGCATGCTTCTTTCTACATTTGGGACAAAAGATGGATAATGCAGCATTTTCGTACTTTTGCTTGTTTTGTATTTTAAGGGTGTAAATTTGTTCACTCAGACTCTCTAAAATATTTGTATTATAAGTATCAAGCAAGATTCCTAATTATTCCCTACTGGGACCTGTCCCAACCGCAGATTTATTGATTCTTGATAAGAGAGGATCCCTAGGATTTTTTCCAACTCGTGCTTTACCCCTTGAGATATGTACACAGATCACAAATATATGAAAATGATAATTGAAAAATATCTCCTATTCTTGTCAAGTTATGGAGATCAATCCACTCCTCTTTGATAGATTTGAGTAGGAGGGCTTTCAAAGTTTCCTCATCCAGACTATTCATTTTTTCCATCTTAAGATTATAAACAAATCTCTCGACTAAGTCTTCAAGATTCTCATCTTCTTTCTGTGTCATTTTGAAGACTTTGTCCCTAATGTTGTGAGGCATACAATATTCCCTATATTTCTCTAAGAATGCTTCTTTCATTTGTGCCCATGTCCTTATAGTGTTCGTTCCTAGACTCATGAACCATTTCAATGATGAATTTTAATTTTTGAGCATCTTGTATATAATCATATGATCTGCATAATACTTCAAATTCAAAGAGAAATGTCTCTGGGTCTTCACTTCTTTTTCCATGGAAATTAGGAAGAAGAAAAGGTGAAATATTTTTCATTGTGAGGGTTGTATCCTCATCAAAGATAGGTCCTCTACCTCTACCTCCTCCTGTGCCTCTATCTCCACCTCCTCCTCTACCTCTACCTCCTCCTCCAATCCTAGGTTGTTCACCATTAACTTCGTGTGCCTCTCCATTTCTTTCTTCAGCCATGATGAATTCTTCAGTATCTAGTTCCTCTATGAATGGATAATCAAGATGAGTTTCTTATCCCTCTTCTTCACTAGGAATTTCTAATTCTTCTCCTAGATTTTTTTCACCAGTGGAAGATAGAAAAACTATTCCTGTAGTTGGGGATGTAGGATCTTCTTCGATTACAGCCTCAATAGATGAAGTAGGAGAAGTTCTGGATTGGATTTCAGATCTTAAGACTTCAGGAAGTCTTTGTTGGCCTATGGACGGAATTCGAGTTTGAGTGGGTGGTGTGGAACTTCGAAGTCGTGGTGGAGTGAGCATATTTGTGGGAATTAAGCTTCTTCCTCGACCTACAAATATACCTCTAGAGTCTCTTTCCCTATGCATATCACGTTTTTATTTGTTTTTTTTTTTTAACTTCTATTTACACTTCCCCGGCAATGACGCCAAAATGTTTAGTCAATTTAATTTTCTTAAATTGTAAGCATAAATTATCAACTAGGGAAGGAAAATTGATGACGTGCATGTGCAGTTTATGTGCTAGAAGTCTTTTATGTCGTTAAGGTGAATATGTTATCATTATCTAATTTAATGTCAAACTCTAGAATTAGCATTGAGATGATGTTATTATCTATACTAGGATGTTATTTCTAAGATTTTATTGTTAATTGGTTATCCTAAATGTTATCTCTAAAATTAGTTCTGATTGAGTTGAGTTTATAGAATGATTGGATAATGATTTGAACTATTTTCAATGAATATGTTATGTTAATATTCTTTTAAACTTATCAATTGTTTTTGGATTTTTATACTGCAGCTAAACAAATCTAATTATGAAAGCATGCAATGACATAAAGAAAATCCAAATTTATCAACTTGGAAATGAAATATGCTTGAATTCAGAAGCTGAGAAAAATTGCCACTCATATCTACTGCAACTTTATTTCAGTGCAAAAAGAAAAACAAAAACGAGATTACTGAGCTATGAAATCACTAAGCTATGAATGAATGAAATTACTGAGTTTATGCTAGGTATTAAACAAACGAAATGATTGAGTTTATGCTAGATATTAAGCAAATGAAATGAATGATATAGAAATCAATTAAGTGGACCTAGTCATGAACTTCATTGAACTGCATCTTAAAAACATGAAAACAGGGCATCCATGAATTAAATCTATGAAACAAAAGAAAATCTAATTGTTGTGAATCAAAGACCTGATCTACGCATAGGGGCCCTCCACAAGGCAGTCAGTCGCCTTAAATCAACAACACATAAAATATATGAAACAAGAACTTTGCATTAAGCGAAAAAGAATTCTATAGGATGCTCAAATTACATACGGTGGCGCCCACATTACACAGAGCTCCCAATGTTTTTATAGAGTTCTTATTAAAAATATGAGAAATTTAAGCCTACAGGACTTCACTATAATCCTTATGAAAACTAAATAATATCGCTTATTTGTCAATTTACTGTTGAAAAAGAAAATCGATGAAATCTCTTAAAATTCGGACTCTGTTCCAACATGTTGTCTTGTTGTTGACTGTCATGGTTGACCATGTTATAGTGCAGATCTCTTGATGAATTAGCTCAAGTAAATAGGAATAAATCCGTGAGAGGATCATTCTCTATCTACCCATATACTTGTTTGCTGAGCTGATGCACTCGAACATGTCAACAATGGAAATAAATGCAGATCTATGGATTAGCTGCAGAATCAAGTCAATTCTGTAGCTACATGTAAACTTTAATAGAACAATAAGGCATATTGACAAAATATGAAAAAGAGGACATACGAATATTTACCTTATCAAAACCTTATGTTTACTGCATTTATTTGGATGATAGTGTAGGAAAAAGGAGGTAAATATGGAAAAAAAGGAGGTCAACATAAAGAAGTTCTTGGACTCTACAATAGTCCCATCACCGGTTGGTTCATTGTATTCATTAATGAGAAATTCATTTCCTTGATTTTCATGTGTGAATGTACTGATGTATATATGGATTTTGATGGTTGATATGTTTATTTTATTTATGTTCCTATTATGCTGGTTATGTGCACATTTTATGGCAACAACTATGTATGGCTCTCAACATGTTTTTACTTGTATATGAATGGATAATGTTTCTATGACCTAATAGATGAATATCTAGCAAATGGCGCGAGGGAACAATGGTTCATAGTAATTCTCAGATAAGTATGGGATCCCTACACTTAATTTTGTTGTTTACACCTACAGGTTACATGTTGAAAATATGTTTGATGAAATTCCTGTCATGGCTAGGAGGGGTCTGGTTAAGGTCTTGTTGATTTTATTGATTTTGCTTCATTGTTTCCTTGTACCTTTCTTGAATTCAAGATTTCATTCCATTCTGGGTATTGGTCTAGGCTCTGGGCCTAAAAAAGTAGCTTAAAATCACGGTCGATGGCATATAACTAGCAAGTTTGGTCCACATTCGTTGGCATGCAGGCCTATGAGAGTGACTTTAGGTCTCTTCTCGCTCCCTTTCCCATTTAGCATGAGAGAGATTATGGCCTCAAAGGTCCATAACAACAATGGGACCTAGGGACAGGTTGTGTGAGTGGTTGACTTGTCTCCTGAGGGTTCTGTTGATGATTTTGGATGACTATGTGTGATGTTGCATCAATTCCACTTCCTTAAGGTTACTTAGGAGGTCAAATCTGATCATATTAGCCTCTCGTATCATGTTTACCCTGGTTGGCATGGTTACTTGGGTGGATGCGGGAGGAGGGTGTTACACACTTCAAGAGAAATTCAAAAGAAGTTATTTCAGGTAGACAATGGTCCTACACATGGAAAATTTGCAGCAAAAATGTATATTGTTGAAGCCAACAACAATGTACAAAGTTAATGTAAAATTTGTAGCAACAATGTATAAAGTTAACACTCATTGAGGTAACCACTTGCAAAACACTATGGCTTTAGAAAAGACATTTTAGAAATTTGGATAATCTTAGAAGATGGTAACAACTTTTTGTTTTTTAGCTAAAAACTTTTGGAGTTAATAGTCTTACATATACAATACTCTTATATATACAATATGTATATGCAATTTGTGCAGTTAAATTTTTTTGCAGATAATATTGTCATATGTACAATCTATACAATCTATACATGCAAGTGATTATTGCGACATTCAACCTATTATGTAAGTGAAAAAAGTTGAACTGGACTTAGCAAAAACTTATGAAGCTTTTGATTAAGAATAATTCCCGTGAACAAAATTCTTCTACTACAATGATATGTGATCTTAATTTCCCTGAACAAATTCTTCTACTATTCTTCTACTACTATCATATGTGAAGAAATAACTTAATAATTTCCAGGTAGTAGTACTACAAAATGTCATGACGTTATTTTAGATATGCATAGAAACACTTATATACATATATAAAAATATTTAGAAAAAAAAAGATCAGTGATAGGGGCACAGAGTAAAAGGCCCAGGAAGCAACAAATCACACTCCAAGAGACTGTAGAGAACGAGGTAGAACCCACAACAAAGGCACCTAAATTTGACTGTAGAGAAGGAGGTAACACCCACAACAAAGGCACCTAAATTTCTTTCAATAATTTACCACCTAGCTCGTCTGAAGCCAGAAAATGTAATAGGCTCCTAGAGTACGAGATACATGCTTCATTCAGGTGGATTCCATATGTTTCTCAATGAACAATAGACAAATGGGTGTCCCTATTTATTTATTGCATTGATTTCCCACATCGACAGAGACGGGTGCTACAACAAAAATGGTTGATGCTTGTCAATCCACCAAAATAAAACAACATTTGAGTTATAACGGGTACCCTCCCTCCTATAGAGAGAAGACCGCATTGGATGGATGCTCATTCATTCCTATGTGCGGTCAATTGAGTTCCTCGTTGAGTTTCATCGAGCCACCACCTTCATGTTACGCTAGCCAGAACCCACATATAGAAACAAACTAGAATTCTCCAGAGGCAGTTAAGGATTCTAGCTAGATAAACAACTACTTATGGTAGTCCATCTCCAACTTTAACCCACCCACTATTCATGGAGTTCAATATAGTATTATTTGTGTAAATGGATCGGAGATAAACCAGATAGCACCATATAATTCTCCGAAGTTCCACTAGTCTAGATTGACACATACGTATTATGGGCGAGAGGGAACGTTGCTTCCCATATAATCATATGAGCATGTTGCAGCTTTACATGGATAGAGCGATGGAGAACGTGGCTATCATGTGAGGGTCCACAATCGAGGTCATATAATTTAAAGATTTAAATATTTTAACTTTTTGATTTGTTATGTTTACAAAGCACTTTGATGAAGAAAGCTACCCACAGCCCCAAACTTTTCGTTATGGATCACTCACTTGTGCCATCTAATTCCACGAATTACATAAGAACCATCGTCGAGAGATATGTCCAAGAGAACCATGGGTCTTTCCTAACTTCTGCCTCCTCATCAGTGGAATCATGCTTAACTGGGGTTACTGGGCCACAATTCAAATCTAAGAACTCATTCTGCATTATGAGATTTATTATTTTTTCAACTTGTTCCCTGTCGCATTCTACTTTCACCCCTCCAGGTAAAACTACAACAACAATTGGTATTTCTTTCATATGGTTTACCATGAGAAGGATTATACTGCTTTTGTGAGGATTTATATATTTTTATGAAATAGATCATAGCCTCTTAACTTGTATTTTTTGTGCAATTAACAGAAGGAAGAAAAAACATAATGTGCCTGGGATAACTTTGGGTGCAGTAGATGCTACATTTGGATTATTTGCAACGATAGGATTTTGGAAGTGGAAGTGTTTGGCGTTGCCAGGATGGTTTTCTCAAAAAAGAGCTACTATAAAAATTGGTAAATGATTCATTTTTAAGAATCCACAATGTACCTATTTATTTTGGCGCAACTAATTAACATATATGTCATAGTTGTGTTACAGTGGGTCGGGTTAGTTTACCTAGTTAAAAGAGACAATGTTGTCCCTCTACCGATGCCTTTATTGCACTCGCCTCTAGCATATTTGAAAACATGACATATAAGTGGGTTGTGCACTTGGCCAAAATAGGTCAATGGATGATGACTTCAAGAGGGTGGTTGGAATGAGGCTAGTTAAGATTTCCCTGTTCACATAAACTTTGGTCTTTAGAAGTAATAATGGGTTTCCCTCTATGGCCTTGCTATGTCAATTTCTTGGAATTTTTTGGAAATCCCCTCTTGATTTTTACCTAAACATGGGCCTTTTAATTCATTATTTTCAGTTCTTCCTTGTGGGCTTTTGTTGTAATATTTTTTCTTCTTAATGTGTATGGTAAGTATTCAAGACACATCTCTCCTGCCAAAGACTTAATTTTTCATATTCATAAAGCACTTTTCGTTGTTGTTCAATTAATATTTTATTTTTATTGGATGTGTTTCTCTAAGCAGGATGGTATGCATACTTTTGGCTTACTCTCTTTTATTCCGTTAGCTATAAGTAAACAAGAATATCAGGCTAAAAAGATTATATTATTGACAATGTAAAAATATTAGGCTAATATTAAATAAGATTATATTATTGACGATGTAAGTTAATGATCCAAAACATTTCTTGATTGAATTCTTTGGTATTATTGCCATTTTATCTCCAAAGCAGATGATTTTGTTGGTTGGAAAAAAACTACAAGTTATAATAACAAAGATAGCCTTAGAAATTTGAGGCATGTTGTAGTTCAAGGAAATCCCATAGTGCAGCCAACAAATGATTTTTTTTTGGTTCAGTGGCCCAAAACTTTTTATTTTCTTGATCCATTTCAGTTTGTTCCAAGTATCAAAATGATTTTCACAAAAAATCCTATTCTTGAGTCTTGTTAACTGAATATTCATGGGAACCCTCACAACTTATCTTATGCATGCCTAATCTATATGCATATAGCTTTAGACTATCATTGATATGGATTAATTATATCACCTGTCACATATGAGATTTATGAATACTCCAAGCTATAAAATACACGGAAAAACGGTAAATTTTGGTCAAAATACTTTCCAACCTGCTTACTATAATGATATTTTCTCCTTATTATCATTTTTATGTTTTATTTATTAATTTTCTATTTGCTTATACTGAGTTGGAGAATCAATCCTTTGACACAACCACCTTTCTTCACCCAAGTACAAAATGGATCGGCATTCCCTTTCTTTTACCATGTAGATAAATGATATCTGTGGGTAGCTATCACTCAGTCTATGTGTGTGAGCGAGTCATATCATTATTCTTTTTGAACTGTAATAGAATATGATATATGAAAGCACCAGTGGTCATCCTGTAACATTATTTGAGATTGACTATACAAATCCCTCTCCGTGAGTCCAATGAAATATTGTAAGGTTTTCAGGTCAATAATATAGCACAAGAATTTCAACTTCTGTCTTCCAAAAACAAGACTTTGTAGAGTAGGGCTTTGAGTCTTGGCCTTGAAAACTAGCTCTATGGTGCAAAATCAAACAAATTTGTTTTGATTGTGGGGCCAATTAATATTATTCTTTGTGTGGTTAATTATTTATTTTTGTGGTTAATGACTGAGTTGGTATTAGTAAGTCCAAAAATCACTTCTTTTCCTTGTAATTTCTAGTGAGAAACTGCAATAGTTTAGACGCATCTTTAGTATGCAAGTATATGACAAAAGATTGATGCCCGAAATATATTTCAAATACTAGTTTTTTTTCGTGTAACATTCCTTGACAACATAGTATACTTGTTACAACATATTTTTGGAAGTTTTTTTTGGATTTTTGTTTCATATTAAAGTAATTTGAAGGCTTGTTAATAGGTCCTTCAATTTATGGAATTTTACCATATGTTGGCTTGAAGTTTTATGTCTATGAGCAGTTGAAGAGACCTATTCCAAAAGTATGAACATTCTATGCCAAGGAACCTTGTTTGTGGATCTTTTGTTGTTTTGTGGGTCAAGCCTTCACATATCCCATGGATGTTATTAGATGAAAAATGCAGGTTGAAAATTTTATTTCCTTGGTAACTAGAGCCTTTCTTTACTATTATTCATAATTTTAAGTCCAAGATCCAAGCTATATAAAATCTATGATCTTGGAAATTGGCCTTTATGGTTTGAGCGGCATTGCAAGTACCAACATTGTCAACAAACCAAAATGGTACATCTTGTCTTGAACAAATGGAACCCAAATGCAAATGAACATTGCATGATCTTGTTACCACTCTTCAAAGAGAAGGATGGAAGGAGATGTTTTTTGGGCTCATAATTAATTATGGGTAAATTTTACAATTTCTTTCCATCAAAGTAATTTATTTCTGTTTGTATTTTAAATTTTAACATTAGCCACATAATTATTGAGTTGTTGACGAGCTAACTATTAATTACATAAAAGTAAACTAAGTAAACTTTACCATTTATTTGCATTAAAGTAATTGAGTTGTTGAGGAGTTAACTATTAATTACGTAAAGGTAAACTTTACCATTTATTTGCATTAATGTAATTTGCATTAAAGTAATTTATTTCTAACTATATTTTAAATTTCACCCTTGGCCCCACAATTATTGAGTTGCTTGACCCCTTTTTTTATTCAGTAGTAGGCATTTTCGTATTTTTTGTTGTTGTCAATGGGTCCTTTTATCATTGTGCATATGCCATAACATACAATATACTAAGGTATTTTTTGTTTAAAAAAAAATGTGTGAGATGGAACGTGAGATTTTTCGTTGTTTGTGGTGATGCTAATGGATACCTGACATATTGGGTTTTTATTCTCTAATGTAGAAGAGTCTTACATTTAATCTAATGTAAAAAAACATAGTCACGATCTCTTTAACTAAATTGCATATTTTCATTAACCTTCCCACCCTAAACAAACGAGTTTAACTATCATTACAGGACCCGCCAACCTGTACCCATCTCATTAAATATTAATTTTATGTTAGGCCGGTTCTGCAATTACGTATGTTGTTACATATATATTAACATGAACCTTAGGTAATAACATACCCGTGCACGTGGTTCACTGTCATGTCACAGTTTAATAACAGTGTTTAATGCTTTGGAAACCTATCTGTCATATTTGGCTCGTTCAATATGCTAGGTTACAGGTGGAGATTGTATCAGCGCCCAACTCACCCTTTCCGTGGCCAGATGGCTCCACTCCACGTGAAGTCATGTGCCTTGCGGAGAGTTGGCCCACACGGGAATTCGCGCCAGGATCTCCCGCCTACACCAACGGTGGAGATCTATGCACCTTCATCGAACGGTTCTGATGTGTTTAGGGTTTGGCAATTGATATTTATCCACCGGTTTCATCGGACAGAGCTCATTTGCAGTCCACCACTACAGCCGAGCCCTTCCACACTCCGACGGACCACTCTGCAACAGCTCCGGTTCATGGTTCTGGTATCGATTCCTCTGCTACCCATCTGGTATTCCCTTTGCCGTCGGCTCTATAGCTATGCTTTCGTTATACTTAACCCTCTGCATACTCTCACTGTGTCCGGTTGTTTACCATGCAGGTCATGCACACATCGGTTTGTCAGCGTGCAGGAGGATTCGGGTTAGCGAAGTTTACAGGTATGTTCACCCGCTCACTAATTTCATTTTAACAAATGGTTTATGGTGATATTGTTTGTTGACCGTAGCTGAGACATGGCTCGTTTTCCTGCTTAATGTCTCAGGTCGGGTTCCATGTTCCAAACCCCTGAGCACTTAACAGACGGCCTCTACATGTCGGTCTGCCCTGTTGAACCCTTAGGGTTATGGCTTGCACGCCCCACTACCTATATTTCTGAGTAGGGTATTAGCTAGGGTCTCAGGGTTTTAATGTTCTGTATACTTTGAGGCTCTTCCGAGCTATTTCAGTTATGTAAAGCTTTGTTACTTTGTAAGAACGGATACCTGATGCTATATTACTTTTATAGTAGCAGATATATGAAGCTATGTTGCTTGTAATGGTAGTGTCTGGTGCGGTTTACCGCTGTCTCCTTCGTCTAGACTTATCACGGCTACAGTAATGTTTTGCACAGCTGTCTTAATGAATACTTGTGTTTCTATTCACAGAACTATCCATAATCACTAATGGTTTTTCCATTCTTGCATTGTCGGTTCATATGGAAGTCTTATTTCAATGTATTGTTGTTGGTTACTTATCTGTTGCTCAAGGAAGTCATAGCTTTAAGGGTTTACTGCAATATGCGTTTATGTTTTAGATATTGAAGTTTCCCCATACATTGAGTTCTTGTAAGTCTATTCCTTATATATATATGGTTAAGCGACTCGAGGTTAGTCCTGCATCCGTTACATGGGTGCAGAGACTGCCTCTGCGCGTACAGATGCTTACAGTGGCTCTAACTTCCAGTTTATTACATGGATAACCATCGGTTATGTTTCGTTTTGCTGCCCTTAGCTTGACATTATATTCTGACTTCCTGTACATTAGGTTAGTTTTTATTGTTTCTGCTCCAGGTAATTGTCAACCCGTCACTGGGTCTGACATTCTCGTTTGATGAGCAGCACTATTATTACCGTGCATTACTTCTTTTACAGCATTACTTCATAATAATCATAATAATGTTATCTCTATGCAGTTCTCTTTACGACACTGTTTCATTAATGTTATCTCTTATACAGTTTTCTTTACGGCACTGTTCCATAATAATGTTACCTCTGTACAGTGTGAGTTTACATAATATTTCTTGCTCAAATGACTTTTAATCACGCATATCGTTGATGTATACAGCATTCGGTTACACTTCTTGTTTAACTTATACAGTGATAAACTAATAAATGATTCTGTACAGTTTAATTCGCGTGCTATACAATATCTCATATACTGTTACTGTTACATGCAAAGCGGATTCTGTGCTAGTGGACTGTGTTATTTAATCCGGTTCCTAATCAGCCTTACCAAACAATTAACTTAGTGTCTTCATTCTTAAGGGTATAGTTTACCCTTATTCTCGGGTTCCCCTCTTAGTTATTTGTCACAGTCTTCCATAAGGGTTTTGTTTACCCTTACTTCAAGTTTTCACTCACAGTTGTTCTAACACAGGCGTCCATTCCGTTTTAATGGCTTACTATTGGACTCTGCGGAGCGTATAGTAACCATGCAGCTTTTAAACATTAATACAGATACAGGGGTGACCACACCTTGTTCATTAACGATGTCTTAGAACTGTATGCATTACCTGGTTACCATAACAACTACAGGAAATAATACAAGTTCAGTTTTGTGTCCTATCTGTACATTTCAATACCTGTTCTTTATTCAAGAATGGATCAGAGAAGGCGTACCTGGTTATTCCCGCTACTGAAGCCCTTACTTTCAGAGATCACCTGCAATGTCTTTGCTCTTATCCTCCCAACCTTGAGATCCACTTCGCTGGATTCTCCCCCCGAGCCGTCTTGCAGGCCTGCAGCCCTCAACAAGACTATTGCACCTCTGTGCTAGGTTATCTGGTCATCACCAGACTTAACCTCTTTCCTTCATTCTGCTCTCTTGGAATTCTTCTCTCTGCTTGTTCCTCAACCACCCAGAGACTTTTCCCTCCCAGGACTTTTCCTTGGGTGAGAAGCAGTCGCATCAGTTTTATAACTGATTCACTAAAAATAGAAATCCTCCTTCAGGAGGCTGCCAGCATTTTCAAGAACATATCCATGTAAAAAAAATAATTCAATAATTAACTTTCTTTATTAATAATGTCATTCAAAGCCATGAGTAACCACTCAACACTTTTTACCACAGTAATTATCCAGATTTACAAGTTACCGGGGTCATTACATCTTCCCCCCCTAAGATTGGACATCGTCCCGATGTCTACTCTCATTAAATAAATGTGGATAAGTTTTTCTAATGAGTTCCTCGTCTTCCCATGTAGCCTCCTCAGGCCCATAGTGCTGCCACAGCACTCTAACTTGGGTAATAACCCGTTTCCGCAGCCGCACTTCTCTCCGGTCGAGAATGCTCTGTGGTTCGACCAGGACCTCGCCTTCCGGTTCGACCTGCAAACCACCAATACCTTTAATCAGTTTCTTACAAAATATAGCTGCTTAATCAAACAACCGGATTAATTCTTACCCGCACATCTTGCCATCGAATGACATGTTTAGAATCATATACATATTTCTTTAGGACAGACACGTGGAACACATTATGAATCCTAATGTGACTTGGCATGGCAAGTTGGTAGGCCACTGGCCCCACTCTAGCCAAAATCTGGAAAGGTCCAAAGTATCGCGGAGCTAGCTTGGCGCACCCACTCCACTGCAGAGTGCTCCTCCTAGCTTGAATCCTCACAAACACATGGTCACCAACCTTAAACTCTGTGAATCTTCTTTTTCTGTCCGCAAAACTTTTTTGCCGGTCTTGTGCAGCCTTCAAATTAGCACGCACTCTTTTCACCATATCCTCCATTTCTTTAAGCATTTCTGGTCCCAACCTCAACTTGTCCTCAGGTCCACCCCAACTTGAGGGTGTGCGACATTTTCGTCCATACAGGACCTCAAAGGGACTTAGCTGAGTCGAAGTGTGATATCCATTATTATACGCAAATTCGACCAGATGTAAATACTCTTCCCATTGACCTGGTTTCAGCATTACATACGCTCTCAACATATCTTCCAGCACCTGATTCACTCGCTCAGTTTGACCATCGGTCTGCGGGTGATAAGTTGTGCTAAAGTTCAGCTGAGTACCCAACTCGGCAAACAATGTCCTCCAAAAAGTAGAGGTGAATTTCACATCGCGGTCTGATATAATTACCTTTGGTAATCCATGCAATCGGAACACATTTTGCATGAAGAGATGGGCAATCTGCACCGCCTTGTAAGTGGACTGCACAGGAATAAAGTGCGCTGCTTTACTTAACTTATCAACCACTACCATGATAGAGTCGTTGCCCTTCTTTGTTCGAGGTAACCCTGTTATGAAATCCATGGAAATGGTTTCCCATTTCCACTCCGGAATAGGCAAAGGCTGTAGCAGTCCAGCGGGATGCTGATGTTCTGCCTTTATTTGCTGGCATTCCAAACATCGTGCCAAGTACTCAACCACTTGTTTCTTCATTCCTGGCCAATAGTATTCTTTTTTAAGCGCAGTGATCATCTTTTGGTACCCCGGATGTCCAGTGTAGTGGCTGATATGAAACTCATCCAGAATCAGCCTTCTAAGGTCATTTGCATCAGGTACATACATTTTCTTATTAAAACACAGCATTCCAGCACTATTTAGTGTGTATCCTTGCTGTAATTTTTCCTTATCAGATTGTTGTACTTGCTGTTTTAAGTGCTGGTATTCAGAATCAAGACTAGCTGCTGTTTTTATTTGCTCAATTAGTGAATTCTGCCATTTGCTGACTGAAAGTTCACATAAACAATGAACCTTCCGACTTAATGCATCCGCCACTCGGTTTTCCTTGCCCTTTAAATGCTTTATGTCGAAATCAAACCCACTTAGGAAATCTGCCCAACGACCTTGTCTTGCATTCAAGGTAGGTTGGCTAAAATAATGTGTCAAACTGTGATGATCTGTTAACAGCAGGAATTTCTTCCCTAGGAGGTAGTGCCGCCACATTTTCAGCGCATGAATAACAGCTGTTAACTCCAGATCGTAAGCAGAGTATCTCTGCTCATGCTCCTTCAGCTTTCTTGATTCATATGCTATTACCTTTCCTTCCTGCATTAATACTCCTCCCACACCCTCCTTGCTTGCATCGGTGCATACCACATAATCCTTATTAGGATCAGCTATACTCAAAATGGGTGCAGTGGTAAGTAAGTGCTTCAGACGGTCAAAACTCTGCTGACATTCTGATGTCCACTTAAATACTTTCCCCTTTTTCTGTAGAGAGGTAATAGGATAGGCTATCCTAGAGAAACCTTCCACAAACCTCCGGTAATAGCCAGCTAATCCCATAAAGGATCTGATATCAGCAACATCCTTGGGTATGGGCCATTCCATAATGGTTTTTATCTTCTCCGGGTCTACAGCAATTCCATCTTTAGTAATCACGTGTCCCAAGTACTGAATCTCCTCCTTGAAGAAATCGCATTTGCTGAACTTAGCGTATAGCTGATGTTCTCGAAGGGTCTGCAACACCAACCTAAGGTGCTCTTCGTGTTCCTGCTGGGAGCGAGAGTATATCAGAATATCGTCAATAAATATCAGCACAAATTTGTCCAAAAACCGATGAAACACGCTGTTCATCATGCACATGAAGGTGGCAGGTGCATTAGTCAAACCAAACGGTAGCACTACAAATTCGTAGTGTCCATAGCGTGTCCTGAAAGCAGTTTTGGCAATGTCCTCATCTTTAATCCTGATCTGATGATAACCAGATCGCAGGTCAATCTTGGAAAACACTTTTGCCCCTTTTACTTGATCAAAGAGTTCATCTATCCTGGGTAAGGGATACTTGTTTTTGACTGTGAGCTTATTCAGCTGCCGATAGTCTATGCACATGCGAAGGGTCCCATCCTTCTTCTTCACAAATAATACCGGAGCTCCCCAAGGTGATACACTGGGACGTATGTACTGTTTATCCAACAGCTCTTGGAGCTGCATTTTCAACTCTGTTAACTCTGGTATGCTCATTCGGTATGGTGCCCGCGATACTGGTGCTGCCCCCGGTACTAGCTCTATAGTGAAGTCTATGTCCCTCTTTGGAGGCAACCCCGGTACCTCTTCAGGAAACACATCTGTAAATTCCTGTACCACTGGAATATTGCTTAATGCGGACATCTTGTCTTTCTGGTTTGCGTAACCAACTTGTATGGCATAAATCTGACATTTCTTCCTAATACACTTGGCTAACTGAGTTGCAGTGATAGGTCGAATCTGGACAGGATGTTTAATTCCCTGCAATTCCTGCTGCTGCCCCAAATCATTCTTGTAATATATAGTCTTGGTTTTGCAATTCACCAATGACCAGTGCTTTTCCAGCCAATCCATACCAATAAGGATGTCATAAGAACCTAATGGGAGTACATTCAGGTCTGCTGTTACGGGCTGTCCAGCTATACTGAAAGAACAATTATTAACTTTAGCTAAAACCCGCCTTTTAGCTCCCGTAGCTAACTGGACTAACCATGGGTTTTTGAACTTTTCCGGTGATAGCTTACAATGTTCCACTACTTTTGGACTAACATAGCTTAAAGTAGCTCCTGGATCAATAAGTACAGCTACAGAAAGGTTTGAAATCTTACCTTCGAATTCCACCATGGAGGGTTGGTATTCCGCTTGCCGGTCCTCTAAGGCTGCATTAATTCTTGGTACGCTGCGCGCCACATCCCCAACAGTTGAGGCTTCATGGATTTGAGATATTTGATCAGCTCCTTTACGCTGTGGACAATTCTTAACGTAATGCGGTCCTCCACACCCCCAGCACTGAACTGGAGGTCTGGTTCCCTCAATCTCTGATCTAGCAGGTGGTTCGCTGATCCTGCTCTCGCTTGGCTTAGCCCGGAAGGTACCCTTATTTGTGTTTCTGTTAAACTGCCCCTTTCCAGCACCTTTACCGCCATTCCCACGGCTGCCTTTGTTATTTCCAGCAATTCTGTTGCCTTTTCTTTCATTCCATCTCTTGTTTGGAATGTCTCCTTTTTGTTTGTTCTGCTGGTAACAAATTCTAGCCTTACGAATTGCCTCATCCATAGTTCGGGGATTGTCAAACTCAATCCGTTCCCTTATGTAAGCTGGTAGGCTACTCACGAACCTCTGCACCTTGGCCTTCTCCTCCTTTATGTATGGCACATAGCGAAGCAGAGAAGTGAAGCGATTTATGAATTCATCCATGGACTGCTGTCCTAGTCGTAAGTCATGGAATTCTCGCGCCTTCTCATCATAGAAGCGCTCAGTTAAATACCTCTCTTTAAAGTATTTCTGAAATTTTTCCCAGGTTATGCTTTGCTCACTTACTCCCTTCACAATTTTAATCTCTTCCCACCACAAGGTGGCTTTGCCCTGCAACTGGAAAATGGCCAGCCGCGCCTTCAGATTTTGGTCATATTCGTACAGTTGAAAATATTTGTTAATGTTAATCAACCAGGCTTCTGCTGCTTCTTCCTGCTCTCCATCGAAAAGTGGAGGTTTGATTTTTCGGAATTCTCCCTGTAATTCCACTTTCTGCCTCTTGGAGGTTTGCTGCTCTTGCACATTATCAGAATGGTCTTCCTGTTCCTCTGAAAGCTCAGGTGCATAATCCCGTTCCTCAGTTCCCCTTTGCTGTTCCGCACTGGGGTTGGCTAAGGGTGGATTTTGTTTGTCTGACAAGCTTTTCAATATTCTTTCTTGTTCCATTGTTAATCGCGCATTGTCCTCTCGCAGACGCGCCATCTCACTTTTCAGCTCCTGGACAGTTTGCAGTATCGCCAGATTGGTACTGCGTGTCTCAGCACCAAGCTGTACCCACAGCTCAGCATTTTCTTGAGGGATGCCGCCAGCTCCTGGCATTTCCTCCATCTTGCTTATTAGCTGCTAGCAGATGGCTGTCTCTGTATGGATCTCCTAATTGGTACACAAGAAAGTCAATTAGCTGCATTGTTTTTATATATACATCATAAGATAATCTTTGTTGTTCCAGAGGCCACAGTTTTGAAACCTCTGGCTCTGATACCACATTGTCACGATCTCTTTAACTAAATTGCATAATTATAAAAAAATTTAAGGGTGAAGGTCTTTTCATTAACCTTCCCACCCTAAACAAACGAGTTTAACTATCATTACAGGACCCGCCAACCTGTACCCATCTCATTAAATATTAATTTTATGTTAGGCCGGTTCTGCAATTACGTATGCTGTTACATATATATTAACATGAACCTTAGGTAATAACATACCCGTGCACGTGGTTCACTGTCATGTCACAGTTTAATAACAGTGTTTAATGCTTTGGAAACCTATCTGTCATATTTGGCTCGTTCAATATGCTAGGTTACAGGTGGAGATTGTATCAGCGCCCAACTCACCCTTTCCGTGGCCAAATGGCTCCACTCCACATGAAGTCATGTGCCTTGCGGAGAGTTGGCCCACACGGGAATTCGCGCCAGGATCTCCTGCCTACACCAACGGTGGAGATCTATGCACCTTCATCGAACGGTTCTGATGTGTTTAGGGTTTGGCAATCGATATTTATCCACCGGTTTCATCGGACAGAGCTCATTTGCAGTCCACCACTACAGCCGAGCCCTTCCACACTTCGACGGACCACTCTGCAACAGCTCCGGTTCATGGTTCTGGTATCGATTCCTCTGCTACCCATCTGGTATTCCCTTTGCCGTCGGCTCTATAGCTATGCTTTCGTTATACTTAACCCTCTGCATACTCTCACTGTGTCCGGTTGTTTACCATGCAGGTCATGCACACATCGGTTTGTCAGCGTGCAGGAGGATTCGGGTTAGCGAAGTTTACAGGTATGTTCACCCGCTCACTAATTTCATTTTAACAAATGGTTTATGGGGATATTGTTTGTTGACCGTAGCTGAGACATGGCTCGTTTTCCTGCTTAATGTCTCAGGTCGGGTTCCATGTTCCAAACCCCTGAGCACTTAACAGACGGCCTCTACATGCCGGTCTGCCCTGTTGAACCCTTAGGGTTATGGCTTGCACGCCCCACTACCTATATTTCTGAGTAGGGTATTAGCTAGGGTCTCAGGGTTTTAATGTTCTGTATACTTTGAGGCTCCTCCGAGCTATTTCAGTTATGTAAAGCTTTGTTACTTTGTAAGAACGGATACCTGATGCTATATTACTTTTATAGTAGCAGATATATGAAGCTATGTTGCTTGTAATGGTAGTGTCTGGTGCGGTTTACCGTTGTCTCCTTCGTCTAGACTTATCACGGCTACAGTAATGTTTTGCACAGCTGTCTTAATGAATACTTGTGTTTCTATTCACAGAACTATCCATAATCACTAATGGTTTTGCCATTCTTGCATTGTCGGTTCATATGGAAGTCTTATTTCAATGTATTGTTGTTGGTTACTTATCTGTTGCTCAAGGAAGTCATAGCTTTAAGGGTTTACTGCAATATGCGTTTATGTTTTAGATATTGAAGTTTCCCCATACATTGAGTTCTTGTAAGTCTATTCCTTATATATATATGGTTAAGCGACTCGAGGTTAGTCCTGCATCCGTTACATGGGTGCAGAGACTGCCTCTGCGCGTACAGATGCTTACAGTGGCTCTAACTGCCGGTTTATTACATGGATAACCATCGGTTATGTTTCGTTTTGCTGCCCTTAGCTTGACATTATATTCTGACTTCCTGTACATTAGGTTAGTTTTTATTGTTTCTGCTCCAGGTAATTGTCAACCCGTCACTGGGTCTGACATTCTCGTTTGATGAGCAGCACTGTTATTACCGTGCATTACTTCTTTTACAGCATTACTTCATAATAATCATAATAATGTTATCTCTATGCAGTTCTCTTTACGGCATTGTTTCATTAATGTTATCTCTTATACAGTTTTCTTTACGGCACTGTTCCATAATATTGTTACCTCTGTACAGTGTGAGTTTACATAATATTTCTTGCTCAAATGACTTTTAATCACGCATATCGTTGATGTATACAGCATTCGGTTACACTTCTTGTTTAACTTATACAGTGATAAACTAATAAATGATTCTGTATAGTTTAATTCGCGTGCTATACAATATCTTATATACTGTTACTGTTACATGCAAAGCGGATTCTGTGCTAGTGGACTGTGTTATTTAATCCGGTTCCTAATCAGCCTTACCAAACAATTAACTTAGTGTCTTCATTCTTAAGGGTATAGTTTACCCTTATTCTCGGGTTCCCCTCTTAGTTATTTGTCACAGTCTTCCATAAGGGTTTTGTTTACCCTTACTTCAAGTTTTCACTCACAGTTGTTCTAACACAGGCGTCCATTCCGTTTTAATGGCTTACTATTGGACTCTGCGGAGCGTATAGTAACCATGCAGCTTTTAAACATTAATACAGATACAGGGGTGACCACACCTTGTTCATTAACGATGTCTTAGAACTGTATGCATTACCTGGTTACCATAACAACTACAGGAAATAATACAAGTTCAGTTTTGTGTCCTATCTGTACATTTCAATACCTGTTCTTTATTCAATAATGGATCAGAGAAGGCGTACCTGGTTATTCCCGCTACTGAAGCCCTTACTTTCAGAGATCACCTGCAATGTCTTTGCTCTTATCCTCCCAACCTTGAGATCCACTTCGCTGGATTCTCCCCCCGAGCCGTCTTGCAGGCCTGCAGCCCTCAACAAGACTATTGCACCTCTGTGCTAGGTTATCTGGTCATCACCAGACTTAACCTCTTTCCTTCATTCTGCTCTCTTGGAATTCTTCTCTCTGCTTGTTCCTCAACAACCCAGAGACTTTTCCCTCCCAGGACTTTTCCTTGGGTGAGAAGCAGTTGCATCAGTTTTATAACTGATTCACTAAAAATAGAAATCCTCCTTCAGGAGGCTGCCAGCATTTTCAAGAACATATCCATGTAAAAAAAAAAATTCAATAATTAACTTTCTTTATTAATAATGTCATTCAAAGCCATGAGTAACCACTCAACACTTTTTACCACAGTAATTATCCAGATTTACAAGTTACCGGGGTCATTACAAACATTTATTAACAAACAAAAAATATTTATTTAATAACCTAACAGTTATTAAAAAAAACACTACAAACTTAGACTTACATTTAATCTAATGTAAAAAAGCATTTATTAACAAACAAAAAATATTTATTTAGTAACCTAACACTTATTAAAAAAAACACTACAAACTTAGACTTACATTTAATCTAATGTAAAAAAGCATTTATTAACAAACAAAAAATATTTATTTAGTAACCTAACACTTATTTAAAAAAAACACTACAAACTTTTTGTTAATGTACAAAATCACTTTTGTTATTTAAACCAATGTAAAAAAGCACTTATTAATAAAAATGACAAAGCTTGTTTTGTCTTGAAACTTATTAATCTCATGTACAAAAAAACTTATGAATAAAATATTATTGGAGTCGTTTAAAGAGGCAGAGGAATTGCCTAGACTGTCAAAAGTGGCCAGGGCAAAAAAAAATTAAAAAAATCTTGTAGAGACAGTGTTTGAACTTTGATGGTGGGAATGGATTCAGCACCATCAAAAACTTCTAGAACACCTAAAATTTTGAAATTTAACAACTATAACTTGGATTTACAAAAATCCTTACCAAATTTTTTGTAAATATAACCAAAATTTCCATAACTTTCCAACCAATTCCTCCTGCTAGTTAGACTACGACAATATTATTACCAAAACATTTATTAAAAAACCCAACAAATGTTTTTTTAAAATAATTATTAAGGTATAAGCCATTAAAACATATTAGTTTTAATATTTACTAAAGTATAAGAAATCAAAGGATTTCATACCCGGCAGGTACTACCGCTGCCCGCGACTCTTGTTATTATTAAGGTATCGCTCTAGATTTTACCGTGGCCTTGTTGGATTTGTTAATTAAAATCATTTTGTAATAACTAGCTTTTGAATAACCAACTTTTGAAGTAAATTTATGAATTTAACATTTTAATTTTTAATATCTATTTATATATATTTTTTATGGGAAAAGTTTACAATTTTTATGGTAACTATTATTTTAACAATATCAACCGTTTATAACATTATTTCATGCAAATAAAGCTTAGCTATTTAAAAATATCTATTAGTAGTTTGTAAGGAAGAAAATTTCTATCTCTACGAAACACTTGTAAGTCTTAAGTAATTAACTTATTTTTTTACATCAAAAAAAATAAACTCTTAACCAATTATAAGAAATTTTATAGTTTATAAATCTATAATTATTATATCTTAAAAAGATTATATATCTATATATATATATATTAAAAAGTGGACTAAATTGGCTACTAGGATAAACTATGATATAAAAAAACAAAATAAGTTGAAGGATAGCATATGACTAAGTAGAAGGATCATAGTTCGTGGCTGCAACTTGAATGAGGTCCTCATTATTGATGAGGGTGTTTCCTACTAGGGGAGGAATACCAAGGTGTTGCTCTACGTGGTCGAGGCACTGATCCAGATCCCTCATATGGAAATGCAAATGCTTCAGATAGTGTAAGATGTTTACTTGATGCTAAAACTGCTCCATTGGTATTCTATCGTGGAGAAACTTCAAATTCTAGTATAAGTCTTTGGTGTACATGTATTCATTTGAATAGTTGCATGTGTGTCCAACATTCAACACCCAATCTGCTAGTTCAACAATAATCTTTGTGCCCAAAAGCTAATTTCTGAGAGGCTCCTTCGCATTCCATATGGGCGATCTCCTCTTGGATGGGGCCTAGGGTGAGTTCTCAAAACCTAGTGGTTGATTCCTCCAAGCGATGGTGGGTATGTGAGTGTCCCTAAGAGGGCCACTCTTGGTAACACATTTCCCCTCTACGGACATGTGCATGTTGACAAGGCATGGTGAGAGGCCCAACAAGGATTTGAGAGAAATTTGTCAATGAGAGAAGGGTACAAGTGATAGTATAGAGAGAGGATCCACATGTAGAAGGGAAAGGGCCAAATGAATAGGTGACAGAGGAAGCTAGGATCCAAAAAGGGAGAAAATAGCCAACAGTCCACGAAAAAGTTGAGCCAACTTGGGAGGGAGTGAAGAGGGAGACAAAATGCCCATAGGAAAAACTAACAGAAGTAAGCAACTAGTTACAAGAGACAAACTAGAGAGACAACACAAAAAGTCATGAGAGGGAGCCGAGAAGTGCGAAGGGGGCACCAGACAAGAATGCAAGTGTAGGAGATACCAATAAAAAATTCAGTGACATAAACAAAAACCAAGTGAAGGGAGGTTTTCAAACCTAAATCTAATGAGTGCTCCTACTGAAGGGGTCTAATGTCCATATAGATCGCCATCCAACATGCACTGCAGATCATATTAGAGGCTCAGAGGCGAGAGGAAGAGAGATCATGCAAATTCAGAGGGAAATCTGAAACACTTTCTCTAGATTTGTGCAAGCCAGCTAGGTAGTGTGAATTGCTAGGGCAAGAAAATTGATTTCTAGATCCAGGTGGGAGGAAAAAAATGTTTTTCCTTAGATCAGTAGCAACAGGAAGTGTGGTTTTTGAGAAGTAGTTCAAGTGCATAGATCAGTTGATTCACATAATATATCTAGGTGAATAAATTTGTAGCAAGGGTTTGTAGCTGCAGATCTATTCAGGGTAGGAAGAGAAGAACACAAAGGTAGAATTTCCAGAATTCCTCAGATGGTTTCTACTTTCCAGTTTCTAGGAGGATAACTGTGATTTCCAGTAGTAGAATGTTATAGTAGAATTTCCAGTTCAACCAATGCATGATTTAGGAGAAATAGTTCATGAGCCAGAATTTGAAGAAGGACTTTAGAAGCTAGAATAAGTTGCATATTGGAGAAGTAGAAGGTAATGTGAGTGCTAGAGAAGGATTTCTAGAGTCAGGTGAGAGAAGATTAATGAATTCCATAGGGAGTATGAGTAGTACAAGGAAGTACGAGCAAGAAGGAGAAGGATATTTCCAGCACTAGTCTCTAGTTTATTTGAGTTTCGCAGAGATGACTACAACAAGACTCAGATATCAAGATAGATGTGATAACGCCTATAAGTTTGGCATCTGGAAAGCCAGAATGCAGTTCCTTTTGGATGAGAATTCCTTGAAGGAGTTTGTGACAAATTTGATGATAGAACCAACAAATCCACAATCACTAGCAACCCTCATGAAGGAGATGGCCATTACTAAGAGGATGGTCCTAAATGGGGTTCGAGATCATATTGTCTCACATATTGCAAAGAAGGCAACAAAAAAGGACATGTGGGATATCATAGTAAAATTGTACTAAGATACATTTGAGAATCATAAAATGACTCTCAATAAGAAGTTGAGGACAAAAAATATACAAAAGGGTGAAATTGTAACTTTCTATTTCACCAAAATTCAGGGAGTCGGCTATGAACTTACAGTTGTAGGAGAAAAACCAGAATATAGTGAGTTGGTCATGCATATAGCTCTAAACAGGTTTACCAACAAATGGAAAACTTTCATTCAGGGAATCACTAGACGAGATAAGCTACCATATTGGGAACACCTATGGATTGATTTCACTCAAGGAGAGATAATACTCAGGCTTATTGAAGGTACTCTAAGAAATTATATTAAGGGATCGAAAGTTGAGAATGAAGAAGAAGAAAACATAGCCCTCGCAGGTAAAGGGAAGATGAAGAAGGGTCTCCTTTAGGGACAAAACTCAAAAGGAGGTGAGAAAAAGAAGGACTTTTCAAAGATCAAATGCTTTAAATGTGGTGAATTTGGTCACTATGTCACTTAGTGTCCAAAAAGGAAGACAGAAAAGAAGGGGAAGCAAAAAATAACAACTTTGATAGAAATATATGAGTTGACCTCTAGATTGGAGGAATTCACATTGATAACAGCGATACCTCCATATGGAGGAGGAGCTTAATTCTTCAGAAACCAGGATGGGTTGGGTCCATGGGTGAGCAGCAAGAAGTATAGATCAGATCGAGTTACTATTCACATGGATCATTACCTTTGCTACAAGGGCCCACAGTACATAGTAGTAGGAGGATCAAGGTGTCAATAAGGAGCAGTCATATCTTGAGGGACATTGCATATCTAGTTGCAGTTAGATATTTGAGAGGTAGTTGCAGACCCAGTTGGGTGCAATTAGTGCTTAGTAGAAAGTGCAGAGCTAGTTGCAATCAAGGTCTCAAGGGACAATTTCAAAGACAATTGGTGGGACACAATAGATCAAGTTTCCAGTTGCAATCATAACAAATTCATGTAATTGGGAGGATGCAATGTGAATTTCCCAATTGTAGGGTCCAAGTGTAGTTCCAGTGAGAGCGAGATTCCATGAGGGAGTTTTCATTCAAGAGACACTTCCTAATTTGGTTTCAGAGGGAGGTCAGCTAAGATTAGGCTCACTATTACAGTAGTAGTGCAGTGATAATGGATGAGTAGTGGCAATAGTAGTGTGAGGTAGATTATAGTATGCACAGTGCTGATAAACAATCTTTTCTAGATTAACTTCTTCACAGTGATTTCTAGTGACATAGAGTCAGATCTATGAGATGTAAAGAAAGGAAGTGCAACAGATGTTAGACATCAATAGTGTGGTTAGTCGAACTACATGATGTAAAGGAGTATGATGGGGAGAACACCTTCCTTGCTAAAATGTATTGTTAGTTTATGGATTTGGAATAGCATTAGATGGGTGTTCTAGTCTCGACTGTGTTAGAGAGGCTAGGAAAAATGAGATGTCAAAAACCCAAAAAATGTTTTGAGAGAAAACACTTAGAAACCTCTCAAGTAAATTAATTGATTAATAATTGAAAAGTTCCTAAGTCTATATTAGGAAAATTTATTAATTAATGTGTATTAATTGAGGAAATCAAGTTTTGCTTTAGATAGTTCTAGAAAGTAACTTGATAAAGTATAAGATTATCTAAGCCATTGATCACAAATAGATCTTGGCCATTGATGCTCCAACAATAGATTATAAGAGAAATTCGAGCAAGGCAATATGAATTACATAGTGCACAGTATCCAACGAGGGGATAATTTGAGCTAGGCAAGGAGAGTATCAGGGGTTTACAATAGGGAGAATTTCCATAGAAATTCTCAGGTGGTTTTCCAGTTTTCGGCTTCAATGAAGGAAGGTCAAATTATCCAATAGGGAGGTTTAATTCTGTAGTGTGAGTTTCCTCATTTGCTAGTGTGAGTTGCTAGGAGAGGAATCGATTTAGTAACTAGTGCCCATATCAAGTCTCTGGAAGCCTAGTGAATTGTTTTCAAAGGAAGAGAAAAGCAAGATGAATGGACAAGAGAATTTTCTGGGGCAATGTGAAAGCCCCAAAAGCTAAAGTGCACATTTCTGCCTAGTGGTGCGAGTGCCAGGGAGAGTGTGAGTGGCCAAGGAGAGGCCATATTGATTTTCTCAGAGGAAGAAGGAGTCTCCCAATATTTTCCAATTGAGAAAAATTATTGGAGATGAACCAGGAAGGCCAATAGTTGTAATTCTCCATATTTGTTGCATAATAAAATAAACCCTCTTTTGTTGCATAGGTTTTCCCTTTAGGTATTTTCAGGGGGTGTTTAGTTCAAAAATATTGGTGTCATTTTATTATGTGTTTGCGCATCTATTTCTCAGTTCTTGATTTTATACTTTGCATCATATTTTATTTGTGAACAATGCATCAATGAGTTATTTATTATTTTCCTTAAACAAAAAAATTGTATTCAATTAGGAGAATAATTCCCAGTTCTTGCATTCAAGGAAATTTCACAGGGGGTGTGTTGCCACATCCCCAAGCCGCTTGTTTAGGTGGGGTGGATGGTAACCTATGCCACCCACTATGTTTTTCAATGTGAACACCCTGCATGGAATATTTATTTTAAATGTTGGTATTAATAAAAAGATTATTATATTGAAGAAATTCCATAATAATTAAGAAATAAAAAGTAAATTAATATAAGGATATTACGATTAATTTTTATTATTATCATAATAATCTTTATAAATAAAATTCACTAATTGAAACAAGAATTACATATCACAAGTTTAATACCTCAGATGGGGTGGCTAAGGTGGCAAGGGAGGGGGAGCATTTTGTTATTTCCCCATTAGCCCATAGCCAACAAGACATGGCAACACATCCCCTCCCACAAATGTTAAATGATATATAACAATGCAACCATCATTGCAGGGCACCACCAAGTAGGTCTTCCTTGCATTCAATGCCATAACTAGCCACCCATGTGAATAGGAATTTTGGGAAATCTTCCAAGGCAAGTAATGCATGCCAATACCATTCTCGTGCATAAGCCAACCCACTACAATCTTGTTAATTCTTTCTCATTCAATGACAGATCATTGATGGTTGCTAGATTGGGATTATACACGTGGCCTGAGGTTTTTTTTAGTGAATCCATACAAACTTCTTATCTCAGGGTGGTTTCAACACTTTCTCTCGCTATCAGGTTCCACTTCACACTTCAGTGGTTACAGTTAGATGCCAAGGTCACTTTCCATGCTAGGCATACAATAATTTTCTATAAATATGCTTCATGGCCAGCTCTGATTCTTGGATGGAAACATTGGTATAGCCTTTTTATTTCCTCTTCCCATAGCAAAGATGGTTTTAGCCTGTATATCACATTAATTGTCTTGGGCTTCACTCTAGGGTCTAATTCTATCTGGTTTCAATGTGGCAAGCTAGTTATGCTGAAAGAGCAACGACACCCTTTGGGAGTGCCCCCTCTAGATCTAGGTGGTCAACACAATATATCGTATGCTTAGTTTTTTTAATTTTATAGTTTAAACACTCACCGTCAACTTGGTTTTAGTCATTACTCTATAGATGGCTCTGCTCACACACAAGTTCAATCCCTAGAGGACTTAGTTTGTAATCTAAGAAGTGGTATGATCATGACCACTCCAACTAACCCTAGGGTGAAAATTCTCCCTCTCTCATTTCACTCAATGGATAAAGAATTTAATTCCTCATCCAAGGAGTACCCATCTTGCATACTTTCGATGGGCCCTGCTACACGAAAAATGAGAAATACATGAAAAAAAGTTATTGCAATCACATTTTCATGTATTTCTCATTTTTTATGTAGCAGGGTCCATCGAAAGTATGAAACACTAGTATTCCTTGGATGAGGAATTAAAATTTTCATCCAACAAGTGCTCCCACTCGAAATTTGAGCAAAACCGTAGGGAGATAAATTCAAAATGCAAGATGAAAAAGTAGTTTTTTTCAATCTTTTTACTTTTTTACTCCAAAAATGGTGAATCATCCCCCATGTTTGAAATCATCATTTTTAATCCTATTGGTTCTTATAAAGTTGATTTTGGTGGTACATTTTTGTTTTGAGGTCCATTTTTTACCTCAAAATTTCACTAATGAGACTTGCAAGAATCGAATGAAAATTGGGACCTCCACTTGATCCTATCTACTCTCCTAGCTGCAACAAGAAGCCCATACATGTTGAAGCCACATAACTTTGAAAAATAGATATGCATGTGAAACTACCTTCGTACTTTTCATTTTCCTTTATGTTCTCGTCTTAGCACCAAACTAACGAAAGGTTGCAATGGTCATCTAGCTTATTCAAATATTGTGTACTTTGTAGTAAAAAACTCTCCTCTACCTTTTACAACTTTGGAACAGTTGAAGTTTTATGTAAGATCCAATTTACTTAGTGGCAAGCCAACACAAACTTCTCATGTCTAGGAGGTAAATATGTTATTTTCAGTAATACAAATATTTACTTCACCAAAAAAAAACTGACACAAATTTTTATAATGAAATCAAATATTAGGCATATTTTAAAAATTATAGGATGAAAGAATTTATTATTTTTACGAGAATAAAAAGTGAAAAATTAAAAATTAAAAAAGTGGTTTACATATACTCATTTTAAATTTAAATTTTAATATATTTTAACATTCATAATCTTTATAAACTATCAAATTTATGAAATCGTATCTCTATTTTTCTTAACTTTAAAATAATACAAAACAAATTAACTAATTTTTAAAGTAAAATTACCCCAATGGGGGTGGTTGAAAGGAATAATGAGAGGAATGGAAAGGTGATACAACTAATCTACACGAGTTGTACTCGGGTAAATGTGGCATGTGCGGCACATGCATTCCTCACATGGAAGTTTCGAGATGAATAAAGGTAAACGTATATGCGCAAGGGTAGATGAGATGTTGTTGTTAGTGATTTTGGGCATAGGTGGTGGTGGAGTTGGCAAGGAAAAGAAGTGTTTGTGCGGGTCACCAACCTGTGCAGACTTTTTCGTCTAAGTCTCTCAAAGGAATTGAACGTTGTCTGCAAAAAGGATTTCATTGTCACATTGTTGGAAGAGACCAACACCATGTTTGGGACCCAAGAGAGGCAGATGGATGGGGGCTACACTGTGGAGAGAATTGTGGAAAGCATAGGAGGAGATCACATAGTTGGTCATTGGAAGTTGAGTCGTGGAGCTGGTACTCAGACCTAGTCACCCTAGTAAGCTCAACAAAGGGATTTATCTGCTTACATAGTGTGATTTTACATTAATTTTATAGGGAGGTGGTTAGTAGGTGTGGTGGCTTCTGGTTCTTATCATTCCATGTCGAAGGAAGCATGAGCTCTCGAGTAAGCCAAGCTTATTGTACCTATATTGGTGGCTTTGTTGATTTTATTTGCAAGTCAGGGTTAACAAATGGGGAGTGGGAGGATGTCTTAAGTTTGCGAGAATTTTTAATCAGAACCAACTTTAGAGAGAGGTGTGAAACTTGGTGTGGGTCTTCTTTTTCATTTCTAATGGTGTAGCCCTACATAAGGGTGGTAGCTAAAATCAGGCTCCCAAAGGTCTGGGCAGACAGACGATGTCTTAACGACTATCTGAGACAAAGTGGGGTCAATGAAGTGTCTTAAGGACCCTAAAGGCCCCATCTCTACTGATGAAGTTGAATAGGTGTGACTTGTGGTCACAGTGTTAAAGAGAAGTCACGATGGAGCTCTCGTGTGGGGGTGAGATGTGCATAGTCTTGGAACCTTTTAGTGGGGTGTTGGAGGTTACTGAATTATTCGATTCAAGGAGCTGTGAAGAAATATTGGAGTTTTATTCTATAGATTAGATGGGAGGAGAAGATGTTTAGATAGAGGGGTAGACCGAGAATAGGGGCAGGACCATGAGGCCAGGGGGAAATGCATGGTATAGAATATGTGATCATGGAGCAAGGGACTAGGAAGTTGAGTTGGATGGGCTGTTAACCCCTAACCCTGATTAGTCACCCAGTCATGTTGTTCTACCTACATCTTTGGACACCTTGGAAGCACAACTACAATAAGTCATAGTGCTCCTAGAGTAGTTGAGTTAAAACAAGCATAATGAAAACAATGAAATTATTAACTTCATGAATGGCCTGAAACGTAATCAATGGAACATATTGAATCACTTAACATCACTCTAATGGGGCCAAAGAAAGCTTGCAAAGTAGTTGGAGGGGCACATAACACATGTTGAATTCCATGTTCACAAGGAACTTAGACATCTTGATTCTTTAGATATTGGACCAGACCATCCACATGTACATTGATGCTTGTGGGTTATGTATTCACCCCGAGAGCCATTTGGTTGTATTGGTCTTTCTTATTTTCAATTATGAGAAGTTTCTGACATTTTGTTAAGAGATTTTGTGATATTCTTCTAGTCAACAAATACAATTAAAATGAAGCTAAAAAAACAACGAATTTTAGGTATATGTTTTATAATATTTTGACAAATTAATAAAAAAATTAATAAAAAACTTTGATCAAGTTAAAAATAAATAAATAAAAATTAATTCCAATAAATAATAATCATTATATTTATATGAAATAAAATAAATAATGTATAAATATTTTTTCCATAAACACAATATAATCTACATATTTCCTAAGGTGCTTGTAATAGCATTTTATACTTCAATAACTGGTGGTAATATTTTTTTTTTTTTTAAATGACTTACAAAGGCCACATGAACAGAACATTTCTTATATTTATCAATTTAATGTAATGAATATTTTTATTTTCCAATTAATATTATTAAAACATATAAATGTTTATATAAAAAAAATAATATTTTGGAAACATCTAAATGTTTATATAATAGAATAATATTTTGAGGAAAAAAGTAGTTTATATATATGTAAAAGTACGTAAGGGTGTAGTTTAATTTATAAACAAAATAGTTTTTTCATTGGAATTCACTAAAATTTAGCAATATAATTTCAAGATTTTTTGTTGTTCGAAATACATTTTTGAATGAATAAATGGATTCAACACCTTGAAAAACCCATAGGAAAGTCGAATCATGCAAATTAAACAATTTAAACTCAAATTTTAAAAATATCTCTCAGTGTTGATTAAAATCAACCACAAAAATTATCGTGAAAAAAAACATTTTGTATATAAATTAAACTATACTTATATACAAATATATAATTTTATCGTTGTATAGTTTTTTAATATAACAATTAATTTATATAATTAAATATTTTAAATATTGTATGTATTAAGTTTTAGTGTTTATTTATAAAGATGGATTAATTTTATTCCATATTTTATTTAAATTAAATATCATTTATTAAATATAAAGAAGTGATAAAAATGTTTCACCAAATTCACATCTCTTTTAAACCTAAAACATACAAATTATTATATTTATTATTATAAATAATTTCTTCAAATTCTTTATTATGTGAGTAATCTTAAAGTAATTATGGATAATGAAGGGATTAGACAACCATGATGGGCCAGGATAAGAGATCCACCCATCTAGCAAACTAATCCATGAGGGAATTCATGCAAGTTGTACATTAAATGAAATGGTTTTGAGAGAATTCAACAATTTGGAGTGAGATAATCGCTGCACCTTTATTAATCACCATGTATGCTAGAGATTAGAGATCCCAACACTAATAACAACAAATGGTCTATCTCATTGGCTTGTCAATTGTCTCGAGGAAATATAGCTAAGTAATCTTAGGGTGTATCGATATTGCACTAACTCGTTTCAATTTTTCTAGATTAGTGGTGCGTTGTTGTTTTCATTTCTAAGTTTACTCGTGTTGACTCAATTGGCACAAGGACAAATTATAGGGGTTCAACCCAAAAGAAATCTACCACCTTCATTCTAATCCACAAACCCTAGGACTCACTGTGGGTTTTCTTGCTAGAAACTTCAATTGCTTGGAAGAATCTTGATGACGTTAGGTCTTTGTCTTCTTATTGTGCTTCTATCGCGTGTCTTTGGAATACTGGTCTCTCTTTTCTTGGTTATGTACATAATTTTCTATTTTGTTTGTTTGTCCAGAAGTTAGTGAGAATTCTAAGGCCTTTGCTTCTTGGTTTGGAAAGTATGCATATGGGGTTGTTTATTAAAGGATGTGGGGCTCATTTTTTATTGGAAGCTTTCTGTATGGTTTTTTTTTGGATTCTTAGTGTGGTCTTGGTTTTGTCTCTTTATTATTTGAATTGTATTTTCTCAAGAGTCACTTTAGTGTGGTCTTGGTTTTGTCTCTTTATTATTTGAATTGTATTTTTTCAAGAGTCACTTCATGATTTTCTTTGTTTGTTTGATGGATCCTTTATGTTATAGGAGTTGCCCCCTTTGTGGACTTCCCTTATATCTTATCCTCATCCATTCTCCCATGGGTCACATTTTTCATCGTGTTGTAGGCCCTGGGCTTCAACAAGAGGACATGAAAAATTTATGACTAACAAAAAAAAGTCAATGGTTATTTTAATTGTATTTTCTTACTAGCTCTGAGGGTTAGCTCAATTGGTCAAGTCCCCATCATTAAAGTACCTTTGTTGTTCAGAGGCCACAGGTTCAATTCTCTCGACACTCTCAGGGTTAGGCTCTGTGGTTGAACCAAAAGGAGGTGATCCGTTTGGGTGGCCTTCCTGGCTCAAATATTTCGTTGACATAGTGGTCATAGATCTCCAGCTTGGAATTCTTAATCTTGTGAAGATTTTTTACCAACATTATATACTTAGAATTCATATTTTCATAGTTTGAATTTATGTTGGCGACAATTTTTTTTGGAAAATTTGTGTGGAGACACTACAATGTCTCATATTTTTTCAAAAAAAAAAATATATTATATGTACTTATTATTAACATAGTATATGATATATATTTATTTTACTCTTTATCAGTTATACAATATTAATAACTAATATATATGAAATAATATGGGTATATTATGCTATGATGATGTCAATACCTAATTTACAATTGATAACTTCTTATATAAATTTACTTTTAAAAATATTTAAAACTCAAATTTCAACCCAGTTTTCTTTTAAAATAGAGGATTCAATCCCCTTACAACCAATTTCCTTTTACAAATAATTTTATGGTTAAATAATGTTATCTTCTAATAGACAACCGTCTTTACTTCTTCCATAAAAATTAAACTTCCATACAAACATTTTTAATATTAATAAATAAAAACATATATTATTATTTTTATATTTGCAAAAGTCTAGGATTCCATCATATTTTTACAATAAAGTGTAACATTCCTTGACAACATAGTATACTTGTTACAACAAATTTTTAGAAGTTGTTTTTTGGATGTTTGTTTCATATTAAAGTAATTTGAAGGCTTGTTAATAGGTCCTTCAATTTATGGAATTTTACCATATGTTGGCTTGAATTTTTATTTCTATGAGGAGTTGAAGAGACCTATTCCAAAAGTATGAACATTCTATGCCAAGGAACCTTGTTTGTGGATCTTTTGTTGTTTTCTGGGTCAAGCCTTCACATATCCCATGGATGTTATTAGATGAAAAATGCAGGTCGAACATTTTATTTCCTTGGTAACTAGAGCCTTTCTTTACTGTTATTCATAATTTTAAGTCTAAGATCCAAGCTATTTAAAATCTATGATCCTAAAAATTGGCCTTTATGGTTTGAGTCGCACTGCAAGTACTAATATTGTCAACAAACCAAAATGGTAATAACCAAAATGGTAAATCTTGTCTTGAACAAATGGAACCCAAATGCAAATGAACATTGGATGGTCTTGTTACCACTCTTCAAAGAGAAGGATGGAAGGAGATGTTTGTTGGGCTCATAATTAATTAAGAGAAAGATGGAAGCATATGTTTGTTGGCCTCATAATTAATTAAGGGTAAATTTTACAGTTTCTTTCCATCAAAATAATTTATTTGTGTTTGTATTTTAAATTTTAGCATTAACCACATAATTAGTGAGTTGTTAACGAGTTAACTATTAATTACATAAAGGTAAACTTTATCATTTATTTACATTAAAGTAATTGAGTTGTTGACGAGTTAACTATTAATTACGTAAAATTAAACTTTACCATTTATTTGCATTAAAGTAATTTATTTCTAGCTATATTTTAAATTTCACCCTTACCCTCACAATTATGGAGTTGCTTGACGCCTATTTTTATTCATAGCAGGCATTTTCACATTTTTTTGTTGTTGTGGTCCTTTTATCATTGTGTATATGCCATAACATACAATATACTAAGGTATTTAGAAAAAAAAATGTGTGAAATGGAACGTGAGATTTTTCGTTGTTTGTGGTGATGCTAATGGATACATGACGTATTGGGTTTTTATTCTCTAATGTAAAAGAGACTTACATTTAATCTAATGTAAAAAAACATTTATTAACGACAAAAAAATATTTATTTAGTAACCTATATTAAAAAAACACTACAAACTTAGACACTTAATGTAAAAAAGCATTTATTAACAAACAAACAATATTTCTTTAGTAACTTAACACTTATTAAAAAAAATACACAACAAACTTTTTGTTAATGTACAAAATCACTTTTGTTATTTAAAACAATGTAAAAGAGCACTTATTAATAAAAATGACAAAGCCTGTTTTCTCTTAAAACTTATTAATCTCATGTACAAAAACACTTATGAACAAAATATTATTAACCTCAGGTACCAAAACATTTATTAAAAAATCCAACAAGTTTTTTTTTAAATAATTATTAAGGTATAAGCCATTAAAAAATATTAGTTTTAATATTTACTAAAGTATAAGAAACCAAAGGATGTCATACCCGGCAGGTACTACCGCAGCACCGCTGCCCGCGACTCTTGTTATTATTAAGGTATTGCTCTAGATTTTACCGTGGCCTTGTTGGATTTGTTAATTAAAATCATTTTGTAATAACTAACTTTTGAATAACCCACTTTCGAAGTAAATTTATGAATTTAAAATTTTAATTTTTAATATCTATTTATATATAATTTTTTATGGTAACTATTATTTTAACAATATCAACCGTTTATAACATTATTTCATGCAAATAAAGCTTAGCTATTTAAAAATATCTATATTACTAATTTTAAAAAATATCTATATTACTAATTTGTAAGGAAGAAAATTTCAATCTCTACAAAACACTTATAAGTCTTAAGTCATTAACCTATTTTTTTACATAAAAAAAATAAACTCTTAACCAATTATAAGAAATTTTATAGCTTATAAATCTATAATTATTATATCTTAAAAAGATTATATATATATATACTAAAAAGCGGACCAAATTGGCTACTAGGATAAACTATGATATAAAAAAACAAAATAAGTCGAAGGATAGCATACGACTAAGTAGAAGGATCATAGTTTGTGGCTGCAACTTGAATGAGGTCCTCATTATTGATGAGGGTGTTTCCTATTAGGGGAGGAATACCAAGGTGTTGCTCTACGTGGTCGAGGCACTGATCCAGTTCCCTCATATGGAAATGCAAATGCTTCAAATAGTGTAAGATGTTTACTTGATGCTCAAACTGCTCCATTGGTATTCTATCGTGGAGAAACTTCAAATTCCAGTATAAGTCTTTGGTGTACATGTATTCATTTGAATAGTTGCATGTGTGTCCAACATTCAACACCCAATCTGCTAGTTCAGCAATAACCTTTGTGCCCAAAAGCTAATGTCTGAGAGGCTCCTTCGCATTCCATATGGGCGATCTCCTCTTGGATGGGGCCTAGGGTGAGTTCTCAAAACCTAGTGGTTGATTCCTCCAAGCGATGGTGGGTATATGAGTGTCCCTAAGAGGGCCACTCTTGGTAAGACATTTCCCCTCTACGGACATGTCCATGTTGACAGGGCATGGTGAGATGCCCAACAAGGATTTGAGAGAAATTTTTCAATGAGAGAAGGGTACAAGTGACAAGTATAGAGAAAGGATCCACATGTAGAAGGGAAAGGGCCAAATGAATAGGTGACAGAGGAAGCTAGGATCCAAAAAGGGAGAAAATAGCCAACGGTCCACGAAAAAGTTGAGCCAACTTGGGAGGGAGTGAAGAGGGAGACATAATGCCCTTAAGAAAATCTAACAGAAGTAAGAAAATAGTTACGAGAGACAAACTAGAGAGACAACACAAAAATTCATGAGAGGGAGCCGAGAAGTGCGAAGGGAGCACTAGACAAGAATGCAAGTGTAGGAGATACTAATAAAAAATCTAGTCGCATAAACAAAAACTAGGCGAGGGGAGATTTTCAAACCTAAATCTAATGAGAGTGCTCCCGCTAAAGGGGTCTAATGTCCATATAGATCGCCATCCAACATGCATCGGAAATCGGAAAATACATCATGAGCATCGAATCTGAGAGGAGAGGGAAACAATTGGGATGATCTGATACTCCACATTAACAATTGGAAATTGCCACTAAAACTCCATTTGAGGAGGGATGACCTGTTAGTTTTAGAAGAAACAATGCATACCAAGAATAAAAGAGCAAGGCCTAGCCAAGGCTCAAGGAGGTGGGCCAACAATTGACCCCAATTTGGATTAGTGAGTGTTGAAACTAAAGTTGTAGGAGGGGGGCTTTGGTACCCAATTGCATCATAGGTGAATTACGTTGTGAAGGAGAGTTCCATAAGATGCATTGGGGTGGGAATGATCATCACACAAGTAGAGACTTGGAAAGTAGCTTGGCAAGATAGTAAACATTCAATGCAATAATAGTGTTCAGGCATGAGTTCAAGTGTATTGCAGTTGACTCGCATTAGGCGAGGTCTTGGGATCAATATTTCCATAAAAAGATTTATGGGGGTGTTAGTTTATGGATTTGGGGTAGCATAGGACAAGTGTTCTAGTCTATAAGGTGTCAGAGAGGCTAAGGAACACGAGATCACAAAAACCTAGGAAACGTTTTGAGAGAGAACACTTAGAAACCTCTCAGCTAAATTTATTGACCAATAATTTAAAAGTTCCTAAGTCTAACTTAGGAAAATTGATTAATTAATGGGTATTAAAGACTTGCAGAAATTGAATTGATAAATTCTAAGATGATCTAAGCAATCCATCATGATTAGATCTTAGTAATTAATGCTCCAATGATATATTATAAGAGCAAGGCGAGGGGATGGAGATAGACACAATTGTGAAGCAATGATGCAAGGTAGTGTGAATTACCCAAGGTGCAATATTCAACGAGGGAATAATTTGAGATAAGAAAGGAGAGTAGCAAGGGTTTGTAGCAGGGAGAATTTCTAAAGAAATTCTTAAGTGGTTTTCCAGTTTCCAGAATTAGGGAAGGAAGGTAGAAATATCTAGTAGGAAGGCCAAATTTTGCAATGTGAATTACCTAGTTTGCTAGTGCTACTTGTCAAGAGAGGGATCGATTCAATATTTAGTTCTCAAATCAAGTATCAGGAATCCTAGAAAATTATTTCCAAAGGTAGAGACAGGAAAGACAACTTGGCAAGTGAAGTTTTCAGGGCCGTGCAAAAGTCCCAGAGGCTGTAGTGCATCGAGCTCCTCGGTGGTGTGAGTACTAGGGATACTGAAACTGTCAAAGGAGAGACTAGATTGATTTGATGAGAGGGAGAAGGATTCTCCAGGTATTTTCCAGTTGAGAAAAATATTGGAATTGAGCCAGGAAAGCTAAAATTGTAATTATCCTCATTTGTTGCATAATAAAATAAACCCTCATCTGTTACACTGCTTTTCCCTTTGGGTTTTTTCCTAGGATGTTTAGTCAAAAAATATTGGTGTCATTTTATTGTGTGTTTGTTTGCATCTATTTCTCATTTCTATATTTTATGTTTTTTATCATATTTTATTTGTGAAGAATGCATCAATTAGTTATTTTCTATTTGTCATAAACAAATAAATTGTATTCAAATAGGAGAATAATTTCCAGTTGGTGAATTCAAGGAAATTTCTCATGGTATTAGAGCACTACAGATCATATTAGAGGCTCAGAGGTGAGAGGAAGAGAGATCATGCAAATTCAGAGGGAAATCTGAAACACTTTCTCCAGATTTGTGCAAGCCAGCTAGGTAGTGTGAATTGCTAGGGCAACAAAATCGATTTCCAGATCCAGCTGGGAGGAAAAAAATGTTTTGCCTTAGAGCAGTAGCAACAGGAAGTGTGGTTTTGGAGAAGTAGTTCAAGCGCATAGATAAGTTGATTCACATAATATATCTAGGTGAAGAAATTTGTAGCAAGGGTTTGTAGTTGCAGATCTATGCAAGGTAGGAAGAGAAGCACACAAAGGCAGAATTTCTAGAATTCCTCAGATGGTTTCCAATTTCCAGTTTCTAGGAGGATAACTATGATTTCCAGTTGTAGAATGTTATAGTAGACTTTCCAGTTCAACCAATGCATGCTTCAGGAGAAATAGTTCATGAGCCAGAATTTGAAGAAGGACTTCAGAAGGTAGAATAAGTTCCATATTGGAGAAAGTAGAAGGTAATGTGAGTGCCAGAGAAGGATTTCTAAAGGCAGGTGAGAGAAGATTAATGAATTCCATAAGGAGTATGAGTAGTACAAGGAAGTTCGAGCAAGAAGGAGAAGGAAATTTCCATCACTAGTCTCTAGTTTATTTGAGTTTCGCAGAGACAACCACAACAAGACTCAGATATCAAGATAGACGTGATAACGCCTATAAGTTTGGCATCTGGAAAGCCAGAATGAAATTCCTTTTGGATGAGAATTCCTTGAAGGAGTTTGTGACAAATTTGATGATAGAACCAACAAATCCATAATCGCTAGCAACCTTCATGAAGGAGATGGCCAAGACTAAGAGGGTGGTCCTAAACAGGGTTAGAGATCACATTGTCTCACATATTGCAAAGAAGGCAACAAAAAAGAACATGTGGGATACCATAGTAAAATTGTACTAGGATACATTTGAGAATCATAAAATGACTCTCAATAAGAAGTCGAGGACAAAAAATATACAAAAGGGTGAAATTGTAACTTTCTATTTCACCAAAATTCAGGGAGTCGGCGATCAACTTACAGTTGTAGGAGAAAAACTAGAATATAGTGAGTTGGTCGTGCATATAGCTCTAAACGAGTTTACCAACAAATGGAAAACTTTCATTTAGGGAATCACTATATAAGATAAGCTACCATATTGGGAACACCTATGGATTGATTTCACTCAAGGAGAGATAATACTCAGGCTTACTAAAGGTACTATAAGAAATTATATTAAGGGACCAAAAGTTGAGAATGAAGAAGAAGAAAACATAGCCCTTGTAGGTAAAGGGAAGACGAAGAAGGGTCTCGTTTAGGGACAAAACTCAAAAGGAAGTGAGAAAAAGAAGGACTTTTCAAATATCAAATGCTTTAAATGTGGTGAATTTGGTCACTGTTAGCTCTGCTACTAAACAAGGATTCCATATGGTCGGAGACAGGCTTGGTTTGCTTGATTATGCCCAAAAGTATCCATGCATGTTGTTCAGATCTTCAAAGTTTGGTTAATGGCCCTCCACTGATCAAAGCTATCGCAAAGGAAAGCCCTAGGGAAGGCGGAAATGATCTATCGGGAGGCCTAAAACACTCCAAAACTAGCAAAATTCAAATTTGTAGTCCTAGCAGTTCAAATGAGCGACAACCGTTAGATCCGGCCGATAAACGGTCCAGATCGCATCGGCGGGTCGAAATTGGAGGAGGCAGATCGGCGGATTATATCGCGTCGGCAGATCGCATCGGCAGGATGGCAGTGGCAGCGGCAGTGACAATGATGTGGCATCGCCGATGAGCGATCGCCGACATCGCGTCGGCGTGTCGCTATCGGGCGATTCAATAGGAGCATGGCCTTTGCATATATGAATGACCGCCGATTGGCCGGACCCGACGGCCATACAACGTTGCGTGCTATAGTATTTCGGGTCCGCAGCATTCACTCATATCGCATCGGCATTTCGCTGTCGGGACTGTCAAAGTGGACAAGGTTTTCACATAGGCTGCGTTCCGACCCGATGGGCCGGACCCGATGACCACCACACTCCTTTTTATATTCTGTAAGGTCCGCGCCCATAGTGTTTTAAATATATTTAGTGTATTTTCTTTATATAAAGAAAATACAAAAAGAAGCTTATGGCAAGCGCCGATCGCTGACGGGGTTCGGGCCCGATAGGGTTCTAAAAGGCCAAATATATATATTTCAAGTCCACCAAAGCCAATTTTTCATGTTTTGCGGCAGTTTTGCAGTGGCGCGGAAATCATTAATGCAAGCATACAACAGTACAGCGCAGTAGGAAGCTGCCTTCAATTGACAGTATGGCCTAACAGGAAGCAAGACGTGCCTCAGATAGATCAACATTTATCAGTCATGATTGACCCGTGGTTGAAGTTTTCAAGTCCAGATGAATCATTATGGGCGGGAATGAACAGTGTAGAAAGAAGATAATGGTTGTCTCCCGTTCTTGGATGTTCTCATCTCAAAGAAGGTGGATGGCTCCTTTTCTCATCAGGTGTATAGAAAGAAGACGCACACTGAGCAATACTTACATGCTTCGTCGCATCATTTTCCCGCTCAGAAGATAGGAGTTCTTAGCACACTTGCCACCCGTGCTGTTAGAATTTCGGATGAGGAAAGCCTGGAGTCGGAGAAGGCTCACCTCCTAGAAGTCTTTGAGAAGAATGGTTACAGGAAGCACCTCGGTCTAAAAGCCTTCCTCAGGGCCAAGAAGGAGCCTTCTATCCGAAGGGTTCCTAGTGATCATATCATGGGTGTGAATCTTCCTTACATCCAAGGAACCACGGACAGGATTGCGAGGATTCTGAGGAAGTATAATGTTCCCGCAACCTTCAGACCTCTCAATACGATCCGTGGCTCCCTCAGGTCTGTGAAAGACCCGATTGACCCTAAGGACTTGAAGGGCGTCTATGTCATTCCATGTTCCTGTGGCACCCCTTATATTGGTGAGACTGGTCGCTCTATCAATCAGAGGATTAGCGAACATTCAGCGGATTTAAGACATGGTAGGACCAAGTCCTCGGCCCTGGCTGAGCATGCAGGGAAGACTATGCATCATGTATGTATAGAGGAGGCTCAAGTCATTGCCAAAGTTGCGCAGTTTCACCATCGTAAATTTAGAGAGGCCCTGGAGATTGAGAAAAGGCCAATCAATCTTAATAGGGATGATGGCTGGAAGATCAGCAGTTGCTGGGTCCCAGCTTTGTCTTCCTAGCCTCCTCTTTCGCCGTTTTTGTTTGGTCTTAGGGTTTCTATCTTCCCCTCCTTGAATTTTCTTTTGACAGATTTGTCTGATTTTTTGGAGTGATTTTAATAAGTTAGGAATCAGTCTCGGCTTATTAGTGTATTTTCCTTAATCGGTTTATGATACCATTGGACATTTATTATTATTTTTTCATAGATTTATTAATTATACATTGAGTTTCCCTTTATCAATGTCTATTAAGACCCCATTTCTTAATCCTTATAATGAATATAATACTTACCTTATGACATAGTTGACTTTAATATATTTTTGAATAAATAAATATTGAATAAATAAATAAATATTGAATAAATATCGATTATTAATGGTAACTTGACCTTAAGTTTAAAGGATAAATTGTAGACCAATAAGGTTAGTTTCAACCTTGTAGGTAACAATTTATTTACCTAAGGTCTTAGTTACCTCTATTATTGAACTAACATTGATTATTTGACCATTAAGTCTAAAGGATAAAAAAATTTTGATTTACCAATATTATTGATACTATTATGAATTAACATTGGCATTTCCTAGGATAACAAGACTGTAGGAATAATAATGGTTTAACAATTTGTTTGGGATTAAAAATCATTAAGTAGTTATAAAAGATTCGATAAACATATATTACTTTATATAACTTATTTTAATGACCATTATATTTAAATAATGAATATGATATATTTTAAAGAAATAAATAATGGAAATCTAACTTACCATTGGACCATTAATTTATTACATAATTACCTAATGTAACTTAATTATAAAAAGAGTAGTGATTTATTACCATTCACGTATATTTAAATAATAATAGAATAATAATAAATCATTTAATATATATTATTTAATGACCAGTATAATTAAAATATGAGTATCATACTATAGATTCTCTTAATATGTGAAACAATATTAATAATATATCTATTTATCTTTATACTAACATTTTAATAGTATATCCATTATTAATATTAAATATTAATTATTTAATAATATAATTGAATAGTAATATATCATTATATAATTACCATTATAATTAAAGTATTAATATTATACTAGAGATTTGGAATAATATTAATAATATATCTATTTTAAATTAATTTATTATTATTTAATTATTTAAATAATAAATAATAATAAATCATTTAACATATAATAACCATTTATATTACAGATTCTATTAATAGAAATAATATTAATAATATATCTATTTATTTTAAATTGACAAATGAATTCCTTTTTACCAATTTTAACTATTTCTAGAAAAATATTAATTATTTTTTTTTTTTTTTTTTTTTAGTGATTTGACCAGGTTCATTAGGTCAAATTAGCCATTATAATTTTAGCCGTTGGAGTCTCTGCACACTATATTTAATCGAGCTAAGCCAGATTGGTTCTTCAACTTGTCCTGACGATGAACCACACTGGTTGGTTCGAAACGCGTCGACACAAGATTGGTTATGTGATTTTGCCGAAGATTTTCTAAACAGTGTAGCAGTGTTTCATTATTACCAAGCCAGGCAGTCATATTGGAGCCATTCAATGATTCAACAACAGCGTTTAATCAACAGTATGGCCGAGGAGGAGATAGGACGCCACAGATCCAGTCAAAGAATTCAGTGGTTATGGGATTCACCCATACTTCATCTCACCCACCCTAGAAGGATTGCAGAGCACCAGAGAGGGACAAATTTATTCAAAGCACGGCCAGATTTGTATAGGAGGCCCATTCTTAAATGTAAATATGGTTGGTGGCCATTTATGGGCTCCTCCACGTATGGTTCAGCAGAGATATTTTGTATTGTAACAGTATATATACTCAGAACTGGGATGAAAAGGATTGATGAGTGTTTGATGAATGAGAGCTTATTGTAGCCTTTTAACTTCTGGAGACTGTTAATACTATGAGACCTGCAGTTTCTGGTCTTGATTTCCATTAATACAAGCTTCTTTTGTTGTCACCTGCTCACTTTTCACTTCTTGTCTTCTAGTCCTAGGCTGTGCCTGCTTACATTTATTTATGTGTTGTAAATGTTTGATATCAGAGGGGCTGTCATCCCATCTCCGTATTATGATTTAGTGGCTCATTGAAGTTGTTTGCAGGTTGTTGTTGTTCAAATAGCAGAGAGTTGTCATCCTCTCTGTCTATTGAATAATAGTCGTGCAGATCCTCTAACTGATTGCAGTTGGCCATCACAGAGCTCTGTCCATCTGCTAGTGCAATCAGTCTTCTCCATTACCACTTTTTCCTTAAACCGTGAGTATTTGGGGGTTGAAAGCCTTGTAGTTTGGGGGTCTTCACCCATGCCTGGGGTAAATCATAGTGGGAGTGGTTATCTGGCTTGAAGGTGCTGCACATCTTCCATTTATCCATCATTTCATCCAACAAAACTGTTGAATTTTTTTTTAATGTTCCTGAGCATCACTGATTTACAACCTAGGTGAGTTTCTTGGGGTGATAACATTAATTGGCGCCGTTTCCGGGGTGAGGAGAATCGAAGCTCAGCTTCCCAGGGAAAAGGACACAGCTTCAAACTTTGATGACAGACAAAGTTTTGAACACATATTTTGGTTGTAATCATCTGTCTGGCAACTCCACTGGTGGAAGACCATCCTTTGGCGACTCCACATTGAAGTTCTGGCGCAGTTTGTGAGGCATACTAGAAGAAATCCGCAGAAGTCTCCAGTTTTTCCAGTGCCCGAACCTGAAAATATTGTTAACCCGAAGAAAACATCGTGTAAAGGAGCATCAGGATCAGGTAAGCCCAAGAAATCTTATTTGGCTCTGCATGAGGAGTTTTTAGTTGAGGATACACAGTTCGAAGATTTAGAGGCTAGTATTGCTAAGGAAGAAATACATGCAGAGATTCATAAAGCTCCTACTCTATTTAGTTCCCCTTTGAATCTGAGTCCGAAGAAAGTTTCCCATACTGTCCAAAACATCCCAATATCTTTCCCATCCATTACATTATCTCCTACTACCCCATCTGTTAGTATTCTTCAACATATTTCAAACATGGCAGGACAGCAAGCACCTACTAGGATTGAAAGGATTGTTGCTGCTAGATACGGACCTTTGATATTGCCTACACCTTTAAATGCCATGCCTACAGGAGAATATCAAAAATATATGCCCAAATTTACTGGAACAGAGGGAGTGACAGCAGAAGAGCATCTTGAAGCTTTTTACAGTTATGCTGATAATTTAGACATAAGTGAGAATGATGTATGGATGAGAGTTTTTGTCCAGAGTCTTGATGGAGAGGCTAGGAAGTGGTTTAGAGAATTACCCCAGAGATCTATAACAGATATAGAAGCATTAGATGAGGCATTTTTGAAGCAATGGGGAGATAAGAAGGACTTGCTGTATTATCATACAGAGTTTGGAAACTTGAAAAGAGAAAGGGGTGAGTCTTTGCCTGACTTCAATAAAAGATTTAATAGAATGTATAGTAAAATACCAGCTGAGGTAAAGCCTACCCCTACTGCTGCCAAACTCACATACGCCAATGCTTTTGATTCTGACTTTTGCTTATTGTTGAGAGAAAGACGATGTGCTACGCTGGGTGATATGCAAGAGGCAGCTTTGGAGGTGGAATCAAATATTATGGCAGCTGAAAAGTTAAAGAGTCAAGGTGACAGAAGAAGGCCGAGAGGTGAGGCTTCTTCTTCCACTGCATCAACTTCCGAGCCTAAGATAGACAAAATGACCAAAATGATAGAGTCATTGGCTGCTGAAATTTCTAAGTTAAAAGTTGATCAAACTTCAGGCAAAACAAGGCAGCAAAACACATTTGTCCCAAGAAATCCAAACCCATTCAGAAAAGCAAACGAGCAGCTACAGATTATGCAAAGGGGTGAAGAAGCAAGAGAAGATCATAAAGTAAAAGCTCCCTTTCAGAATGCAGTCATGGAGGGGGAACAATATGAAGAAGATGAGGATGAAATTCACTGCTTGGAGGATAAGGGTAATGCTGCATTTTTAACATTGGCTGAATATGAAGAATCATTGTTGCAAGAGCAAAATAACCAGAGGTGGGACAGTGGTGTCGTTCTGCAATCTGGTGAGCAGCAGCAAAGATACAATTTAAGATCCAATGCGAAGAAGGTAAAAGAAAATACTACGCAAGAAGCAACTGCTCAAGCAGTGCCATAGAATAATAGGCAAAAAAGACCAGCAGCTGATCTTGTCACCCTCAAGGCCCCTACTCAAGAGGTAAAAACTACCGATAAATCATTCTCGTCTTTTAGTTTTGAGTCAAAAGTTCAGAAGCTGAAAATAGTTGTCCCTCTGGCTGAGTTGGTCAAGAGTGAATTGTTTAGAAAGCCCATCCTTGAGGCCCTTGAACTAGAGCCTAACCAATCCTCCATTGACTCTGTCAATTTGCAAGACGACAAGCCTGCTATTGTGCTTAGCCCCATGATTGAACCTGCAGATGATACTTCTCCATCTTTCTATGTTTCATTAACTATCCATGATAAAATCCTCCACAATTGCCTGCTAGACACGGGGGCCAGTCACAATTTAATGCCTAAAACTGTCATGGAAGAGCTAGGCCTTGATATCACCAGACCCTATCATGATTTGTTCTCATTTGATTCAAGGAAGGTGAAATGCCTTGGATTAATAAAGGATCTGGCCATTACCCTAACCCAGTTGCCCATGAAAAGTATGATGATGGATATAGTGGTGGTCGATGTTCCTCCTAAGTTTGGTATGTTGTTGTCTAGAGGGTGGATTAAGAGACTAGGAGGGACATTGCAGAATGATCTATCTTATGCAACTGTTCCAGTGTTTGGAGGAGAAAGCAGGAGGTTATATAGAGAAGCACAGCTGGCATATGTTATTAGTGATGAGAAGAATCCTACAAACCATCCCATATATGCAGTGGACACTGATTTTGGAGCTTGCATCCTCCAAATAGAAGAATCTCAGAAGGCTGCATTGCATATTCGGAAACCAACAGCTCAGGCTGAACATGATACGGGTGGTCAGATTTGGGAAATGTTTTTTGATGGAGCATGTACCAAGGAGACTGCAGGAGCAGGGGTGGTGCTAGTATCTCCACAACAAGAAACAGTTCAGTTATCCCTAAAGCTGGTTTTTCAGGTGACAAACAACATAGCAGAATATGAAGCACTGCTGTTGGGCCTTCATGAAGCCAAAGATAGAGGGATAAAAAATCTGAAGGTATTTGGAGATGCTGACCTGATAATTCAACAAGTAAACAGAACGTTCCAAGCAAAGCATCCAAGGCTGAAAGCCTATAGAGATGAGGTATGGAGAGTCAAAGAGTTCTTTGATTTTTTCTGTATTTCATATATTCCTAGAGCCCAAAATCAACTTGCTGATTCCCTTGCTGTCTCTGCTAGTTTATTCATCCCTCCATTGCCGCCCAAACTAGTTTATGAGGTACAAATGAAGTATAGACCCTCTGTGCCTGATAATGTCCACCATTGGAAAGTTTTTGATGATGATGAGTTAAGTAGGTTCCTTCAAGTCATTGATGAGTTCTCTGAAATGCAAATTGACCAGAGCAATGATGCTTTGTTAGAAGATCCCAAATCCCAGTTTAGAAATAAAATTGGCAAGAATAGCATAGTCCAGCTTCCTAGTAACCATATTCCTAAGGGTCTAATTCCTCTTGAGAGATTGTTTGACCACAATGATGTGCCTTACAAAGCTGCCCAAAAAGAAGATCAGTCTCAAGTTCGCAAGCATGATATAGGAGGTCCAGGTCAGCCCAAATTCATGAATCTGTCCATTAATCTATCTGCTGATCAGAGTGCTGAATATTGCAAATTAATGAGGCAGTTTGCTGATGTGTTCGCTTGGGAGTACAGTGATCTGAAAACATATGACAAGAGTATAATACAACATAAAATTCCACTTGAAAAAGGCACTACTCCTTTCAAACAGAAGCTGAGGCCAATGAATCCTATGCTCCTTCCTCTGGTTGAGAAAGAAATTAAAAAGTTGCTAGCTGCTAAGATTATAGTGCCTCTCAGATATTCTAAATGGGTGGCCAATCTGGTTGTTGTGAGGAAGAAGAATGGGGAAATCAGACTGTGCGTTGATTTCAGGAATCTAAATAAGTGCTCCAAAAAGGATAATTATCCCTTGCCCAAAATGGAGCATTTGTTGCAGCAAGTCTCAGGTGCCAAAGTGATGTCTTTCATAGATGGGTTTTCAGGCTTCAATCAAATCGCTGTGCATCTAGATGATCAAGAAAAGACAGCATTTACAACTCCTTGGGGCACGTTCATGTATGCAAAAATGCCATTTGGGATAATGAATGCTGGAGCCACCTTTCAGCGCGCTATGGATATTGCTTTTGTGGGTGAGAAGGACAAATTTGTGCTGATATATCTTGATGACATAACTGTTTATTCTGGCAGTCACCATGATCATTTACAGCATCTAAGAAAGGTGTTTTTGAAGTGCAGAAGGTTTGGGATTTCACTCAATCCCAAAATATCCCAATTCGCTCTAAAAGAAGGCAAACTGTTGGGGCATGTAGTGTTTGCTGCAGGTGTTCAGATTGACCCAGAAAGAGTCAAAGCAATTCAGTCCTTGACTCTTCCAAGATCAAAGAAGGACATACAGTCTTTTCTAGGCAAAATTAACTTTGTAAGGAGGTTCATTCCTAATTTTGCAGAGCTGGTTAAGCATATAACCTCCATGTTAAAAAAGGGAGCAGAGGTAAAGTGGACTGATTCAGCCAGAAAATCTTTTGAGTCCATTAAGATGGCTATTGTAGAAGCTCCTACTTTAATAAGCCCTGATTATAGCAAGGAGTTTCATCTATTCTCATTTGCCTCTAAGGATACCATTGCAGTTGTCCTGTTGCAGCAAGATGAAGCAGGCCAAGAGCATCCAGTTGCCTTTTTCAGCAAGAATCTGAGGGATGCTGAACTAAGGTATGATATTATTGAAAAGCAGGCTTATGCTCTTATCAAATCTTTGAAGGCTTTCAGAGTATACATCTTGCATTCCAAAATAGTTGCATATGTCCCTTCTGCTGCAATAAAGGATGTTTTAACGCAGCCTGATGCCGATGGAAAAAGAGCGAAGTGGATTGCGAAAATAATAGAATTCAACATAGAACTGAAGCCCACCAAGCTGGTAAGAGGTCAGGGACTGGCTAAACTGTTGGCTGAAGAGAATTGCAGCTCTTTGGACATTGATTTCTTGTTCAATATAGCAGAAAATGGTCAAATGGAAAAGCGTGAAACGATTGGAACGCAGAGTGGACAGTCAATAGCCAAGAACCTAGCTTCATGTAGCTGGTATGCTGCAATAATTAATTTCCTACTAAAGCTGGAAGTTCCTTCAGAAATTTCTCAAAGTCAAGCAAGAACGTTAAAGCTCAAAGCAACCAAATATTGCATCAATGGTAGCTTGCTTTATTGGAAGGATCCATCTGGAGTGCTTTTAAGATGCCTGGATAAACAGCAATCAATAGAAGTTATGCGGCAGTTCCATGACAGCATGTGTGGAGGACATCATTATTGGAGAACTACAGCCCAAAAGATTCTCAGAGCCGGGTATTATTGGCCCTCTTTATTTTCTGATGTATTTGCTTTTGTTAAATCTTGTGACAGGTGCCAGAGATTTGAAGGTAAGCAGCAGTTGAAATCCCTGCCCCTAAAGCCAATCATTGCAAAAGGACCTTTTCAGCAGTGGGGCTTGGATTTCATTGGTGAAATCAACCCACATTCCAGTGGCCAGCACAGGTGGATATTAGTCGCCACTGATTATTTTACAAAATGGATTGAAGCAATCCCAACAAGGAAGGCTGATCATAATGTGGTAATGAAATTTTTATCAGAAAACATTTTCAGCAGATTTGGTTGCCCACATAAGCTTATAACAGATAATGCAGCAGCCTTCAAGGCAAAAGAGTTGGTGGAAATGTGTGACTCAATGGGCATTAAACTTGTTCATTCCACCTCCTATTACCCCCAAGGGAATGGTCTAGCAGAATCCTCTAATAAAAGTCTGATTAGGATTATTAAGAAGCTGTTAGAGGATAATAAGAAGAATTGGGATGCCAAGCTGAAGTATGCACTTTGGGCGGACAGAGTGACCATTAAGAGATCTACAGGCTGCTCTCCCTTCAAGCTGGTATATGGTACTGATGCTGTTTTTCCCATTCAACTTACCCTCCCTGTCGCAAAGCTGCTCCAAACAACACAAAATGAAGAAGATGAGATGGCCAACAGAATCACTGATTTAACATAATTATATCAGACCAGAGAATAGCTGATTGAAAAAGCCACAGCGCATCAGCAAAAGATCAAGGAAGCCTTTGACAAGAAGACAAAAGGAAACAATTTCCAGGTTGGGGATTTGGTCATGAAATGGGATGCTTTAAAGGAAAAGAAAGGCAATCATGGGAAGTTTGATGCTCTCTGGACAGGCCCTTTCATCATTGCACAGATTCAAGGAAACAATACCTTCATACTGAAAAGTATGGGAGGGGAACCAGTCTTTGATGGCCCTGTTAATGGGCGGTTTCTGAAAAATTATGTGATTTAAGGTCTTTTGGCCTTAAAAGCTGTAAATATTTTGCTTTTGTCAGTTTTTAGTGTAGCTGTAATAGACTCCATGCCCAATGGAACACTAGGAATTTTGGCTAATTTGTTTGTCGCTGGAAAGGCATTGATCTGCAGGTTCTTGAGACCTCACAGGGAGGATCTCATCCCCAGGAGGAGCCAATGTTAGCTCTGCTACTAAACAAGGATTCCATATGGTCGGAGACAGGCTTGGTTTGCTTGATTGTGCCCAAAAGGATCCATGCATGCTGTTCAGATCTTCAAAGTTTGGTTAATGGCCCTCCACCGATCAAAGCTATCGCAAAGGAAAGCCCTAGGGAAGGCGGAAATGATCTATCGGGAGGCCTAAAACACTCCAAAACTAGCAAAATTCAAATTTGCAGTCCTAGCAGTTCAAATGAGCGACAGCCGTTAGATCCGGCCGATAAACGGTCCAGATCGCATCGGCGGGTCGAAATTGGAGGAGGCAGATCGGCGGATTATATCGCGTCGGCAGATCGCATCAGCAGGATGGCAGTGGCAGCGGCAGTGACAATGATGTGGCATCGCCGATGAGCGATCGCCGACATTGCTTCGGCGTGTCGCTATCGGGCGATTCAATAGGAGCATGGCCTTTGCATATATGAATGACCGCCGATTGGCCGGACCCGACGGCCATACAACGTTGCGTGCTATAGTATTTCGGGTCCGCAACATTCACTCATATCGCATCGGCATTTCGCTGTCGGGACTGTCAAAGTGGACAAGGTTTTCACATAGGCTGCGTTCTGACCTGATGGGCCGGACCCGATGACCACCACACTCCTTTTTATATTCTGTAAGGTCCGCGCCCGTGGTGTTTTAAATATGTTTAGTGTATTTTCTTTATATAAAGAAAATACAAAAAGAAGCTTATGGCAAGCGCCGATCGCTGACGGGGTCCGGGCCCGATAGGGTTCTAAAAGGCCAAATATATATATTTCAAGTCCACCAAACCCAATTTTTCATGTTTTGCGGCAGTTTTGCAGTGGCGCGGAAATCATTAATGCAAGCATACAACAGTACAGCGCAGTAGGCAGCTGCCTTCAATTGACAGTATGGCCTAACAGGAAGCAAGACGTGCCTCAGATAGATCAACATTTATCAGTCATGATTGACCCGTGGTTGAAGTTTTCAAGTCCAGATGAAGCATTGTGGGCGGGAATGAACAGTGTAGCAGTGTTTCATTATTGCCAAGCCAGGCAGTCATATTGGAGCCATTCAATGATTCAACAGCAGCATTTAATCAACAGTATGGCCGAGGAGGAGATAGGACGCCACAGATCCAGTCAAAGAATTCAGTGGTTATGGGATTCACCCATACTTCATCTCACCCACCCTAGAAGGATTGCAGAGCACCAGAGAGGGACAAATTTATTCAAAGCACGGCCAGATTTGTATAGGAGGCCCATTCTTAAATGTAAATATGGTTGGTGGCCATTTATGGGCTCCTCCACGTATGGTTCAGCAGAGATATTTTGTATTGTAACAGTATATATACTCAGAACTGAGATGAAAAGGATTGATGAGTGTTTGATGAATGAGAGCTTATTGTAGCCTTTTAACTTCTGGAGACTGTTAATACTATGAGACCTGCAGCTTCTGGTCTTGATTTCCATTAATACAAGCTTCTTTTGCTGTCACCTGCTCACTTTTCACTTCTTGTCTTCTTGTTCTAGGCTGTGCCTGCTTACATTTATTTATGTGCTGTAAATGTTTGATATCAGAGGGGCTGTCATCCCATCTCTGTATTATGATTTAGTGGCTCATTGAAGCTGTTTGCAGGTTGCTGTTGTTCAAATAGCAGAGAGCTGTCATCCTCACTGTCTATTGAATAATAGTCGTGCAGATCCTCTAACTGATTGCAGCTGGCCATCACAGAGCTCTGTGCATCTGCTGGTGCAATCAGTCTTCTCCATTATCACTTTTACCTTAAACCGTGAGTAGTTGGGGGTTGAAAGCCTTGTAGTTTGGGGGTCTTCACCCATGCCTGGGGTAAATCATAGTGGGAGTGGTTATCTGGCTTGAAGGTGCTGCACATCTTCCATTTATCCATCATTTCATCCAACAAAACTGTTGAATTTTTTAATGTTCCTGAGCATCACTGATTTACAACCTAGGTGAGTTTCTTGGGGTGATAACAGTCACTATGTCACTTAGTGTCCAAAAAGGAAGACAGAAAATAAGGGGAAGCAAAAAATAACAACTTTGATAGAAATATATGAGTTTACCTCTAGATTGGAGGAATTCACATTGATAACAATGATACCTCCATATGGAGGAGGAGCTTGATTCTTCAGAAACCAGGATGGGTTGGGTCCATGGGTGAGTAGCAAGAAGTATAGATCAGATCGAGTTACTATTCACATGGATCATTACCTTTGCTACAAGGGCCCACAGTACATAGTAGTAGGAGGATCAAGGTGTCAATAAGGAGCGGTCATATCTTGAGGGACAGTGCATATCTAGTTGTAGTTAGATACTTGAGAGGTAGTTGCAGACCCAATTGGGTGTAATTAGTGCTTAGTAGAAAGCGTAGAGCTAGTTGCAGTCAAGGACTCATGGGACAATTTCAAAGACAATTGGTAGGACACAATAGATCAAGTTTCCAGCTGCATTCATAGGAAATTCATGTAATTGGGAGGATGGAATGTGAATTTCCCAGTTATAGGGTCCAAATGTAGTTCCAGTGAGAGCGAGATTCCATGAGGGAGTTTCCATTCAAGAGACACTTCCTAATTTGGTTTCAGAGGGAGGTCAACTGAGATTAGGCTCACTATTACAGTAGTAATGCAGTGATAATGGATGAGTAGTGGCAATAGTAGTGTGAGGTAGATTATAGTATGCACAGTGTTGATAAACAATCTTTTCTAGATTAACTTCTTCACAGTGGTTTCTAGTGACATAGAGTCAAATCTATGAGATGTAAAGAAAGGAAGTGCAACAGATGTTAGACATCAATAGTATGGTTAGTCCAACTACATGATGTAGAGGAATATGATGGGGAGAACACGTTCCTTGCTAAAATGGATTGTTAGTTTATGGATTTGGAGTAGCATCAGATGGGTGTTCTAGTCTCGAATGTGTTAGAGAGGCTAAGAAAAATGAGATGTCAAAAACGAAAAAAAGATTTTGAGAGAAAACACTTAGAAACCTCTCAAGTAAATTAATTGATTAATAATTGAAAAGTTCCTAAGTCTATCTTAGGAAAATTTATTAATTAATGTGTATTAATTGAGGAAATCAAGTTTTTCTTTAGATAGTTCTAGAAAGTAATTTGATAAAGTATAAGATTATCTGAGCCATTGATCACAAATAGATCTTGGCCATTGATGCTCCAACAATAGATTATAAGAGAAATTCGAGCAAGGCAATATGAATTACCTAGTGCACAATATCCAACAAGGGGATAATTTGAGCCAGGCAAGGAGAGTATCAGGGGTTTACAACAGGGAGAATTTCCATAGAAATTCTCAGGTGGTTTTCCAGTTTTCGACTTCAGGGAAGGAAGGTCAAATCATCCAATAGGGAGGTTTAATTCTGTAGTGTGAGTTTCCTCATTTGCTAGTGTGAGTTGCTAGGAGAGGAATCGATATAGTAACTAGTACCCATATCAAGTCTCTGGAAGCCTAGTGAATTGTTTTCAAAGGAAGAGAAAAACAAGATGAATGGGCAAGAGAAGTTTCTGGGGCAATGTGAAAGCCCCAAAAGCTAAAGTGCACATTTCTGCCTAGTGGTGTGAGTGCCAGGGAGAGTGTGAGTGGCCAAGGAGAGGCCAGATTGATCTTCTCAGAGGGAGAAGGAGTCTCCCAATATTTTCCAATTGAGAAAAATTATTGGAGATCAACCAGGAAGGCCAATAGTTGTAATTCTCCATATTTGTTGCATAATAAAATAAACCCTCATTTGTTGCATAGGTTTTCCCTTCGGGTATTTTTAGGGGGTGTTTAGTTCAAAAATATTGGTCTCATTTTATTATGTGTTTGTGCATCTATTTCTCAGTTATTGAGTTTATACTTCACATCATATTTTATTTGTGAACAATGCATTAGTGAGTTATTTATTATTTTCCTTAAACAAAAAAAGTGTATTCAATTAGGAGAATAATTTCCAGTTCTTGCATTCAAGGAAATTTCACAGGGGGTGTGTTGCCACATCCCCAAGCCGCTTGTTTAGGTGGGGTGGATGGTAACCTATGCCACCCACTATGTTTTTAAATGTGAACACCCTGCATGGAATATTTATTTAAAATGTTGATATTAATAAAAATATTATTATATTGAAGAAATTCCATAATAATGAAAAAATAAAAAGTAAATTAAGTAAATTAATATAAGGATATTATGATTAATTTTTATTATTATCATAATAATCTTTATAAATAAAATTCACTAATTGAAACAAGAATTACATATCACAAGTTTTATACCTCAGATGGGGTGGCTAAGGTGGCAAGGGAAGGGGAGCATTTTGTTATTGCCCCATTAGCTCATAGCCAACGAGACATGGGAACGCATCCCCTCCCACAAATGTTAAATGATATATAACAATGCAACCATCATTGCAAGGCACCACCAACTAGATCTGCTTTGCATTCAATGCCATAACTAGCTACCCATGTGAATAGGAATTTCGGGAAATCTTTCAAGGCAAGTAATGCATGCCAATACCATTCTGGTGCATAAGCCAACCCACTACAATCTGGTTAATTATTTCTCATTCAATGACAGATCATTGATGGTTACTACATTGGGATTATACACATGGCCTCAAGTTTTTTTTGGTGAAACCAGACAAACTTCTTATCTCAAGGTGGTTTCAACACTTTCTCTCGCTATCAGGTTCCACTTCACACTTCAGTGGTTACAGTTAGATGCCAAGGTCACTTTCCATCCTAGGCATACAATAATTTTCTATAAATATGCTTGATGGCCAACTCTGATTCTTGGATGGAAACATAGGTATAGCCTTTCTATTTCCTCTTCCCATAACAAATATGGTTTTAGCTTGCATATCACATTAATTATCCTGAGCTTCACTCTAGGGTCGAATTCTATCTGGTTTCAATGTGGCAAGCTAGTTATGCTGAAAGAGCAACGACACCCTTTGGGAGTGCCCCCTCTGGATCTAGGTGGTCAATACAATATATGCTATGCTTATTTTTTTTAAGTTTATAGTTTAAACACTCACCATCAACTTGGTTTTAGTCATTACTCTATAGATGGCTCTGCTCACACAAAAGTTCAATCCCTAGGGGACTTACTTTGTAATCTAAGAAGTGGTATGATCACGACCACTCCAACTAACCTTAGGGTGAAAATTCTCCCTCTCTCATTTCACTCATTGGATAAAGAATTTAATTCCTCATCCAAGGAGTACCCATATTGCATAATTTCGATGGGCCCTGCTACATGAAAAATGTGATTGCAATCAAATTTTCATGTATTTCTCATTTTTTATGTAGCAGGGTCCATCGAAAGTATGAAACACTAGTATTCCTTGGATGAGGAATTAAAATTTTCATCCAACAAGTGCTCCCACTCGAAATTTGAGTAAAACCATAGGGAGATTAATTCAAAATGCGAATTGAAAAAGTAGTTTTTTTCAATCTTTTTACTTTTTTACTCCATCATCCCCCATGTTTGAAATCGTCATTTTTAATCCTATTAGTTCTTATAAAGCTGATTTTGGTAGTACATTTTTGTTTTGAGGCCCATTTTTTACCTCAAAATTTCACTAATGGGACTTGCAAGAATCGAATGAAAATTGGGACCTCCACTTGATCATATCTACTCTCCTAGCTGCAACAAGAAGCCCATACATGTTGAAGCCACATGACTTTGAAAAATAGATATGCATGTGAAACTACCTTCGTACTTTTCATTTTCCTTTATGTTCTCGTCTTAGCACCAGAGTAATGAAAGGTTGCAATGGTCATCTAGCTTATTCAAATATTGTGTACATTGTAGTAATAAACTCTCCTCTACCTTTTACAACTTTGGAACAATTGAAGTTTTATGTAAGATCCAATTTACCTATTGGCAATCCAACACAGACTTCTCATGTCTAGGAGGTAAATATGTTATTTTTAGTAATACAAATATTTGCTTCGCCAAAAAAAACTCACACAAATTTTTATAATGAAATTAAATATTAGGCGTATTTTAAAAATTATAGGATGAAAGAATTTATTATTTTTACGAGAATAAAAAGTGAAAAATTAAAAATTAAAAAGTGGTTTACATATACTCATTTTAAATTTAAATTTTAATATATTTTAACATTCATAATCTTTATAAACTATCAAATTTATGAAATTGTATCTCTATTTTTCTTAACTTAAAAATAATACAAAACAAATTAACTAATTTTTAAAGTAAAATTACCCCAATGGGGGTGGTTGAAAGGAATAATGAGAGGAATGGAAAGGTGATACAACTACTCTATGCGAGTTGTACTCAGGTAAATGTGGCATGTGCGGCACATGCATTCCTCACATGGAAGTTTCGAGATGAATAAAGGTAAACATATATGTGCAAGGGTAGATGAGATGTTGTTGTTAGTGATTTTGGGCATAGGTGGTGGTGAAGGTGGCAAGGAAAAGAAGTGTTTGTGCAACGTTGTCTGCAAAAATGATTTCATTGTCACATTGTTGGAAGAGACCAACACCATGTTTGGGACCCAGGAGAGGCAAATGGATGGGGGCTACACTGTGGAGAGAATTGTGGAAAGCACAGGAGGAGATCACATAGTTGGTCATTGGAAGTTGAGTCGTGGAGGTAGTACTCAGACCCAGTCACCCTAGTAAGCTCAACAAATGGATTTCTCTGCTTACATAGTGTGATTTTACATTAATTTTATAGGGAGGTGGTTAGTAGGTGTGGTGGCTTCTGGTTCTTATCATTCCATGTTGAAGGAGGCATGGGCTCTCAGGTAAGCCAAGCTTATTGTACCTATATTGGTGGCTTTGTTGATTTTATTTGCAAGTCAGGGTTAACAAATGGGGAGTGGGAGGATGTCTTAAGTTTGCGAGAATTCTTAATCAGAACCGACTTTAGAGAGAGGTGTGAAACTTGGTGTGGGTCTTCTTTTTCATTTCTAGTGGTGTAGCCCTACATAAGGGTGGTAGCTAAAATTGGGCTCCCAAAGGTCTGGGCTGACAGACGATGTCTTAATGACTGGCTGGGATAAAGAGGGGTCAAGGAAGGGTCTTAAGGACCCTAAAGGCCCCATCTCTACTGATGAAGTTGAATAGGTGTGACTTGTGGTCATAATGTTAAATAGAAGTCACGATGGAGCTCTCGTGTGGGGGTGAGAAGTGCATAGTCCTGGAACCTTTTAGTGGGGTGTTGGAGGTTACTGAATCATTCGATTCAGGGAGCTGTGAAGAAATATTGGAGTTTTATTCTATAGATTAGAGGGGAGGAGAATATGTTTAGATAGAGGGGTAGACCAAGAATAGGGGCAAGACCATGAGGCAAGGGGGAAGTGCATGGTATAGAATATGTGATCGCGGAGCAAGGGACCAGGAAGTTGAGTTGGACGAGGTGTTAACCCCTAACCCTGATTAGTCACCCGGTCATGTTGTTCTACCTACATATTTGGACACCTTGGAAGCACAACTACAACAAGGCACAATGCTCCTAGAGTAGTTGAGTTAAAACAAGCATGATGAAACGTAATCAATGGAACATATTGAATCACTTAACATCACTCTGATGGGGCCAAAGAAGGCTTGCAAAGCAGTTGGAGGGGCACATAACACATGTTGAATTCCATGTTCACAAGGAACTTAGACATCTTGATTCTTTAGATATTGGACCAGACCATCCATATGTACATTGATGCTTGTGGGCTATGTATTCACCCCGAGAGCCATTTGGTTGTATTGGTCTTTCTTATTTTCAGTTATGAGAAGTTTCTGACATTTTGTTAAGAGCTTTTGTGATATTCTTCTAGTCAACAAATCCAATTAAAATGAAGCTAGAAGAACAACGAATGTTAGATATATGTTTTATAATATTTTGATAAATTAATAGAAAACTTTGATCAACTTAAAAATAAATAAATCAAAATTAATTTTAATAAATAATAATCATTATAATTATATGAAATAAAATAAATAATGTATAAATATTTTTTTCATAAACACAATATAATCTACATATTACCGTGGACGTATATTTTTTATTTATTTTTTTAAATGGCTTACAAAGACCACATGAATGGAACATTTCTTATATTTATCAATTTTATTGAATATTTTTATTTTCTAAATGATATTTTTAAAACATATAAATGTTTATACAAAAGAATAATATTTTGAAAACATCTAAATGTTTATACAATAGAATAATATTTTGAGGAAAAAAGTAGTAGTAGTAGTAGTAATATATATATATATATATATATATATATATATATATATATATATATAAAAGTAAGTAAGGGTGTAGTCTAATTTATAGACAAAAAGTTTTTTTCATTGGAATTCACTAAAATTTAGCAATATAATTTCAAGATTTGTTTGTTGTTCGAAATACATTTTTGAAAGCATAAATGGATTCAACACCTTGAAAAACCCATAGAGAAGTCGAATCATGCAGATTAAACAATTTAAACTCAAGTTTTTAAAAATATCTCTCAGTTTTTGATTAAAATTAACCAGAAAAATAATCTTGAAAAAAAACATTTTATATATAAATTAGACTATGCCTATATACAAATATATAATTTTATCGTTATATATATTTTTAATAAAATAATTAATTTATATAATTAAATATTTTAAATATTATATGTATTAAGTTTTAAGGTTTATTTATTAAGATTGATTAATTTTATTCCATATTTTATTTAAATTAAATATCATTTATTAAATATAAAGAAGTGGTAAAAAAGTTTCACCAAATTCACATCTCTTTTAAACATAAAACATACAAATTATTATATTTATTATCATAAATAATTTCTTCACTTTCTTTATTGTGTGAGTAATCTTAAAGTAATTATGGATAATGAAGGGATTAGACAACCATGATGGGCGAGGATAAGAGATCCACCCATATAGCAACCAATCCATGAGGGAATTCATGCAAGTTGTACATTAAATGAAATGGTTTTGAGAGAATTCAACAATTTGGAGTGAGATAATCACCATGTATGCTAGAGATTAGAGATCCCAACACTAATAACAACAACACGAAATATAGCTAAGTAATCTTAGGTTGTTTCGATATTATTGCACTAACTCGTTTCAATTTTTCTAAATTATTGGTACATTGTTGTTTTCAAATGACAAGGAATTATGTTTTTCTAAGTTTACTCGCGTTGACTCAATTGGCACAAGGGCAAATTATAGGGATTCGACCCGAAAGAAATCTACCACCTTCATTCTAATCCACAAACCCTAGGACTCACCGTGGGTTTTCTTGCTAGAAACTTCAATTGGTTGGAAGAATGTTCATGACGTTAGGTCTTTGTCTTGTTATTGTGCTTCTATCGCGTGTCTTTGGAACAATGGTCTCTCTTTTTTTGGTTATGTACATAATTTTTTATTAGTTTGTTGGGTATCTTGTTTGTTTGTCCAAAAGTTAGTGAGAATTCTAAGGCCTTTGCTTTTTGGTTTGGAAAGTATGCATATGGGGTTGTTTATTAAGGAGGATTCTTCTTGTGGTTTTGGTTTTTTCTTTTTATTATTTGAATTGTATTTTTTAAGAGCTACCTCGTGATTTTTCTTGTTTGTTTGACGGATCCTTTATGTTATAGGAGTTGCTCCCTTTGTGGACTTCCTTTACATCTTATTCTTATCCATTCCCCCATGGGTTACATCTTCCATCATGTTGTAGGCCTTGGGCTCCAACAAGAGGACATGAAAAACTTATGACTAACAAAAAAAATTAATGGTTATTTTAATTGTTTTTTCTTACTAGCTCTGATGGTTAGCTCAATTGGTCAAGTCCCCATCATTAAAGTACCTTTGTTGTTGAGAGGCCACAGGTTCAATTCTCTCGACACTCTCGGGGTTAGGTTCTGTGGTTGAACCAAAAGGAAGTGATCCCTTTGGGTGGCCTTCTTGGCTCAAATTTTTAGTCGACATAGTGGTCACAGATCTCCAGAGTCTGTGAAAAAAAAATGTTTTTTTCTTACTTGGAATTCTTAATCTTGTGAAGATTTTTTACCAACATTATATACTTAGAATGCATATTTTCATAGTTTGAATTTATGTTGGCAACAATTTTTTTTTGGAAAATTTGTGTGGAGACACTACAATGTCTCATAGTTTTTCCAAAAAAGTAATATATTATATATACTCTTTTTTTTTTTTTTTCCTGAATCAGACTAATCTATTATATTACAAAAAAGTAAAAAATTACAGCATCAGTGTTACAACAGGGCCGTAGCCTTGTGATTCCTGTCGAGAGATTGACAGCTTGCCCAGGATTAAACATGTCCAAAAGTACACGGGTACAAAAATTGGAAGCGATGACAAACTAGCATAATGACACAAGACAGTGCATAAGACTGACACTTAAAACATATGGATAGCCAACACTTAGACACATAAGGATTGAGTCTCAACACATACAAGATGACAGTGAGTGCAAACAGAGAAAACTTTCCCTTCCCAGCGACTAAGAGCGAACAACAGGTCGAGTTATTCATCATCGGTGGTGTGCGGTTCGTCCTCCTCTTTGCCCCTGAAGTGCTTGGGGATGTCCGGGTCGGGGAGATGGATCCTCTGCGCTGGTTCGCTGGGGCCTGCCTGAGAGTCTGGGGAAGAGCTATCCTTGATGGGGCGTAACAGATCTATAGTAGGCACTTGCATGTCGATTGTGGGAACAATCCCTGGATCCCGAGGAGGGTTTGCCTGCGGAGCTTCCTCTTGACCTCTTGGATTGCCACAGTGCTCCACAGAAACCGAAACGATGAATGTTGAATTTGCCAGAGAGCAGGGAATTCGATACCTGACCATGGGATGCGCAGAGTGGCCACAATCCATGATTTCTCCATGCTCCGTTGCCCTACCGCGGCCAGCTGCTCTTCCCCGGGAGCGACGGTGGTCTGAAGTAACTTCAATTGAGGAAGAGGGAGAAATAGCATGCCTCTGAGCCGAAGCACGACCCCTGGAGCTTCCGCGCCTGCTAATCATTCTCAGGCGCTCACGCTGCATCCCCAATTTGGCCAGAGAGCAGGAGTATCCCTGCGCAATCTTCCTCAGAACCAGAGAATAATCCGACGCTACCGCCGAATGCCCAGACCTTATGCAAGACTGCTGGAGAATGACAGAGGTGCTAGGCCTTTGTAGCGCCATTTTTCCACTTCCCAAGAGTGCAGTTAAGACAAAAATGACTTGAATTAATTCCCGCAGAGGGACTACCGCCGCCAGTCTTAAATAACCACCAGCCCTGTATTGCGTGGCTCGTCCGGGTTGACACATGCCCATGTGACGAGCCACTGACCTGCTACGCGTTGGAGCCACCCGCATCCGGGATATATTATATATACTTATTATTAACATAGTATATGATATATATTTATTTTACTCTTTATCAATTATACAATATTAATAACTAATATATATGAAATAGTATGGGTATATTATGTTATGATGATGTCAATATCTAATTTACAATTGATAAGTTCTTATATAAATTTACTTTTAAAAATATTTAAAACTCAAATTTCAACTCAGTTTTCTTTTAAACTAGAGGATTCAATCCCCCATTACAACCAATTTCATTTTACAAATAATTTTATGGATAAATAATGTTATCCTCTAATAGATAATAGATGACATTCTTTACTTTTTCCATAAAAATTAAACTACCATACAAACATTTTTTATATTAATAAATAAAAACATATATTATTATTTTTATATTTGCAAAAGTCTAGGATTCCATTCTATTTTTATATTGCCGAAGGAAAGTTATATTTTCTTTTTCTTGATATTGCCAAAGACACGTTATATTTTATTTACTTATTTTATTAAAAAAAAAACCTTTGATTTAAACAAATAATATGAAGTTTATTGAAGTTTTGAAAAAAACAAATATTAAATTGAATATTTTGAAAACAAAAAATAATTTTTAAATTGAATTATGAGATATAAAAATGATATTAAAAATAAAAAATCTAAAAGAAGATTTTATTCGTCATATGTCATAATAATGATTGTTATTACATTTTTTGCACAACACAATGGGATGCTAGAAAGTGTAGTAAGAAAGACTCAATTCGACTTTAGCCTTCATCAAATTGAGTAAATAGAATTTTCACATTAGCAAGACAACTTGGAGGCAATTAGCTGGTGTGACATGGCTCTTGTCACTCAGTTAGATCAACAAATTTGATTTAGTGGGCTTGGAGTTTAGTCATGCATGGGTTGATTATTAAATTTTAGCGATCTAGTTTAGTTATTTTCAATTGTACTCATTTATCTGACCTCTAACAATTAAAAGAATTAGTTGAAGATTAGTTATGCAGTGAGACAATAGTATAACGAAAATATATGTCAACTAGTTGATCAATCAACCTAAAATAGCTCAGGCATGCATGGAATTCGAATTTCTCAACTAGAGTGGAGGAGACAAAGGCTAGTGTAACATGAGTTGTATACTAGTTGAGTGTACATTTGTTTCATGCAGTCAGGAGATCAATTCCTTGGGAATTGCACAAGGAAATGAGAACTTCCCTATTTTTTAGGAGTTTGAATTAGCTCATATTTGCACAAGGAAATAGGAGACCAAAGGAGGAAAAAATTGGCTAAGTGTTGGCCATAAGTTCTCATTCAACAGAGATAACATTTTTGCTTTTGTAGGTTGTGCTCAAAGCTGGAGCAAGAAATTGTAATAGTTTCTTTATTCGACTGCATAATGCAAAAAGGCTTGAGGGGTTTTTACTAGTTGGGTTCCCCTAGAAATCACTATGTACTTGTGGTTTTGCTTGTTACATGCATTGTTGCATGTTGTTCGAAATTGTGATCTCTATTCCATAGATTAGTAGAGTAGAATTGTGCCTCTTGTTTCCAGTTCAAAATATTGAGGAGTTGCAATTTATATCAAATTTATACATGGTATCAAAGCAATGAAATCACATTAGAACCAATATTTCGAATTTGTCCCTCAAGAATTTTGAATTTGCATCTTCAGTGTAGCAATTTTTCTTTAGATTTGGGAGAATGTCTTTCAACGGATTGAGATTGGAGTATGCCCTAGAGGGTAGCTCGAATTTCATAGCCTAGAAGGATCGAATGGAAGAAGTGCTTGATGATAATGGTGTGTTATAATATGTTAAAACTGACATTGTGAAACCCTAACATTCTGATGCACAACAATTAGCCCAATGGAAGAAGGATGTTGCAAAGGCCAGGAGAATTCTTTTGGAAGGTGTGAGAGACCATGTGGTCTCAAATCTCCATGGAAAATAAACACCATTTTCTATGTGTAATACACTGATTGAGCTATTTCAAAATAGCAATGACCATACAAAATTTCCCCTGAAAGACAAACTTCGAAACATTAGGATGCAAAAAAATGATACCATTCCATAATATCTCTCCAAATTCACTCAAGTTTGAGATGAGCTTGGAGGGGTTGGGGTGAATGTAGCAAAAGATTATATGGTGATCCGAGCTCTTCTAGGCCTTCAAAAATTCCGGCACAGCTACTAAGATTCTATGAATGGAAGGGAAAAATTACCAAATTGGGAACGATTGTGGTCCGATTTGGTTCAAGAAGAGTTCAAGAGAAATTCCAGAGATGGAGTATTATCCAGAGCAGAGGATGAAGAGAAATTTTCCTTTGTTTGGAAGGGGGAGAAGGGGAAAGGAAAGAAGGCCCAAAGAAAACCTAAATCCAACCAAAATAATGGCAAGAAGAAAGACTTGAGCAAGATAAAATGTTTCCACTGCCACGAATACGGGCACTATGCAACAAAATGTTTGCACAAGAATTCTAACAAGAAGCCTTTAGGAGGAGTACGAGGTAAAATACTGGCTTAACAATTCGAATTAAACTTCACCCTAATACCATGCATGACCAACACTATTATGGGGATTATGTGGTACCTTGATTTCGGTGCCTCATTCCATATGACAGGGTTGAAGGAATTATTCAGTAACCTAGAGGAGAAGGATATCCATATGCATATTGAATTAGGGGATGATGGGAGGTACAATGCTACAAGAATTGGTATTGTCAACTTTGATAGGGAGAAAGCCTCCCCTCTTCGCCTCAAAGATGTTATGTTTGTACCTCGGCTGAAGAAGAACATGTTCTTTGTAGTAGTATTGGAGGATAAAGGCTATGGTGTTATTTTCAATAAAGGGAAAGCTTTTCTGAGACACATAGCTACTGGGAAAGTGAAACAAATTGTAGTTGCAGTGAAGAACCTATACAAAATTGAGGTGGGAGATTGTGTTGCAATGAGAAACAACGCATAAAAAGTGTAAAGCAGAGGTGTTGGAGAACTTTGGCACAAGAGATTGGGTCATCTACAACATGGTGCCTTAAAAATCATGCAGTAATCTACCACCAGTCTCCCTAAAGGTTCCCTTGAGCAACAGAATGTCCGCAAGGATTGCACATTGGGGAAATATGTCAAAGCCACCTTCCATAGACAAGATAGAAGAGTAGATGCAATCTTGGAGCGAGTACACGCTGATGTTTGTGGACCCTTTTCTACAACCTCCAGAACAAAACATAAGTACTATGTAATTTTTATTGATGATTTCTCTAGAAAATGTTGGTTCTTATTCATGAGAAAAAGGATGAGAGTGTTGTCCCTTAAGAAACCAATTTCCTAGCTGTGTAGAAATTGTGCTTAAGACCTTAATGTTTATAATTGTTGTCACTTGTTTGTCACTTAATTGTATGTTATATTCTCAAATGAAGGACCTAAAAGACTTGGTTTTAAAACACTAAATACTTAGGTGACATGAAAATCTCAGAATTCCATTTCATTGTTGAACATAAATGATGAATGAAAAAGGCTTGAAGAATTCATAGACAATATGCTATTTTACACAGAATCTACTATATGTGACACTTGGAGAAGTTAAAGATAATATGGTGTCTTACACAGAAACTACTATCTATAACTTAGAAGAATTGCAGAGGTAGGAACTTCAAGTATAGGAGCACTCTTTTAAGGGATTTTAACTTCATTTACATAAGCAAATAAAGACCTGCAACTTCATTACCATACTTAAAGGAAGAAAACATTTGATGACACATAACAGAGAAGTCACAAAATCATACCCAACAATGTATGGAAAACTTCTGATTCTTTCATTAATCAATAGTTGTATCAGGAATATAGTGGCCTACTCTCTAGGTTCTCCAAAGTTAGAACCATTTCTTTGTAATTTTTCCTCTTCTTATACATTATGAGATAGTTGGTAATCACCAAAACTGTCAAACTACTTAAACCATCTCCTAACTGTCTGAAGTAAAAATTATTACAAAATATTACATAGAGGGTAAAAGACACCTCATTCTCAAGAAAATAAAATAACAGGAAGTAACAGAAATTAGAAGGTGATGGTTGTTCATTGTTCGAATCTGTGGCTTGAGTATGTGGTCTGAGTGTTATTCTGCAAGTTATAACCCTGTAGACGTCCTGATGATAGTTAGATTGTTTTAACACAACAAACTGCAACTTTACAAGAACTTCGTGCATGGACTTGGGCCCACGTATGTAACGGAAATATTCTGATTGGCTAAAACATAAAGAAACCCTTATGGCCCACATATATATCAGGAGTTCTTTGATTGGTAGAAACACTAAGAAACCCGACCAATCAACTTTCCTTTGGAGTTTTAGTCATCTGCCTCTAACTTTGGTTATTTTCCTAAAATAGCGAAATTGGTTGATTTACGTGAAATATGGCAAACCTTTGGTTACCACGGAACTCAAAAGAATTAAAACTCTAGTTCATAAACTTGTCGCATATGCCTGAGCTATACACGATCACCATCCGATCACCCCTTCAATGGACGGTCCGATCCCTTGGAACTCACAACAATTTAAACTTGGCGGAAGTGCTAAAATCATAGTGGAATAGAGGAAAGCCTGAAGAAATCATGCTAAATCCCGGAGAAGAGTGAGAGCCATCCGACCTAGAAATCCAATAGATCTAACGATCATCGCATGCCAATAAGCTCATGCGTTAGTCGAGGAGGAAAAGCGGTTTTTATCAGCGAAGCTATTTATCGGGTGAGTAAAATGTGGTAAGCAGTCTTTTGAAATCTGGAGCGATCCTATTAATTGACCGACACATAGCACTAGGTGGAGAGAGAAAAACCACTTTATCGGGCGGGTAACGGTCATGCAAGTGGTCCACCCGATATGGTTGTCAACTGTTGGATCTTGTCCCTTTCAATGGACGACTGCGATTGATCCGGACTTCAACAGATTAAACTGCATTTCATAAACCGCCGCGTCTGATTTCCGAAATAAACCTCATCCATGTTATCCGCATGACTACCTTAGGATTTGTGGCCTGTTGATTGGACGGCCCAGATATTCTCATGGGTTTATCACTTTCAAAAGCCATTAATAATATAAAATCAACCATTTCTTTTAAATCTTTGCATTTCCTTTTATTTCCGTTATAACATAATATTTGGTTTTCTTTCATATTTTGATTTTTCTTTCATTTTGTTATAAAACTAAAAATAAACTTAAATAACAATGGATGCTACAACATCTGGCTCCACTTGGGGATAGTGCTTTTGTCACAGAAGCACTAATAATCGCAGATCAGTGCCTTCACCTCGAGCATGGAGTCATATATTGCTTAGCCAATTCAAATTCTATGGAATTTGTACAATGAATTCACTCCGGTATCTACAATGATACGATGCATATGCTTCAAAAGTGGAAATACCGCTTGAGGTACTACCCATTGATAGGCAACTATAAAGTTTCACCATCAAGATTCTCTGCAATAGTTTTCTTAAGGATTCTCATCAAAGTTTTGTTAGTGAATTCAGCCAATTCATTTCCCTGTGGATGATAAGCAGTTGAATGAGGCAAAATAGCATTATACTTCTGACAAAAAGCAAAAAAAATTACTTGAACTGACCACTTGAGCATTGTTTGTTATGACTTTGACAGGGCATCCAAGTCTGTTGAACATGTTTTACTAATATGTTTTGAGATCCTCATAGGACCAAGCCAAAACATCAGTGTATTGCCTAAAAAGCTTAATATATCTCTCCTTATAATTAAGTGAAACTTCCTTGAACAATTTGACCAGCTTGGGCTCCTTTTGGGTTTCAATATTGTGATATTGAATTTGCTCATCCTATGAAAGAAAACTAGCACCTGTTCCTTCTTTAGAATAGGCTCCATTAAAGAAGCACTTACACACCCCTTATGTTTGCAGCTTTGTATTTACACTGGCTAAAGTAAGCTGCCTCTGGTTATCTTCAGCCAATTCTGGATTTTCATGCTGCATGAAGCAAGTAAAGTCATCTTTTGCCTGGCTATATATAGGTAAATTACTTGCTTAATTATTCATGATTGTTCTAATAAATCTTGTTTCTCTGTATAGCCTCCTTTCTTCCCCACCAAAAATTGGTATAACAGCATATGTAAAATCAAGTTTCAAAACACCACCTAATTTGGTCCCCCATGACCTAGATAGTAACATTCCAAACCTAGCACAGATATCTACTACCACTACATACATTACCAAACTTTTGGTTGGAATCTGGGCTAGTGACACCACCATATCTTTAATTCACCCTAGACACTTGACTTTATTTGAATCAAAAGAATACAAGTCTCTGTAAGGTTTAGTAACTTGTAAGCTTAGTTGTTTTATCATTGATAATGGCATATGGTTATGTGAGGCTCCCAAATCAAGCATACAATTGTGCAAGAGGAAATCATGGACCAATAAAAAATTGTAGAAAGGAGGTGTTGAATAATATACCTCCTCCACATGTGAACCAAAAACCACTACTAGTTTATCTTCTTGCATATTCACAATGTCATTTATATTCACATTTTGAGATAGATTGATAAACTCCACAATTTCTCTTTGATAAATTGGTGTTTTGACCAACTCTATGAGGGGCACTTGAATTCTGATTTTTTCTAATTCTTTGGTGAAACTAAGCACATGAACATGTTTAGTACTTCTTTCATTTTCATCTTCCCTTTTCTTCATTACTGAAATTTCTTGTGGAATGGAAACAATTCTTTCTAAAGGAATTTTGTCACTTTTGTCTTGGGAAGACTCATCTTTAAGTATTTGAGTCTTGCCATTTGTATTCTGTTGATGCTTTCCTTTATCTAACTATTTTGCAGGTTTTGATTCTTGTGGAGTCGCCTTTTGTAAGGGAGCTAGAACTTGCTGCTCACCTTCATCTTCTTGAATTTTAGATCTTTTCCTTGATCTCAAGTCATATTTCTTATGTAATTTTGCATGCATAAAATTAGAAAACCACTTCCAACATTCATCAATTTCATTATCATCATAAATAACATATGTTTCAGTATAATTTTCTCCCTCAACACCTAGTTCATATTCATCTAATGCATACAATGTGAAAATATGGTCACCATGATCCTTGGAATGCTCTGATACTCCATCAGGATCTGCTGCTATATACAGTGGTGCTTGAATCTGATCTTGATCTTTTCTCTCCCTTTGAAAATTTGCAGAGGTTGTCTTCGATACTGAGGATTAAAATTTTTGTTTTGTTGTACTTGTCTCTGAGAATTTTTACTCTCCATTTCCAATTTAATCAATTTATTAGAAAATTTTCTAATTACATTACTCATATCCTCTAATGTTTGATCTTGAGAGGATTCTACTTTAGCCTTGCCCTTATCTTGGATAGGTTGTGACTCTAGTGCTTTACCTGCAACCACTAGATTTGCTTCTATCTCTAAGGCATTAGTTTGGAACTGATCAAGGGTTGTGGATCTTCTCTCCCTCAATGTAAATCCAAAATTTGACTCAAAAGCCCTTGCAAAAGTTACTTTTTGCACCAGAAAGAGGGGGATTAATCTCCATTGGAAGACTATTGTACAATTTATTAAACCTTCTGATGAATTCAACAACACTTTCATCAGATTTCTTCTTGATAGCATTAAACTCTATGAGTGAATACCCATGGTCTCTTTTCTCTCCCCATCTCTTAGTGAACTGGCACTCCATCTCTTCCCATGTTGTAATAGAGTTATTAGGAAGTCCTTTAAACACTTAGAACAACATCTAAGTGTTCAACATTTAAATTTTCTGCAAAATTACAAAATACTGCTACATGATTCTCTGTTGTTTGTTCATCCTCCCTTGTGAAATGAGGAAGAATCTTCAAGAATTCTTGAGGCATTTGATTCAACTGTTTGGCAATTGAATAGGTGCATACCTATTCATAAAAAATGTAGGTGCTCCCATATTTGCTCCTGAATTTACTGAACCTAGACTACCAGCAGATGTGGAACTTGACTGAGGAGTAAATGGAGTGTGCAAAGGTGTTAATGTTGTTATAGGTTCAGGCTAAATGACTATAGCAAATACTGAAAAATAAACAGACTCTAAAGATTGTCCTTGACAGTTGGGTTCTTGAAATGAATTGGATGTAAAAGGTGACTCTTGGTCAATAAAAGATGAATGTGAAATATGTAATGAACTACTGCCTGGCGCAGACAGTGTAGGACTTGGTGTAAGTGGATTTTTAGGCCTTACAACCATCTTGGAAACTAACCTCTCAAGATATAAAAGGGCTTTAAATTTCTGTTGTGAGGTATCTGACTTTGTATGAGGCCTCTTTGGAACTAGAGTTATTGCTTTTGTTCACAACAACCAAATATTTCCTCCTCACTGAACAACCAAAGGAAAATATTGAAAAGTAGGGAAAAATGTTCTTGTCTTCTCTCCCTGACAACGGCGCCAATTAATGTTGTCCCTTAAGAAACCAATTTCTTGGCTATGTAGAAATTGTGCTTAAGACATTAATGTTTATAATTGTTGTCACTTGTTTGTCACTTAATTGTATGTTGTATTCTCAAATGAAGGACCTAAAAGACTTGGTTTTAAAACCCTCAATACTTAGGTGACATGAAAATCTCAGAATTCCATTTGATTATTGAACATAAATTATGAATCAAGAAAGCTTGAAGAATTCATAGACAATATGCTATTTTACACAGAATCTACTATCTGTGACACTTGGAGAAGTTAAAGATAATATGGTGTCTTACACAGAAACTACTATCTATAACTTAGAAGAATTGCAGAGGTAGGAACTTCAAGTATAGAAGCACTCTTTTAAGGGATTTTAACTTCATTTACATAAACAAATAAAGACTTGCAGCTTCATTACCATACTTAAAGGAAGAAAACATTTGATGACACATAACAGAGAAGTCACAAAATCATACCCAACAATGTATGGAAAACTTCTAATTCTTTCATTAATCAGTAGTTGTATCAGGAATACAATGGCCTAGTCTCCAGGTTCTCCAAAGTTCGAACCCTTTCTCTGTAAATTTTCCTCTTTTTATACATTATGAGACAGTTGGTAATCACCAAAACTGTCAAACTACTTAACCATCTCCTAATTGTCTGAAGTAAAAATTATTACAGAATATTACAATAGAGGATAAAAGACACCACATTCTCAAGAAAATAAAATTACATGAAGTAACAAAAATTAGAAGGTGCTGGTTGTTCCTTGTTCGAATCTGTGGCTTGAGTACAAGGAAAATTTTAAGGATGGAAATTTTTCTTGAAGTTTAAAACATTGGCGAATCTCACTAATCCCTAATATGCAAATTATAAATGTTTATTGATATATTTGTAAAATTATTCAGATTTATAATTATTTTATATATAGTCTCTATATAATGTTGGCGATTTTTAAGGTAAAATAATTTTATATTCTAAAATTTGGGCGAATCGTCTTTTATAAAATTGGAAATTGGCGAATCTTTTTTGTGGAAAAATCATGGAAAATTAGCCCACTGGGCGAAAATTAGCCCCTAAAATTTTCCATGCTTGAGTATGTGGTCTGAGTGTTATTATGCAAGCTATAACCCTGTAGACATCCTAATGACAGTTAGATTGTTTTAACACATCAAACTACAACTTTACAAGAACTCTGTGCATGGACTTAGGCCCACATATGTATCAAGAAAATTCTGATTGGCTAAAACATAAAGAAACCCTTATGGCCCACATATATATCGGGAGTGATCTGATTAGCGAAAACACTAAGAAACCAACTGATCACCTTTCCTTTGGAGTTTTAGTCATCCACCTCTAACTTTGGTTATTTTCCTAAAATAACAAAATTGGTTGATTTACGCAAAATATGGTAAACCTTCGGTTACCATGGAACTCAAAAGAATTAAAACTTTGGTTCATAAACCTGTCGCATCCGCCTGATCTGTACATGATCACCATCCGATCACCCCTTCAATGGACGATCCAATCCCTCGGAACTCAAGAAACTTTAAACCTGGTGAAAGCATATAATCAAAGTGGAATAGAGGAAATCCTGATGAAATCGTGCTAAACCCCGAAGAAGAGTGAGAGTCCTCTGATCTAGAAATCCAATAGATCTAACGATCATCGCATGCCAATAAGATCATGCATTATTCGAGGAGGAAAAGTGGTTTTTATCAACGAAGTTGTTTATCAAGTGAGTAAAATGTGGTAAACTATCTTTTGAAATCCTGAGCGATTCCATTAATCGACCAACACATAGCACTAGGTGGAGAGAGAAAAACCACTTTATCAGGTGGGTAACTGTCGTGCAAGTTGTCCACCTGATATGGTTGTCAACTCTTAGATCTCGTTCCTTTCAACAAACGGTTGCGATTGATCCGGACTTCAACAGATTAAACTGCATTTCATACACCGTCACGTCCAATTTCCGAAATAAACCTCATCCATGTTATCCGCATGACTACCATCGGATCTGTGGCTTGTTGATCAGACGGCCTAGATCTTCCCATGGGTTTATCACTTTCAAAAACCATTAATAATATAAAATCAACCATTTATTTTAAATCTCTGCATTTCCTTTTATTTCCGTTATAACATAATATTTGGTTTTTCTTTCATATTTTTATTTTTCTTTCATTTTGTTATAAAACTGAAAGTAAACTTAAATAACAATGGATGCTACAACAAAGTGTTTTCCAAATTTGTAGAATTTAATGCATTAGTTGATAAGGAGACTGGGAAGAAGGTGAAGGCTCCCAAGAGTGATAATGGAGGTGAATTTGTTTCAAATTCCTTCAAGTATTTATGTGCCAAAGAAGGTATTTGAAGAGAACTGATAGCACCCCATAACCCACAGCAGAATAAAGTAGCTAAGATGAAGAACAAGAGCATAGTTGGAGCTGCAAGAGCTATGGTACATGATCAGTTACTACCATTTCATCTATGGGTAGAAGCATGTAACACAACAATCTACTTGCAGAACCAGAGTCCTCATAGAATACTTGGTATGATCACACCAAAGGAAGCTTTGTCTAGGAGAAAGCCTGATGTGTCTCATTTCAAAATTTTTGGAGCTTTAGTTTATTGTCATGTTTCCAAGGATTCGAGGAAGAAACTTGAGCCTACAATAGAGTTGGGAGCTTTTGTAGGATACATTGAAACTCTGCACAATCAATGGGTGTATTTAACTTCACTGTGGATGACAGTTGTGAGGAGATATGTCAAGTTTGATGAGGAGAAGGATATGAGATGCTCTCTGGAATGAGAGTTGAGTATCCCACCAGAGAAAGAGATCCTAGCTCCAAAGGAGGAGCCTCAAGATGAGCTTCAAGAAGTTGTAGAGTAGCCACATGTAAAGGAGAAGACAAGAGGCAGAGCGGAGGCATCCACTTAACCAAAATATTCCAGAGAGGGGAGGAAGACAACCATATAAGCTAATAGATTTGTACAAGATGCACTAGAGCATGTGGGAGCTCCTACATCAATACAGAGGCAGAGGTGGTCACCTAAGTGGTACACTAGTTACATGGATCTCGTGATAGAGCTCACTGATTCAAAGCATTCTTCATTGGAGGAAGAAATTTGTCAACTTGTTTGGGTTGATACCATGGTGGAAGAATATGAAATCATTATGAAGAACAATTTATGGGAGGTGATGTTGAGATCAGAGAACAAATACATGGTTGGTTCTAGATGGATCTACAAAGTGAAGCCTGTAGCTAATGGGAGCATTGAGAAATACAAGTCCATATTTGTGGCCAAAGGATTTTTTCAGGTAGAGGGAGTGAACTATGAGGAAACATTTTCCCCTGTGGAAAGGTATTCCTCCATCAAATCAATTCTTGCATTAGTTGCATAGATGGGGTGGAAGATCCACTAGATGGATGTGAAGACCACCTTTCTTAATGGTGTTGTTGAGGAGGAAATTTACATAGAGTATCCAAAAGGATTTCTGACATATGATCAGAAGTCACATGTGTGCAGACTCGGGAGAGCATTGTATGGTCTCAAACGGGTGCCTTCAACATGGTACACTCAGATCAATAGTTATCTTAGTGGATTGGGCTTCACCAAAGGCGAAGAATATGCGAACCTTTATCACATTGTGGTAGATGGTAAGTTTCTTATTCATGTTTAATATGTTGATGATTTAATATTGACAAGTGATGAATAGTTGATATGCTCTTGCAAATAGGATATTGCAAGGGACTTTGAGATGAAAGACATGGGCTTAAAGCATTACTTCGTCGGGCTAGAAGTATGGAAAGGTGATGGTGAATTGTTTGTGTCCTAGGGGAAGTATACCTCTGAAATACTTCAAATATTTCACATGGAGAATTGTAAGCCTATGGACACACCTCTAGCTACAAAGTGGAGGAAGGATAATTTCACTTTGGGTGAAGAGGTTGATGCTACCATTTATAGGTAGCTTTTGGGGTCTTTGATGTATCTTATGAACATAAGACCCAACACGTGCTATGTAGTAAAACATCTTAGTTGAGCTATGTTGAGGCTTACCACTTTGTAATTGAAGGAAATAAAGCACGTGTTATGAAACCTCAAAGGCACTACCTAGTATGGATTATGGTACATGACAATAGAGGGAGTGAAGCTCCAAGGATTCACCAATGTAGATTGGGAAGGGAGTCCATCAAATAGGAAAAGTAATTCAGGTGTTATCTTCAGTGTTGGGTATGTAGTTATCTCCTTGTACAACAGGAAGCAGAGGTTTGTGGCGCTCAGATTAGTAGAGGTTGAATACATGGTTGCAAGTGAAGAAACATGTGAGGCCATATGGATGAGAAAAATACTTATGGGTCTTTTCATCCAGGAGATGGATGCGACAGTGATATATTGTGATAATTAGAGTTGCATTAATCTCTTTGAGAATCCAATATTTCATGACATGTCCAAGCACATTGATATTCAATATCATCATTTGTGAGATTATGTGTAGAGGAGAATTATGTTGCTACAATACATTCTAACTAAGGAGCAAGATACTAACATCTTAACAAAGGAATTTTTTAGAGGTAAATTCGAATTCCAACAGGTGTAGGAAAGGGGTGGTGAAAAATCCCTTTCTTGCTAAGAGGGGGTGTTAGAAAGTGTAGCAAGAAAGGCTCAATTTGACTTTAGCCTTAGTCAAATTGAGTAAATCGAATTTCCACATTAGCAGGACAACTTGGAGGTAGTTAACTAGTGTGACATGTCTCTTTTCACTCATTTAGATCAACAAATTAGAGTTAATGAGCTTGGAGTTCAGTCATGCATGTGTTGATTACTAAATTTTAGCAATCCAATTCAGTTATTTTCAGTTGTACTCAGTTAACTGACCTCTAACAATTAATTGAGTCAGTTGAAGGTCAGTTATGCAGTGAGACAATAGTTTAACTCAGAGATATGTCAATTAATTGTTAAATCAACCTAAAATAGCTCACACATTCACGGAATTTGAATTTCTCAGCTGGAGTGGAGGAGACAAAGGCTAGTGTAACATGAATTGTATACTAGTTGAGTGGTGTACATTTGTTGCATGCAATCAGCAGATCAATTCCTTGGGAATTGGACAAGGAAATAAGGACTTACCTATTATTTATGAGCTTGAATTAGCTCACATTTATGGAAGGATATAGGAGGATGGAGGAGGCAAAAATTGTCTAAGTGTTGCCCAGAAGTTCTCATCCAACAGAGAGAACAATTGTTCTTTTGCATGTTGTGCTCAGTTGGAGCAAGTAATTGTAATTGTTTCTCTATTCAACTGATTAATTCAAAGAGGCTTGACGGGTTCTTTCCCAATTGGGTTCCTCTAGAAATCATTGTGTACTTGTGGTTTTGCTTGTAGCATGTCTATGCATGTTGTTCTAAACTATGATATCTATTCTGCAGATTAGTAGAGTAGAATTGTGTCTCTTGTTCTCAGTTCGAAATCTGAGCAATTGCAATTTCTATCAAATTTCTACATAATGATTGTTATTGCAGTCTTTGCACAACACAATGCCACATAAATAGCTGCCCACCATAACTTAAGCAAGTAATTGCATAAAAAACAGATAAAAACAAAATGTAAACCAATGTAATATAATATTTATTAAACTCTTATTATATCAAAAATATATATATATATATATATATATATAATTTAAAATTATTAATTACATTTTGCATACTAAATCAATACTAAACCGCAATGTTGCACATTATAATTATAATTATAATTGTTTCATTATTTTCATTCATTTTGAATATAATATAATAATATATATATATATATATATATATATATATATATATATATATATATCCCCAAGCAATACATAGGCTCATTGTTAAAAAATAAATAAAGTGTGGTTAACTTAATGTTTTATGTATTTACAACTCAGTAATACAATGACAATGGTATAACATAATTCCTCTTTAAAGGATATTTGGGGTTCTAACGTGTTTTACGGTTGAACATAGCTTTAGAAGTTTCCTTCTCATTTAAAAACATATTAAAATAAATAATACGATATTACAACCCTGATGAGCAAATCATTATTAATATTGGTATTTTCTTTTAATAAATAAAAATTATATTTTTATTATATATTTATATTTATTTATTTATTTATTTTAAAAAATAATTTATTTATTTTAAATAAAATTAATAAAAATATTTAACATTATTAATTTTTTAACAAAAATAAATAAAACTATTTAAAATAAACTTTTAATTATTTAAATTTTATTTAATATTTTGAAAATTTTAGCAGAAATTCACATATCTTCTCAAAATTAATCATGCTACTTTAAGTGGTTATTGTATACATTCTAATCTATAATAAAATTATGTGAAATATTTGAAATTACAATTAAACTATTGTGATTGTAATGGTGATGTTTTTGTTAACAAATTGTAGCTTAATATTTATTTGTCATATAAAGTTAGTTGTTGTCAATTGGCATGATATAAATAGTTGTATATAAGCATAAGTACATAAACATAAGAAAATAGCTTAAGTACACTATGTGACTATTGCAAAATAAATTTGTATTACAATAATTACTTCCCTCAACCCATATGATAATAGACACTTTACATTTAGGTGTGAACTCCGAAGTTACATGTGAAACATAATTACCGATTGATATAAACCTTGATAATTAACACATACATCTAGGTGTATGCATCTTAGAAAGGCTCGTACTACATAATTAGTTATATTTAAAAAAATGTAAATAAATGGATGTGAGAGAATACATGAGATATATTTGTGGGTGATCATAATCACATTAATGTACATATTGGTAGTGGCTTCTAGAGCACTTGTGACTACATTTCTTACCTGTACTATAACTTGGTTCAACCTACCAAGATATAATTTCTTACCTGTACATTTCTAGAGCATTTGTGACTCTTAATAAGAAACATACATCTTATTGTGAGCTTCAAATATACTTGTACTACAACCATTGGATCATAACAAATTTAGAATCTCCAAGCCTTTTAGACATCAAACGCTTCTAGGGAATATAACATTATCGAGATTAGGGTTGCCCCTATCCTCAAGATAAACCTTATTATAGTTGCATCAAAGAAAGTATCTATACATGGTGCAAACTATCACTTTAAAACAGGAAGGTTTAAGTGGATATTTTATCTACATTAATTCTGGGCAAGATAGTGATGGAAACTATTGGGGTTGGTTCTAAATTAAGTGTTTCAATGGGCTATGGCACGGGGTATGAAGTTGGTCGAAGAAATTCTTTCTTAGATGTGGGGACTCTCCCTTTTCAATCTTTAAATCCTTCATGAATGGACCTGTAACTAGATCCATGCTTGGAGAGTATCAAATTTCTTGGAAAACTAAGTGGAACTATTTATTTTATAACTACACCTAAATAGTACTCGATCTATATTTGTATCTACATCATAAGTAGTACCCTTTCCATATGTTGGAAGAGCACTTGTAACATCCCTAACAAGTGCTATAAAGTATATAAACAAATACACATTAAAAAGAAATGATAACACCATTACACCCTTGACATATTAGAACATTTGTATTTATGATAGGTAGGACAACTTATTTTTATAGGAACACCACTTAGAAAAGCTAGAACTCTAATTAGCGTGCATGTTGGTTTTTAATCAATTATATTTACACTTTAAATTTGGATATTATATGGGTTAAAAAATGGATATTTTGGGTGCGGCTTACACCGATGCTAAGTTAATATAGTTAGTTACATAAATTTCCACTACAACAGGAAAAATTGTTATGCCCAAATCAATTGTGAATGGAATGGTTATTAAATAATCAAGTTTTTCCATAATCCATGAAAGTGACCGACTATATTTATTACATTGATTGTAAAATGTCTATTTTCATGTAAGAGTTAGGCATTATGAGCTACATTATTATATATATATATATATATATCGAATCAAATTAAGCTAGTGTCATTAATTTATACTTGTACTTTCTCATGTAATGAATAGATTGAAGGCATCACTAACTAGCGAATTGGACCCTCTCTCTTTGAGTGGCGACTATTTTGCAATGAGAGGCCTTACATCAATGACAAGCTACCACATGCATACTTTAAACTTTATGTCTATTTTTCTTAAGTCTAAGCATGAACCTTGCCCCTACCTAGGTGTTACAATATAGGACAGGTGTTGTCATTGCTTATTGGATGAGGTAGTCAATTGCAGCTATGATGTAGGAAGCACCTATATGCTTAGTAGGAGGAGGTGTTTATCCCAGGTGTAGAGTCAAGCAGATGAGCATTGAGGTTATTAAGATTTAGGAATGATTGTAGAGTGAAATATTTCTCTTGAGGAGGGGGATAAGTTGAATTCCTTTGCGTTTCATTTGCTTGAAGTTGGTTGTGTGATTGTGTTTGTGGCTCGGTTACTAAAATATGTTAGGTATATATTCTATATGATTGCCTCTCACCCTCTCTTTCAATAATAGCTATAATTCTTCATATGTTGGAATTACAACAACAACCTCATCCGTGATCCCCTCCTCATCATTGGTATGGGCCATTACTAAAAGAGAGGATGTAGATGATAATTCAATACCAATGTTGTGATTCATTTTAGTTGTGCAAGATTCTTTTGATAACATAGGTCCATTTCATGAATTCTTTCCTACAATTCCATACCTTTATAGTAGAATATCCATACTTTGATTTGGCACTTGAGCTTCACAAGATGTTTTCAATAGGAGAGGTGCATGGTCTGGAATCTTCCACATATTTCCTTGTCTCTAGCATATAATCTCACTAACTTTGTAACTTGGTTAGGTTTGTTGGAGTATGCCTTGATAATGTTAGATTTTGACTCATTTCCACTATTTTATTGTAGATTTTTGGGGTTTTGTGACGAAATTAAGAAGGAAAGAGTGTTTCTTAAAACGATTCCAACTCTATGGAAGGGGAAATACCATTGTTGATACATCAATCACTCAAGAGAAGTGTTTGGTGATAAAGCTCCTGAGCCTTGCAATTGCCCAAGAGTGACTTGATTGTGCTATTCAAAGGTCTAACCCACGTAATTCTAAGGTCAAATGATGGGTTTGGCACTAATAAGCCTATGACAGAGACCTCACCTCAAATTGTTGCAAAAAAGGGTTCCTAATTTAACATATGGATATGTAAACAATTCCTAGAGCAAACATGGTTGTTAATCCATCTCTTGCACAATTTTACTTCTTGAGTTTTATGTATAGAAATTTCTTCAGAGGCAATCAGCTTCAACTACATGAGGGATCTATACAGGATTAGTTGCTTATTGATTTACACCATCAATGAAAATTTACATGGACCATCTCCTAGATGTGTTGTTTTGAAGATTCCGAAGGGAATCTATAACAGATTGATTACATTCATTTCTTGCCTAAAATTCGAATGTTTATTTTCTTTGTATATGTTTTTTTGGCATTACCATTGATCTATTTTAACCTTGGACTTTGTCTTAAATGAATGGTCATAGTCTAATGGTCTAATGAATTCATACTTCAGTCTAAGTCTGTGTTCAAATTCTATAGATATTGCATTCTTAAGAAATCAAATTAATTGTGATTGTGCATTTCATGTTGTTGGCGAATATGTTGATATTATTGGATCACTTAAGTTAAGTACTACTTGCTTTGCTGCAAGGAATCTACCTCATTATCTATTGAACTATAAGGGATGTTATTGAGAGAGTTGGTTATTCTCGTGATGAAAGGGATGTTGTGCCTACAACCCTTATTTATCTTACTCTTGCTTGTTTTAACTCTGTTGTTGAAGAATCCTTTGCCTCCACTTGACACAATGACTAGTTATAGGTGAACCACACCTAGAATTATTGGAACTTGATCTACGTTTCTTCTTTTCCTATGTTTGCTAGATCCGCTTATCCTTGTACTACTACCTTCCCTGCAAGAGTAGGTATGGATAACAAAACAAGATACATCCTTACTATTGGATTTTATAAATAAATATATTTTAGTTGGGAAGAGAGAGTAGTCCATTGAGGATGAAATTTTAGAGCTTTCCACCATAGGTTAGTCCTTACATGCAATGCACCACAAAATAGGTCCTTGCATACATGTATGTCACATGCATGTTTGCAATACCACATTGGGTGTTTGCATGCATGTATGCGATATATTTGCTTGCAATGCCACATCAAACTTATTGATGTATAAGGTGAAAAATGAAGTTTGAAGTTAGATGTAGAAGGTGAAAAATGTAATTTGAAGTTAGATGTAGAAGGTGAAAAATGCAGTTAAAGGTTAGAACTAGGTTAGAAGCAAGTGTGGTGTATACGTTGATGGGACAACTTTGTAGTATAACAATTAATTGATGTTAGACTCTAATTAGTTAATTGACAGTGCATAAAATTAGGGTAACCTAAGATTTTGAATGAAAAATATATTTTGGAACTTACAAAATTTTCAATAACACTTCAAACATTTTTTCCAATGAAAATTAAAAGAAAGAATAGTTTTGTAATCTGTGAATTCAAGCTTTTGTGATTCATATTGTTTCAAGAATTATTTTTCAGTGAAATCACATTCATGATTATTGATCAAAGAGTTTCGAACCACCCAATGTGATTCATCATCTTGATTCCGATGATAAACCACATTGGGTGGTTCGAAATGTATCAGATCAAATATTTATAAATGTGATTTCACCCAGAAAAAATTCTTAAGAAATATATATATATATATATATATATATATATATATAATTTTAAATATTGTATATATATATATATATATATATATATATTTAAAATTATATATATATATATATATAATTATAAAAACATATGTAATAAAATTCAAATTAATAAATCAATCAACATCTAATAAAAATAAAATGTCTGCAAGGGGTAGCTCAAGTGGCGATGGCTGTGGAATGAAGTCTCACCGAACCGGAGATCTTGGGTTCGATTCTTGTGCTACCCTCCCCGGAAGTGGGGTGAATAATGGACATGTAAAAACTCGAAAATGAGATGGTCCTATCAAGCTTACAAAAAAAACAACTAATAAAAAAATGGTTGTCGAGACTAATAAAAATTGGTGCACGCATGATAAACATAAATATAACACACAATATTCGTATCTCATTGTTTCTAAATGACATACCATTTGTTCTTTTAAATATTTTTTGCTAATTAAATTTCCACCTGCATTAATTTTTTTGCTAATTAAATTTCCACTTGTATTAATGCAATGAAATTATATCTCTCAACGAAATTATAAAATTATATAATTATATGTCATATTATTGAAAAATTCCATTCATGGACAATAAAATACCTAATTGACTTTTAAGAAAGGAAAATTCATTTGCAAAGGTAATGGCTATTAGTATAGTTAAACTGATATAGTTAAAGGTATAATTATTGAATATAAAACAAGGTAGGGGCTGCGTGCCTCAAGATATCATTATTGAATACAAAACAAGGTAGGGGATGCGTGCTGAGTAAGGAAACTTCTTTCTTGGTTAGGAAATAAGAAATAAGGTGCTGAAGGTTTTTGTTTTTTTGTTTTTGGGATTATTAGTTAAAAATAAAATAAAATTGAGGTAATGTTTTTTCAAAATATGTGAGTTAAGTTAAGTGTTTGGTTTTTTTAATTTTTATTTTAAAGATCAGTGACTATTATGTTTACAAAATATTTGTATCAAACAAATTAATTTAAATGGATCAATTTTTGCTAGCTCAACTATAGAGTCTGATCTCAAGAGAGTCGAAAGAATTAAAACCGTGACCTCTCAATAACAATAATAAGTTAATGACAAGAAGTCAACCAATTAAACTAGCCCTTGAAACTACAAAATACACAAATAATAAGAAATAGAAAACAAATTTATATATTTTTTTAATTATAATTTTTTTTAATATAAAAAAACTTTAAAAATATATAATGTATGTATATAAATTTGATTTTATGTATTTCTCATGGAAATTGAAATTATAAATATGGATCATTATCATAATAAAAAAGGTTAATGGAAATTCTCTAAAAATAACTTTATGTTTGAATTCTACAAATCTAAATATAGTTTTACCTAACATGTACTGTTAAAGGTTTATAAAAAATCCATATAAAAAAATCATTAACGAACTATGCCAACAAAGCACTAACCAAGTGTACTCCCAGTGTGCAATTATCTAGAGGCATATAACCTTATTCAAGGTCTCTCATAAAATTAGAACCATAACTTTATTGTTTTGCAATAAGCATCTTGCTTGACATAGTGTGTTAGATATAACTAAGCTTGGACTACAAACAAATGTTTCTTAAATGTTTCTTAATGGAGAGACTTGATGGTCTAATGATGGTTATAAATGGTTGTGTCAAAATCTAGTCTCCAATATTAGATTAAGCAAGCTATGGAGACTTAAATCAAAATAGAAAACTTAGCTCTTAAAGCGTAAAAGCATATGGAAACTTTTAATCATCTTTTCCTTTTAAATTATTTTTAGAGGGATGGATCTAGGCTAGTAACTGCAATACCTAGGAAGTGGCTTAGTTGAAATATTCCTCATTCTAGATAGAAGGAAATTAAAAAAAAATGGTTTAATTTTGTGATTTTGCCAAATTTCCTTGAAATGGGTGTTTTGGTTCTTTATTTAGCTACTACCTTTCTCATTTCTTGTAAATCTTCCATGTAGGGAGATAAATTAAGTATCTCATGTATTATAATTTGTTTCCTTGAGTTGGAAATAAAGGAATTATTAATCTTTTTTTTTTTTTTTTTTTTTACGAAAGTTCAATATAGGAAATGCTTTACATGGTATGATAACTCCATAATATGTAAAAATATTCATTTAGTTATTATAGAGCAGGTGTAGAAGGTAGAGATGGGTGTGGCACACTTCCACCAAATATTCAAATTTTGAGGAGGATATACCTACATTGTGAGTATGGAATTATTTTCCAATTCTTATACTCCATGATCCTATTCTTACCAGTTACAATGACATCAAGAAATTCCTAAGATCATGTTAACTAGTATATGGGATTGCAACTACTTCTATATGACCTTATCTATTTCTAAGGAAAAAAAAACTTCCTTTAAACTAAGGTAATACTAGATGGGAACCATTACCACTATTTTAGAATCAATTATAAATATATGGGAACCACCACCAAAGAAAAAATTAACTACCTCCTGTTGGTCAGTTTAATTGCTTATTGGATTAAACAACAAAGTGCTACGTAAATTGTCAACCCAGGGAATTCTTGTTATTTCAATGGCAACTACATACTATATGCACTCAATTCTAAAAGTAACAAAAGTTGTAGTACAAACAAATCACGTCTTACTTTAATAAACTGAAGCTCCACTCTGCATTACAACAATTACACTCTATTGCAGATAACTATCAAAGAATGCTTAATTCCACTCAAAGAGTCATATAATGGAAAAGAATCAATCTGCAAAGGAAAACAATGGTTGTGCTGTAACAGAGAGTCAGGACCCTATCCCCAGAGCAGGAATCTCTAGCACCTGCCTCTGATTAGCTAGCTTTCCAATTCACTCTGTAACTTAATCACCGGTGAAACACTCATGAATTAACTTTGAATAATACAATAATCAACTGAGAAAGAAATAGAGTTTCAGCAAAGGGATTATCAACAATATTTAGAAAACAGTACTTGTTAACAAGGCATGAATAAAAGACACACTTGACACACTGCAGAAATATAATGGGTGAATCTTGTGATGAAGGTGGGCCTTGTCCTTCTCACAAGATTCCCCAGGAGACAAGAACTAGAAAAAGATGTTCAGAACAAAATTTTATTCATCCATCAATATGTCATATTACAAAAAGAATTCTAGTCCTGTTCCTTCAGCTGAGCCTTTTTCCACAGTCTATCCCCCTCTAATGTAGATGTCTCCTCTTTATAAAGAGGAGACATCTATTACAAAAGATTTACATTATAAATTCTATTTTAACCCATTATACAAAAATAGGGAAATCAATTTCCCGTCAACAAAATGCTGTTACAGTAATACTGTCTTTAGATTATAGGCGTTTCATCCAGTGTAACAACTTCCTCGGTGATCAGTCTGGTTCTTTTATTGTTGTCAAATTTAGAATGCAAATCTCAACTGTCAACTTCGAGATTCGTGTGTCGTTTCTACTGTTTCAGCAACTGCAAAAATAGTCTAGCAAACTCTAGGCTGTTTCAGCAACGCGAATTGCACATCATTCTTTAATTGTTCAGCTCTTAACAATTTAAAGATTAACTATGAAGATATCGTGATTATATGCTAAATAATTAAACGTATAGTGATGAGAAGAATCATTACATACCTTTGGGATAATTGGGTTAAAACACTAACAAGGACTTTTAAATGTAAGTTGAAAAGGATGATATCATGGCAAAATGTATGGTCAAAAAGGGACAATATGAGGTCCTAACATCCCCCCCAACTGAAGCAGTTGCATGTCCCCATGCAACATTTACTCTGAGTCTGAATCGGAGTACTGGGATGTACAATGCAAATTACTTATACAATAAGTATAGAAGGTGCTATCAACCAAATCTCTGAAGCCCTAGACACTTTGTAATCTCTGCCATGTTGCAAGCTCCTCCTTTTTGGACACCTTGAAGTAGGCCTTATAATGTTGTATTGACAACCAAAGAAGCGAGAAATGAAAATGATAACCCAACCATTTTTCGCCACACTGTTGAACACATTTAACATAATTAGGTATTCGTGAAATTGCTGCGTGAAGATTAAGAGGGTTAAAGGGATGGTATTCCCTTCTCTCCTTAGGGCAATGTTCCTAGAACAGATTGTTTGCCTGTATGGCAAGAGGTCCTTTCTTTTTGACATACTGTTGACACTCCTCTAACACTGCTACCTGTAATTCTCTGATATGATCAGTCATTCCTCGTTCTCCTATAACCTGATGATGTTTAGCAATGAAAGCAACAAAATTCTGTGGTTCAGCTCGGATCCACAGAAGGCGATTTTCTTCGTTATGTTTTGTTGAAAGGAAAGCGTTTTGCCACTTGAGCTGATTGGCCATAGAAGAGACCAAGGCTCTAATCTGAATGTCACTATCCATAGGAATCAAATTCAGCTTTCTATCCTCCAGCATGGCTTCATTATGGAGATAGAGTTCACGTAATAGATTCTGTTCACTGACTGACGCTGCTGCAAAGGTTTCAATAAACTGCTGGGGTGTAGACACCTCATGAGGTCGTCCATCTCTGACTGATTTTACTTGGAGGAATGCTAGGCGTTCTGCTAGAAGCACAGAATAGTTAAAGGATGGTTTTCTAGTGGCCAGAAGTCTTTGAACTAACTCAAAGATAAGGGACAGTCTAGTTTTCAACTCCTTATTTTCCTTATGTTGTGCATGGAACTGTTCCAAGACTTCCCAATTTCTCTATACATGATTCTTCCATAATGATTTATGTTCCTGCAATGCCTTTTCTTGCGACAGGGCATACTCTTTTTTCCATATATCCCTGAGTTCTTGAATACTTAAGGTCTGAGTGAAGACAGTCTCTGCACACCAAGGTTCAGTGTGGGTAAACACCATCTTTGCAGACTTTGGTGCAGGATTTTTAGCTTTAACGACTAGGGTAGGCTGCGATACTTGCGGTTTCACTTCTTCTTTAGAAATATTTGAAGGCCCTGCTGGTTCTTGTGTAACAACATGGCATTCCTTTTTAACTATAACAGGAGTAAATGCAGGAGTGGGTCTAGGCAATGGGACTTCGATTATCCTATAACCCGCTCGAGAATAGAGATCACCACATTGGCTGCACATGTATTCATTGTATAGATCCTTTTCCGCACTTTTCTCAGTTGCAGATGCTACCTGAGCTAAAGTATACAGATTAAGTTCTTTTTCATAGGCTTCCCTTGCCATCATTAACTCCTGCTTATAAACATGAATCTCGGCTTTCAAAAACTCATTTTTCTCGATGAAGGGAAGCTAACGTGATGGGGCCTTCTGTAGTAGTTACAGTCTCTGTAGCTGGTTCAAGTGGATGGGAGGATCGTTGTTTGGTGGCAGCTTCATTATTTGTATCTCCAGCAGGTGGTTCTTGTGTGACAACTGCTGGGTCATCAGCTAGTTCTGTAACAACTATATCCTCCTGAACATGCAAATTTTGCATATCAGCCGACTAAGTGGTTGGTTCTTCTGTAACAACTATAGTTTGTGCAGTACCCTGGTTATCTACACTTTTCTCATCGGCAAGTGGCTCTTGTGTAGCAACCACTGATTCCGTAGCAGCCAAGTCTTGGTCTATTTTCTAGTCATGGTCATCAATAGGTGGTTCTTGTGTGACACTTGCTGAGCCAGTAGCTGGTTCCTGTGGGACAACTACATGTTGATTATCTATTTCCTATTTATCAGCAAGTGGTTCTTGTGTAACACCTGCTGAGTCAGTAGCTGCTACGTCCTGATCTATTTCCTGATCATGATCATCAGCAGGTGGTTCTTGTGTAGCACCTGCTGGACTAGTAGCTGGTTCTTGTGGGGCAGCTACCTCTAGGTCGTCTATCTTTTGCTCCTCAGTAGGTGGTTCTTGTGTAACACCTGTTGAGTCAGTAGCTGGTTCTTGTGTAACAGCTACCTCTAGGTCATCTATCTTTTTCTCCTCAGCAGGTGGTTCTTGTGTAACACCTGTTGAGTCAGTAGCTGGTTCTTGTGGGACAGCTACATGTTGTACATTGTCTTGGGTGTCTACTTTTGATAAATTAGCAGCTGGTTCTTGTGGAGTAGCTACATCTTCTGAAAGGAATGATGTCACAAAATCCTGAACATTTTTCATTTCGGTACCCGAGGGTGAGGAAGGTAAAGATTCGGGGTCTAGTGGGGTATGGGGTTTTAGGATAATGGGTGGGGAATTTGGGGTGGCGGTCTCTCTTGCTGCTTCAGAAGACGTCCTCCTTCATCTTCGAGGTAAGGAGGCAGGAAAAACAATGGTTTTTCTTTTATGGATAGCCTTCTCTAGGGTAGGAGGGACATCAGAAGTGATAGCTTCTTTAATTGAGGCCCTTGTTCATCTTTTTGATGGGGGCACGCCATTTCTTGCCTTTTCCTTTTCAGCTGAGCCAAGGAAATGTCATCGTTTGAATCATCGCTGGGGATACGGACAGTGGGAGTGGATGATCTAGGTAAATTATGGGGTGGGGTTGATGCAATGGCGGGATCAATTGGACTAATTGTCATGGGTGGCTGGGGATTTTCAACATTTAATTGGGGAGTTTCGGCTGTTGCTTGAGAAATTTCGGCAATTTCTTGAGGATTTTCGGCTGCTGGTTGAGTAACTTCAGCAGCTTCCTGGGGGTTTTCAGCTGATGGTTGAAGGATTTCAGCAGCTGCCTGGGGTGGGTTGTTAAGGGGAGGAGGATTCTGTAGGGAAAAGCCCCTCTGGATTAGAAGCTGAACCAGGCGATGGTGAGTGAGGGAGAGGAGTGGGTACTTTGCATTTGTGGAATAATGTGACATATTCTTTAGACACCCAAGCAGATAGTATGGCATATTTAATAAACGACCATGTCTTAAATGATTCAATAACACAAAGTCATGCTGGTACACTACCTGGTAACGTCCTTCGCAGGTGAGGTAGTGCTTGACAAACTCTGCAACCTTTGGCCATGGAGGTGGTAATGAATGCAGTGCAACACCCCTGCCTTTAGGTTTGACCCGTTCCCCAGGTAGAAGAAAATCTTGTTGTGCGTTCAGAATGATGTGTTTACGACTGAACCAACGGATGCCATCGGCTAGTAATCCTGAAACCTGTGCTATATCTTCCTCTGTTACTGGAATTCGCACTCCTCGAATAGTAGAATAACCTTCCTTTAAATTATGTGCAAATTCCAGGACTTGCTGAGAATCAAATTCCTAGAGCCTTCGGAAATAATCCACCCAGCCTGCTTGCAAAAAAAATTGACATGCCTCTGGGTGTAATTCCAATAGAGCCGTTGAACCAGGTTCATTTCGAACAACGTTACCTCCCATAGTTACTGGTTCAGTAAAATGCACAATACAGAGCCGAGTTACCGCAACCGAGACAGAGTAAGATATTGCAAATGAGGTTATGACATAATAAGACAGAGATGGGGTGACGAGACATGGTCGTAATAAAAACGACGGTGATTGGCATATCGGGTAATGATTGCAAAATTTTGATATCCCCCCCAACTGCGGCTAAAATGATAAGTTTTGAATGTACGGCGATTTCGGCAATCATATCAGAATCTTCTCATTAACTATAGTTTAATATTTACACATAAACACGCATACCTCACATTTTACCTTCGATTGTTGTGCTGAAAGTATAATCTCGTCGTTTAATAGATCACCAATGGTTATGGGAAAGGGTTGTAAGATATGAGGGTATTTATATGAAAGGCTTTCTCTATTCATAGGAGGTAATCATGAAGGAACACAATTATCAGGATGAATGGCTAATTCTCTCAATGGAAAATGATATGTATTGGTCATTTTTGAGAGGAATTGATGCCTCGATTACAGGAAATGGGAAAATTGATGCTTTTTCAGAAAGATGGAAAAAGTTGGTGTTTTGGCAATGGAGAAATCGGTGTCTCAGCAATGGAGAAAATGGGGAAAAGTTGGTGTTTCAGCAACGGGGAAAATGGGCAAAGATTGGTGTTTCAGCAATGGCGAAACTGGTGTTTCAGCAACGGGAAAAAGAGATGCTGTTGTTAAAGAAAAATAGGAAAATGTTGCTAAAGGGTAGTATGAGGGGATGGATTATGAATTGAAGTGGAATGGCAATGTTTCCCAAACTGAAACCTGATCCTGCTTGTAATGCAATTGTTCCTTCAACCAGCCTCCGAATCTAAGACCTGCAAAATAATAAATTGTAATATGGCAGCCCTTGACAGGGATTATTAGTTAAGTAATCTAATCTAATAATAATACAAGAATATATAATGCAGAGATTAAGTGCAATGAGGGGCAAGAGGCTCCCCCAAAAAGATATAATGTGAATCTGCCATGCAAGTGGCCTTAAAATCCTCCTTAGAAATTGGTTGCTGGTACAGACGAAGTCGATACCCATTTACTAACAATGGAGTTCTAGAACCATCAATTGTTAGGAGCCTTACTGTTCCATTGGGAAAAATAGTATCTATCTCATAAGGTCCCAGCCACCTTGTTCATAGTTTCCCTTGAAAATTTTCGAACCTGGAATCATATAATAAAGCCTAATCGCCTTTTTGGAACTTCTTATGCTTAATAGTTTTATCATGCCACCTGGCTCTTTGCTGCTAAATCATAGTTGTTTAATGGATGGCATCCAACCTTTTTTCATCCAATTCCTGCAGCTACTACAACCTAGCTATCTGTGCATCAGTCAAATCAAGGTTAACAGCTAAAGTAGTTCTTAAGGTTTTAATTTCAAATTCCATAGGAAAAACAACGCTTTTACCATAAACCAATTCATAGGGTGAAAAACCTGTAGTGTTTCTCCAAGTAGTTCTTTACGCCCATAATGCCTCAAGCAGTCTTTGAGACCAATCCTTCCTATTCTCCTTCACTGTTTTTGTTAAAATAGCTTCTATGACTTTATTTTTACTTTCCACCTGACCATTAGCTTGGGGGTGGTAAGGTGTAGTCATTTTATGATTGATATGATATTTTTGAAGCATAGCTTTAAAACCATGAGAATTGAAAGGAGGTCCACCATCTGTGACTAGTTCTCTAGGCACCCCAAATCTAACGAAGATTTCTTCAAATAAAAAGGTTAAAACAAATTCTTCATTAGATTTAATAAGTGCCTTAGCTTCCACCCATTTAGTCATATAATATGTACAAACAATATATAAACTCTTTGGTTGGATGGAGGATTGATGGGCCCTACAAAATCTAGAGCCCATCTTTCAAAGCATTCAAGTATTACCTGAGGGTTCAGTGGAATTTCATCTCTACGATTGGGTTGGCCCATTCTCTGACAACTTTCATAGGCCCTGACATATTTCTTTGCATCCTTGAAAGGTGAGGGTCAATAATAACCCATCCTGAGAATTTTTTGTGCTGTTCTCTTATCAGAAAAATGCCCACCACAAGGGCCATCATGACAAGCCTTCAATATATCATAAACCTCATCTTCTCTAATGCATCTTCGGATTTCCTGATCAAGTCCTATATGAAAAGGACACCCATTTATCCAGCTATACCTAGCACTTTGTTTCATGATCTTTCTTTTCTCTTGATGTGATAGGTGTGATGGTAGCTTCCCTGCAACCAGATAATTGGCAATGTCTGCATACCATGGTGAGTGAGCAGATACTGCAAACAAATATTCATCAGGAAAAGAATCATCTACTGGAGTATTATCATCAGTTTTTATCCGAGAAAGGAAATCAGCAACTACATTTTCTTTACCTAGTCGATCCACAATTGTAATATCAAATTCTTGTAGTAATAATAACCACCTGGTAACTCGAGAATTTGTAGCAGATTTATTCATTAAATACTTGATATCCGAGTGGTCAGTATGAACAAAAGTAGGATAACCAGTAATGTAATGTCGAAATTTATTAATAGCATAAATAACTGCTAAAAATTCTTTCTCGGTAACTGTGTAATTAAGCTCACCAGGGGTCATATTCTTACTAATGAAATAGATAGCATAAGGAAGATTATTCTCTTCTTGTCCCAAGACAGCTCCAATTGCAGTATCTGAAGCATCATAGGATATACGAAAGGGAAGTGCCCAATCAAGTCCCCTCAGAATAGGAGTTGTAGACAACTGATGCTTAAGTTCATCAAATGCTTTCTGACAAGCATCAATCCACTTAAATTCAACATTTTTCATAAGTGACACAAACAAAGGAGAAGCTATTTTAGATTTTTTTTTGATAAATCTTCTGTAATATCCAGTATTTCCTAAGAAACTTCTTACATCAGTTTGTGTTTTAGGAATAGGAAGGGTCTGAATTACCTGTACTTTGGATGGATCCACTTGAATCCCAAGGAATGAAATGAAGTGTCCTAGTACAATTCCTTCGTTCATCATCATATGACATTTTTCGGTACTCAAGGAAAGATTAGCTTGTATGCATCGTTTAAGTACTTTCTCAAGGTTTTGTAGCGCATCTTCAAAAGTCACACCATAGGGAGTGAAATCATCCATAAATATCTCCAAAGAATCATTAAGCATATCAGAAAAGATTCCTATCACTGCTCTTTGAAACGTTGTTGGAGCATTACATAGTCCAAATGGGAGAACTCTATAAGCAAAAGTCCCCCAAGGACTAGTAAAAGTGGTCTTGTCTTGATCTTGGGGTGCAATTCTGATTTGGTTATATCCACTAAAACCATCTAAAAAGGAAAATAATTTCTTTCCTGACAAGCTGTCCAACACCTGATCAATAAATGGCAAGGGGAAATGATCTTTTTGGGTAGCTTTATTTAAGGCTCTATAATCTACACACACTCTCCATTTCCCGTTTTTCTTAGGTACTATTACCAACGGAGAAACCCATTCACTATCAGATATGGGGTATATAAACCCTGCATCAAGCAACTTTTGAAGTTCTTCCTTAACAATTTCCCTCAAATTGGGATTCATTCGCCGCTAGGGTTGACAGACTGGTCGGACCCCCTCCTTAATATAGATACGATGAGTACATAATTCAGGAGAGATCCCCTTCATGTATGTGTAGTCCCATGCGAATGCTTCCTTGTTATCACGGAGAAAAATCATTAGTTGTTGTGTTTCAACATCTGATAAATTGGGGTTTATGTTCAATGTTTTTCCAGGTTCAACTTCTATTGTTATGCTTTTAGAGGAGATAGCAGTTGATGTTTTAGGAACATTTTCAGATTTAAGATTTTTTTGTGTTTCAAGATCCAGAATTGCAGTTAACTGATTATATGTTTCAGAAGTAACAAAGGAAGGTTCAGAAATAAAATTACTAATTAGTTCATCTTTTGTGGTGTCTTTAAGAGTTAAGGCTTGTCCAATGGTCAAAATGGGTTGAGTATCATTATCCTCATAGTCTAACCATACAGAATCATCATTGTTAATCATAGGTGTAGCATGAGGGTACAGTGTAAGCTGCTTAGTTTCACATCCATTAGAAATTGTCATTGAACCTGATCTACAGCTGATAAAAGCATCTGCTGTAGCCAGCCAGGGTCTCCCCAAAATCAGAGGATGCCCCCCCAACTTTGCTTTAGTCTGTAATACAACAAAGTCAGCTGGGTAATTCCAGGATTCAACTGAAATGATCAAGTCTTCAATAACCCCTTCTGGTTTGATTGTGGAACGATCAACTAATTCCAGGATAGTTGGTGTCTCTCTAATTACATTTTTCAACTGTAACAGTTGTGCAGTTTCAAGGGTCATAATATTTATAGCAACACCTAGGTCTACCAGAACTCGTGAAACAATATTTTTTCCAACCTGTACTGTGACCATGGGGTGACCAGGATCACCATATTTTACAGGGGGAACTTTTCCTGACATTAAAGCAGCTAGATCACCCATCACATGAACTGTAAGGGGATCTTTAGCCTTCCTACCAGGTTTCTTGATGCAAATGTCTCTGACGGTTCTGGCATAGATTGGCACATCTTTGAGTGCTTGTAAAAGTGGAATTTTAACATACAGATTCTGCAATTCCCCTAAAAGGTTAAAAGCAGGCGGCTCAGGCATCTTAGTGAGAGCCAAACGCTCAGGGAATGGTGGTTCTGCTGTTTCAGCAGTTTTATTAGAGGATGGCTTGACTATCTCAGCATCCTTATTAGATGATTTATTCTTTTCTGTCTCTCCTTTATCAGAGTCGGAAGAGGTAATATCATCTATAATCGACTCAAATACTCTCCCAGATCATAAATGAATATCATTACATTGCACAAGAGATGTAGGCAGGTTCTGAATGTCGATGACTTTCACAGCTTTATTATTATTAGGGTTAGGGTTCGGTTGCACAGGCAACTGAGGCTTCATGGTTTGATTATTCGGTGGGGTACCCGATGGGAGAGAAAGTTGTTGCTGGAACTGAGGAAATTGGTTTGTGAATGGAGTTTGTTGAGCTCTCCAGTTTGGGTTCCATTGGTTAAAATAGGATTGCTGTAGAATCCAAGGAGTCCACATTGCAGGATCTATAAAGGGAGGGTTTTTTTGCTGCATGGGTGGGAAATTCATTTGATTAAAGGGTGGGTATTTCATTTGGTTAAAGGGCGGGTAATTTTCTTGATTAAAAGAAGGATAATTATTCCAATGATTAAATGGCATACTAGAGTTCGTACCTTGTCCTCATGGTTGCCATTGCCTCCTTTGTGTCAGCAGATAAACTGCTTCAAATTCCTCCTCTGTTGTAATGCTGCCTTTATCCCTGGTAAAGAGGGGCATTGTTGAGTTTCATGGTCCTTCTCACAAATGGTATAGATTGGTACCTTTTCCAGTGGGCATTCGCTCAGTGGGTGTTTTTCTCTGCATTTAGGGCAAAAAATAGCCAAAGTAGCTTCTGCCGCTGCCTGCTTCTTTTTAACCTGCCAGGTATCAATCTGTGAAGAAAAAGAACTTAACATTTCAGTCTTGAATTCCTCAAGTAGATTACCTATTTCAGCTATTGTTGCTCCTCCACTGGCTGATTTCTGGACCCTTGAATAAGTACTATCCCTACTCTTTGATTTATTTGCAGCTCCTCTTGAACACCTCTCACAGAGGTTAATGATTTCATCATACGATTCTTTAGATATATCCCCTTTACCAAGCATATTTAACATATCTAAACAATCATCCCTTACCCCTTTCAATAATATTGTTTTAAGAATATCTTTACTTACATCAGGGTGCTCAAATCTCTGCATATTGTACTGGAGTCTTTCCACAAATTCCTCTAGATTTTCATCCTCCTTCTGAACCATCTTGAATAATTCCTCCCTTTTTTCTCTTGTCCGGCAATAGTCCTGGTATTTGGCCAGAAATTTCTCCTTCATCTGATCCCATGTTGTGATCACATGACCTCCCAAGCTCATAAACCATCTTAGTGCATTTCCTTTTAATGTTGTTGGAAACAACTTCAATTTTTGAGCATTATTAACATAATCATAACTTCTACACAATATATCGAATTCGAAAAGAAACTCATCAGGGTCTTCAGATGATAAACCATGGAAGTTAGGTAGGGTTGAGAGTGGAATATTCTTCATAGGAGTTGTACCTCTGGGAAGTTCCTCAATCGGGAATTCCAAGGTGGAGAGAGAATTCTCACCTCTTCCTTCACCTCTACGTCCTGCACCAAAGATTCCTTCATTGTTTCCATCCATTGGTTGCTTTCCTGATGCACTTGCCCAGTCTTCAATGTTTTTTGTTGGACTCTCAATGTCCTGAACTGGTTCCTCAACTTCAATATCTTCTATTGGTTCTTCAATTTCAATATCTTCTACTGGTTCTTCAACTTCCTCCATTGGTTCCTCGGTATGTTCTGCTATTTCTACAACCCTTTCAGGTCCCACTACTTCCTCTGTTTGGTAGTCCATTTGGAGAGAGTGCTGAGTCTGTGGCCTCCGAGAGCTTAGCCTTTGGGATGTCTCAGCTTTTGAAATAATCTCATCGATGAAAGTTTTTCTTCCCCCTCTTCCTTTTCCCTTGCCACCGGTAGGATTAGTTTTCTTGCGTCCTCTCATGCATCCTGCATATCTACAAGAAAATCATCAGTACTTTTAAAATATATAATTTCCTTCCCCGGAAACAGCGCCAAAATGTTGGTCACTTTAATTGCTTATTGGATTAAACAACAAAGTGCTACATAAATTGTCAACCCAGGGAAGTCTTGTTATTTCAAAGGCAACTGCGTACTATATGCACTCAATTCTAAAAGTAACAAAAGTTGTAGTACAAACAAATCACGCCTTACTTTAAAAAATTGAAGCTCCACTCTGCATTACAACAATTACACTCAATTGCTGATAACTATCAAAGAATTCTTAATTCCACTCAAAGATTCATATAATGGAAAAGGATCAATATGCAAAGGAAAACAATGGTTGTGCTGTAACAGAGAGTCAGGACCATATCCCTAGAGCGGGAATCTCCAGCACCTGCCTCTAATTAGCTAGCTTGCCAACTCACTCTGTAACTTAATAACTGGTGAAACAATCATGAATTAACTTTGAATAATACAATAATCAACTGAGAAAGAAACATAGTTTCAGCAAAGGGATTATCAACAATATTCAACAAACAATACTTGTTAACAAGGCATGAATAAAAGACACACTTGACACACTGTAGAAATATAATGGGTGAATCTTGTGATGAAGGTGGGCCCTGTCCTTCTCACAAGATTCCCCAGGAGACAAGAACTAGAAAAAGATGTTTAGAAAAATTTTTTATTCATCCATCAATATGTCATATTACAAAAAGAATTCTAGTCCTGTTCCTTCAGCTGAGCCTTTTTCCACAGTCTATCCCCCTCTAATGTAGATGTCTCCTCTTTATAAAGAGGAGACATCTATTACAAAATATTTACATTATAAATTCTATTTTAACCCATTATACAAAAATAGGGAAATCAATTTCCCGTCAACAAAATTTTGTTACAGTAATACTATCTTTAGATTATAGGCATTTCATCCATTGTAACAGCTTCCTCGGTGATCAGTCTGGTTATTTTGTTGTTGTCAAATTTAGAATGAAAATCTCAACTGTTAGCTTCGAGATTCGAGTGTCGTTTCTACTGTTTCAGCAACTACAAAAATAGTCTCACAAACTCCAGGCTATTTCGGCAACGCGGACTGCACATCATTATTTAACTGTTCAACACTTAACAATTTAAAGATTAACTTTGAAGATATCGTGATTATATGCTAAATAATTAAACGTATAGCGATGAGAAGAATCATTACATACCTTTGGGATAATTGGGTTAAAACACTAACAAGGACTTTTAAATGTAAGTTGAAAAAGGATGATATCATGGCAAAATGTATGGTCAAAAAGGGAAAATATGAGGTCCAAACACCTCCCAACGAATGATCCCTAGTGTTGGTTAAATTATGATGTTTTTATGATTCTATGGCTAGTATTCCCAGGAATTTAATAACATTTTTGGTTATATTTAAATGTTGAACATTTAAGGCTAAGGGTAAGGAATACAAATGACTCATTCCATTCCTTTCAAATATAGAAATAAAAATACAAATTAAATGGGCACTGGTTATTTCATTCTAATTCGGTTTCAATATCTTAGGTTTCATTTAAGGATTTGATGTTATGTGTAATACGCCACCCCACATTTGCCCACTTTAACATACTTTTTATATGAGCTAAGAGTTACTACAAATGACCCAACTTCCAAGATTTAGTTTTGGAAATGGGTTCCACTTGTCCAAAACTTACTACAAACATTCAGAGACACATGGTCACACAACCATCAACCCAACTTTCCCTAGTGATCATTTCCCTTAGCTTGACCAATATTCAACCTAGATTAACTTCCCAACCACAAAAATGTTGGATTTCCAGTGTGGCTAGTGACCTCCATCTGCACAGATAACCCATCCATAGTGCAGTTGCAACCGAGTTATCCTAACTATGTGCATGCGGCCACAAACCCTGTTCTAGAATTTTAGGTATAACCTACAGGCCAATTGCCCATAATTTTCCGGAACTCTGTCAACAATATTTGTGTGTCTACATGCTCTATTCCCTACTTTGTTCTTGCTCGAACTTGTCCAACATATGTGAATCATTTAAATAAACACTTTGTGACTATGGTACCTATAGGTCATGAATGCATAATTTGTTAATTTTTTCATTATTTTTGTTATAGATGCATCAAGAAGGCCCACTGCCCTCTCCTACTAGTTGCAATAACCATAGGTTAGCTCATACATCCACATAAAACACCCAAGATCCTGTCAACCATGAACAATATTAATAACAAGATCACTTCATATAATACGAAATATACCATGCATGTAACAACCATTTAACTAGAATGAAGCCATGACAAACCAGTCACATAATCAACACATAAACCAAAACTTGCATTATTTATCTTCATTAAAGAATAACACATATTGACAGCCTCATAGTGCCAACAAAGTTAGGGACTTCCATGTACCACCTGACCGTAGTTGGGCTGAACCAATTCTTTCTTTCCGCCAATCACCCTCATGCCATATTCCAAGCCTGAATTTGGAATTACATGGGATAAACCAAAACATAACCAAACATGGAATCCATAGGAAACCACCTCCACCCTCATGCCATTTTAGATATAAAACTTTTTCTACGAAGGTTCAGAAGCTAAAATTTTTACCACAAGGAGACGAAATCCTGATGAACTTTATGTAAGCATTTCAGATCTTGTTTCCCTATATTTTCAGAGATATGGTCCAAAGAAGTTAGGGGTTTTGCATGATCTATAATTTCGTCTCAAATAGGTGACCTTGGGAAATTTATCATATCTTCCTCTACGAGCATCGGATTTGAATTTTGCAAAAAGTTTCTAAAATTGCACGGATTGCAATATCTTGTTTATTTTGTTCAGGTCTGAAGGTCAAAAAAGTGACACTTGGCACTCCATACAAGTTCGCTCTATTGAACTAGTCCATAATCATGTCATTGTGGGAGATTGGACGTAACTTTATCTTGAAGAGGCCAAATTTGGTCTGAATTGTGGCATTAGAAAGAAGACTCAGAGGGATACAATAGGATTGAATGTCAGACATTAGAGATCTGAATTGGTAGAGATACAACATATTCAATATCAAGCTCCTAAAAAACAAGCAAAATGTGTGTATTTTTTTTAAATTTACATAAATTTTGTTTGAAAAATCAATTTGAAGTGATTCGAGGGGCATAATGAAGCATCAATGTCATTGCTTGATTCTAAAATGAATCGAAAAAATAAAATATAAACACCTTGTAAGCAACCATAGATATCTACTATTACGCATGAATAAGAGGAATAAATGAAATATGATATATACAAATTACAAGACCAAGTGCAAAAAATTTCGCTCTTGCAAAGAGTAACCAAAAATGAAATGGAAGCTAAGATGGATGGTTTTAAGAATGGTTTAAAATCAAACATGGAAGGTTTTAAGGATGGATTAAAAGTAGACATGGAAGGTTTAAAAGTAGACACGAAAGGTTTGACAAAGTTGCTACAAGAAATGCTTCCTAATGGTGAAAAGATATTAGGTGAAACTCATGATGAGAACAAAATAAATGTTAATAATGATTTCATAGACTCTAACATTAAATTGAAGACCCATCATATTCCAAAGATTGATATGAGAAATTTTGATGGCAAGGATCTGGTAACATGGATACTATAGATGGAGCAATATTTTGATCTCCATAATGAGCAACACACACAAAAGATACACAATGCAACTTTATATTTATAACCCAATTGGTTTGTATCATATCGATGGATTTTTTATCGTAAACCACTTGTCACTTGGTCAATTTTTACAGAGGAAATGATAGCACATTATTAGGATACAAAGAGAAACACCTTCTTTATCCAATTGATAAATCTCAAACAAAAGGGTTCAATAGCGGAGCACATTGAGGACTTCCAAAAATTGAATTTAAGGGTAAATGATATTCCAGAGGAACATAGGATTGATGTATTCATAGGGAATTTAAAGGATAACATCCAACATGAGGTTCGCCATTGGGAATCTGATTCATTGGATAAGGCATTCAGGGTTGCAAGAAAAGTTGAAAGCAAAATTACGACGACAAGGAAATATACCACTCACAACTATAAAGATGGAAATGTTGCTGCTCTTAGCCTTCTACAACCTACAAGGTTGACACCACAACAATTGGAAGAAAAATGGATTTGTTACAGTTGTGATAGAAAATACACTAAAGGTCATAAGTTTGATGAGAAGAAATTATTTTACATAGATTGTGAAGAGGAGGAATAAAATGAAGAAGAAACATCAAAATAAGAGGATATACACTAGGAACTAACCCTATAGAAAGAAGAAATGAATCCAACCATATTTTTTAATGCATTGGCAAGAATTACCACTCCTAAAACTCTCAAGTTATAAGGACATATCAAGAATAGAAAGGTAATAGTGTTGATTGATTCAGGTAGTACCCATAATTTTATTCATTGTAAGATAGACAAGGAATTGAATTTCTTCTTATATCCAGCACCAGAGTGTCAAGTGATGGCTGCAAATGGAGGAACTATAAATTTCTCTAGAAAGTGCCATAATATCGAGTTAATCATGGTATAATATGTATTGAGTAGTCCAATTATTTCCATTCCAATAGGTGGTGTTGATGTTGTACTAGGAGTCCAATCATTAAAATATTTGGGTACGATAGCTTTTAATTTTCAAGAACTTTTCTTGAATTTTTTTTTGGAAGGAAAGGAATTTGAATTAAGGGGTATCATAGGGAAACCATGAAAGATAATCAACTCCAATGGCATTACAAAGCATCTAAATAAAGAACAATGGGGCATAATTGCACAATTATGCTCACTAGAGATTCAACTGTCGAAAGCATCTATTTCTCCAGATCTCCAAAAAGTCTTGGAAAATCATTACAAGGTATTTGAGACTCCCAAAGGCCTCCCACCTATTCATGATCATGATAATGTTATTCATTGTTATGAAACCAACTCACAAAAAGATAGAAAAGATAGATGAACGCCTTATAAATAAGCCTCTTTGAGGGGGCAACCTCCTTTACATTACACAAATGAATAATTCTTGGATGATACAAATGACAAGACCTCCTTTCCATATATAGGAGTCTAAGGGGTCATAATATAATCAGAGCCGACATAACAATAATAATGTAAGGGCACAATAATAACAATATGGGGACTACATGGGCACAACAATATAATAAGGGAGTTGTACTAATAACAATAAGGGGTTACACTAGTAATATAGGGACCTAACATGCCCCTCTCCTTCAAAAAGTGTTGTCCTCAACACTTGAGTAGTTCTTGATGCTTCTGTATAAATTCTTGTCCTCCCATGTGGAATCTTCAGCGGGTAAGTTCTTCCACTTGACGAGATACTTTGAAATTGATTTATTTCGTAGCTTTCAATTTCTCGATTCTGTGATTACTTCACGTTCCAATATGATTTTTCCTTCCTTGTAAAGTTCTCGCAATATTGTTTGAACTGGGATCTTCTGCAACTTTTGAATGAGTTCCCACTCCTTTGGGCATATGGATAATGTAAGGCCTGATGTTTGGAGGAACACTTCGTGGAATCAAATGAATAGCATGAACATGATCATGAATAGGTGGGAGGCCTTTGGGAGTCTCAAATACCTTGGAATGATTGTCCAAAATGTTTTGGAGATCTAGAGAAATACATGATTTCGATGTGGGATCCTCTAGTGAACATAATTTTGCAATTACACCCCGTTGTTCTTTATTTAGAATCTTTTTCATGCTATTAGAGTTGATTATCTTTCCAGGTTTTCCTTCAATACCCCTTAATTCAACTTTCTTTCCTTCCCAAAAGAATTTCAAGAAAAGTTCTTGAAAATTAAAAGCTGTCGTACCCAGAGATTGTAGCCATTGGACTCCTAATAAAACATCAACACCACCCACTGGAATGGAAAGCATTGGGCTATTCAATACATATTCTCCCATGGATAGCTTGATATTATGGCACTTTCCAGAGAAATTTATGGTTCCTCCACTTGAAACCATCACATGACACTCCTGTGCTGGATATAGGAAGAAATTAAATCCGTTCGCTATCTTACAATCAATAAAATTATGGGTACTACCTGAATCAATCAACACTCTTACCATTTTCTTCTTGATATGTCCTTCTATCTTGATAGTTTGAGGAGTGGTAATTCCTTCCAATGCATTACAAGATATGGTTGGATTGATTTCTTGAGACTCGATGTGATCTTTCAATTCTTGAACATTTTTCTTCTTGATATGTCCTTCTATATTGATAGTTTGAGGAGTGGTAATTTCGTCCAATGCATTACAAGATATGGTCGGATTCATTTCTTCTTTCTCGATGTGATCTTTCACTTCTTGAACCTTTTTCTTCTTCCTCTCCACAATCAATGTAAAATAATTTCTTCTCAGCACACTTATGACCTTTAATGTATTTGTTATCACAATTGTAACAAAGCCCTTTTTCTCTTTTTTCTTCCAATTGTTGTGGTGTTTCTCTAAAGAAGGTGTTTCTCTTTGTATCCTCATAATGTGCTATCAATTCCTCTGTGAAAATTGACCACGTAACAAGTTGTTTACAAGAACAAAGCCCTTTATACCATAAAAATTGATCTGATTCTAAATATGAAGATGCAATACATACCATTTGTAACAATGGTACACCATGTAGATCAAAATATTGCTCCATCTGTAGTATCCAATTTACTGGATCCTTTCCATCAAACTTCCTCATATCGCCTTCTCTTTATTTCAGGAGCTCGATCTTGAAATGACTGTAACTCTATAATTTTAGATCCCAAAGTTCTGAAATTGTCTCCTGCAGTAGCCCTCTGAGTCCTCTTTCTAACCCCACAAGTATGATCATAATTTGATTCTCCAAGAAAGAGTTATGCTCAATCACCTAAGATGACCTAATTATATAATGTTTCAGTAGAACGAACTTGTACGACGTGTCATGTTTCATTGTTACGACCTTCGGATCTGAAAACTATGCACAAAAAACTACAGTCCATCCTCTTTCTGGAACTTCTTACGAAATTTCAATTTGTTGCTCAGAGAGAAAGTTATGAAGATTTTCCCAAGGTCACATGTTTAGGATGTAATTCAAGATTCTACAAAAAACCCTAACTTCCTCAGATCATATATATGAAAATATAGCACGACAAGATCTGAAATTCAGATCCAAGATTCAAAACGATTTCTTCTCAAATGGTTTTTTTTCTTTATCTTCTAAAACTTTGTAGTGAAAAGGTTATAGTGAAAATACCATGATGGCCTGTTTTAGATGAAATTCTGGAGCTTGCAAAAACCCTAACTTCCTCATATCTTATCTCCGAAAATATAGAGAGACAAGATCTTAAATTTAGAAGCGTGGTTCAAGAATAGTTATTCTCAAATGGGTTTTGTTTCTAGCTTCTGAAATGTTGCAGAACAAAAGTTATAGTGAAAATACCATGATGACCTGTTTGGAGCAGCAAAACCCTAGAATCCAAATCTCTGATACCAAATGTTATGAAACCAACTCACAAAAAGATAGAAATGATAGATGAATGCCTTAGAAATAAGCCTCTTCGAGGGGGCAACCTCCTTTACATTACACAAATGAATAATTCTTGGATGATACAAATGACAAGACCTCCTTTCTATATATAGGAGTCTAAGCGGTCATAATATAATCAGAGCTGACATAACAATAATAATGTAAGGGCACAATAATAACAATAGTGGGCTTATATGGGGCACAATAATAATAATATGGGGACTACATGGGCACAACAATATAATAAGGGGGTTGTACTAATAACAATAAGGGGTTACACTAGTAGTATAGGGACCTAACATTCATTTAATTCCAGGAAGTGTTCCTAAAAATATTAGGCCTTACAGATATACCTATGCCCAAAAAGTGAAATTGAACATATGGTTGTAGAAATGCTAGAGGTCGATATAATTCAACCTAGTCAAAGTTATTTCTCTGCTTCAGTATTATTGGTGATTAATAAGGATGGATTATGACACATCTTTCTGGATTATAGGGAGATCAATAAGCTCACTATTAAAGATAAATTTCCTCTTCCTGTCATTGATGAATTGTTGGATGAATTACATGGAGCAATTTACTTCATCAAGTTAGATCTTTGTTCAGGATATCATCAAATTAGAATGAAGATTGAAGACATTCCAAAAACAAAATTTAGAACTCATGAGGGTCACTATGAATTTTTGGTCATGCCTTTTGGCCTTACCAATGCACCCTCTACATTTCAAAATTTGATGAATTCCATTTCAAAACCTTCCTTAGAAAATTTGTGTTAGTATTTTTTGATGATATACTAATCTACAACAAGTCTTGGAATGATCATGCTCAACATGTTGACAATGTGCTCAAACTATTGGAGGAGAAAAAATTATATGTAAAAGCCTCCAAATGTTTCTTTTGAGTACTTGAATTCGAATATCTGGATCATATTGTATCTCATGAGGGTGTTAAGGTAGACCCTAACAAAATTAAATCTATTAAGGAATGGAAAATCCCCACAACCATAAAGCATATTTGAGAATTTCTTAGGTTGATAGGGTATTATCACAAGTTTGTTAAGAATTATGGGAGAATAGCAGCACCTCTAACAACATTACTGAAGAAAGATGCATTGTATTGGACTTTGAAAGCAACTAAGGCCTTTGAACATCTTAAAAAGGTAATGTGACAAGAACTGGTCTAAGCTACACCAAATTTCACAAAAACCTTTATCGTGGAATGTGATGCCTCAAGAAATGGAATTGGTGCTATTTTAATGCAAGAAGGAAGACCCATTTCTTTTGAAATTCGTCCTATCAAATCAAAGCATTTACACAAACCTATTTATGAGAAGAAAATTTTGGAAATACTACATGCACTAAAGCAATGGCAACCTTACCTAATGGGAAGACACTTCGAGGTAAAAACAGATCATGATAGTCTTAAATAATTTTTGGAAAAAATATTATCTTTAGAAGAGTAGCAAAAATGGGTCACAAAGATGTTGGGTTATGACTTTGAAATCATCTACAAAAAAGGGAAGAAAAATGTTGTTTCAGATGCACTCTCAAGAAAGAATGAGGACATGGAAGGATTTATTTGTGCCATTTCTATTATCCAACTAGATTGGATAACTGAATTAAGGGATGAATGGAAGAATGAAGAAGTGTGGACACTCATTCAAAAGTTGCAACAAGATCCCAGTACATCTGATACATTTAGCTAGAAAAATGATTCATTATGGTATAAATATCGCTTATATCTTTGTAAGAATTCCCAACTCAAACAAAAGATTCTTTTGGAATTGCACACCTCTCCCTTAGGAGGGCACTCAATATTTTTAAAAACTTACCATAGGGTCAAGAAGGAATTTTTTTAGGAGGGCCTTAAATCTAATATTCAAAAGTTTGTGGCAGAATGTTTCGTTTGCAAACAAAATGAATTTGAGACAATTAATACCTCGGGTCTGTTACAACCTTTAGACATTCCAAGTCAATTTTGGGAGGAGGTTTCAATGGATTTTATCACTGGTTTACCCAAGTCCAAAGGAAAGCATGTCATCATGGTGGTAATTGATAGAATTAACAAGCATGCATATTTTTTTGCATTATCTCATCCATTTAAAGCTAGTACAAGTGCTACCGCATTTATGGATACAATTCAAAAGCTACATGGAAACCCAAAGATTATTGTAAGCGATAGAGATCCCATTTTCACTGGAAATTTTTGGACAGAATAATTTTCTTGTTTGGGTACTCAATTATCTCATAGCTCATCTTATCATCCTCAATCTGATGGGCAAACTGAGACAGTTAACAAATGTTTGGAAGGATATGTTTGTTGCTTTGTATCTGATAAACAAACAAAATGGGTAAAGTGGTTACCCCTAGCTGAATGGTGGTATAAAACTTCCTTCCATACTGCAGCGAAAATGACCCCATTTATGGCATTTTATGATATCGTCCACCTTCCATCACATCATATTTAAGATAAAATTCTAAGGTTCAAGCAATGGAAGATCACATCGAGCATCAACAACAAATTCTCCAACTCTTAAAGGATAAACTCACTTTGGCATGAAATCAAATGAAACAACAGGAAGATAAACATCACAGAAATAAGTTTTGATGTAGGTGACTGGGTATTTTTATGACTACAACCATACAAACAAATGTCCCTCAATAAAGCTAAGAAGGATAATAAATTATCACCAAAGTACTATGGCCCTTACAAGTTGTTGCAAAATATTAGTACTATGCATGCAAATTGGAGTTTCCTGCATCTTCTTGAGTGCACCCAATTTTCCATGTTTCATGCTTAAATAAGGTTACAGGTGACAAGCTGCTAGTTCAAACAATATTTCCAGAACTTGATGAGGAAGGAAAATCATATTGGAACTTGAAGCAGTCACAGAAATAAGAACTTGGAAGCTATGAAATCGATCAATTTCAGAGTATCTCATCAATTGGAATAACTTACTCATTGAAGATTCCACATGAGAGGATGAGAATTTTATACAGAAGCATCCAAAACTACTCAAGTGTTGAGGAAAACACATTTTTTAAGGAGGGGCATGTTAGGTCCCTATACTACTAGTGTATCCCCTTATTGTTATCGTTAGTGTAGCCCCCTTATTGTGAATGTTGTGCCCATGTAATCCCCATATTTTTTATCATTGTGCCCCATAGAAGCCCACTATTGTTATTGTTGCGCCCTTACATTATTATTATTGTGTAGGCTCTGATTATATTGTGACCCCTTAGACTCCTATATATATAAAGGAGGGCTTGTCATTTGTATCATCCAAGAATTGTTAATTTATGTAATGTAAAGGAGGTTTCTCCCTCGAAGAGGCTAATTTCTAAGTCGTTGATATATCTTTTCTTCTATTTTGGAGTTGGTTTCATAACACCTGTTAGCTACCTATACCAATAGGTTTCATATTTCATGATTGGCTGTGAAAAGGTCCAAATATGCTTTGCTTTGATGATTCAAAGATCACATATTTCCAAGAGAATCTAATCTGTGCTTATAGCTTGGTATGAACTCAAATTTTGATGGATGGTCCAGCAGTCTAATCTGGACCATGTCATGTTTTAAATTTTTCAGTCATAGAATAGAGAAAGGAGTCTGTCCAAACTGTTTAATCTTGGCAGACAAGTGGTTTAGGTAGAGAAAAAAAGCTCCCAACAGCTTAATCTGGGACCTTGGAAGAAATAAGGGTAGAAGTAGATAGAAAAACAAAAGAAAAGCCAAAGAAAAGAAAAGGCAAGTAAGGGTCTGCAAGTCCAAGTGCACCCTCCAAGGAGAAATAAAAAATGCTAGGCAAGTAACTGGGTAAGTAGTTGGGGTTGCAAAAAGGTTATCTTTACCATTGCAGGTGTGTTAACTTTGTTTACCAAAGCAAAGTCAATCAATTGAGAAGGTGTTCTTCTTCATCAAGTTGCAGCAGGAAGCATGTCTAACCTCCCTCTTCCCCTTGTTCATTTCATTACTAACACTCCCCCATCAGTCCAGATTCATGGAAGAAGATTATGGTTTCATGGTGGTTCTTGTTCCTTCAAAAGCCACATTTCTTGTGTAAAAATCTTTTCATTTTGATCTACTCTTTAAGCTAAGTGTTTCACAAATAAACTTAGTGTTTTCTCCCTTCATTCACCCCCTCATCCATATTAACTCTAACTTTACTATATAAATCCCCTATATCACCTTTCCCCTACTAATATTAACACCATGGTGTATAAACCCCAAATTTTGTATAAATATCCCCTCCCCTTGGCATTATAGCCAATAAATCTTATGTCAGGGATCAAATGACACCTGGTCATTTTGATGAACCTATACCTCATCTCTCCCCTTTGCTTCAAGTAATTCCACTCATTAAACCATCATTTGCAAAGAAAAACCCTATACAAACCCCTTTCTACCCATAACCCCTTTGAAATCATGAGAAAATCCAAAAAAACCCACTTCTGCCGCTTAACCAAAGTTTCGGCACGTATATTTGTTTTTTCGAAATACATTGAAAAACCTTACGAAAACCCATATCCTAAGGTTTTTCCGCCCAGCACAGATCCCGAAATGAATATTAAAATAACCCCGCCCCCGCCATAGCCGCCGATCACCTCGTTGGTCCGACAGCCGTCCGATCAAGAGCGTGAAGATCTAACGGCTCTTATCACATCGCGGCGGCTCCGACGTCCGTTGATTACCTGCCATATCCGCCGATCACATCAGTCTCTCGCCTGCCGTCGGATTGGGCCCCCCAGATCTGACGGTCCTCGTTGATATCGGAGCGGGTCTCACATCCGACGTTTACCTTCCGATATCTGTCAGAAGGGATACGTCACTCGGCAGCCACGCATCCCCACCGCAGCTCATCGGAGGTATGCCTGATAGATACCTCCCCCGTACCGTAAGTGGTGCGATATGAAACCGCTGGCGGTTTCCGGTTTCAGTCATCCCGCCTGTACAACGTCACCCCCACGTCATGCCCACGTCATCTCCGCCCTGCCATCGCGTCAACCGTTGCGCCCGACCTTCTGCCGATCTGTCCTGCCACTTCACCATCCCCGTGGACCAATCAGAGCCCGCCACCTCACCTATGATGTCAGCCGACCCTGACCCCACCTATGACGTCATGCTGACGTCAGCAGAAAAACGCACCAAAAGTCCAAATAAACCAATATAATAGCCAAATGTCGCGTTTTTCTCACTTTTTTACAAAAACGCCCATTGCTCTTGCATGCGATTTTTATGACCAAAAGTCTACCAACCTGCAAAACCTGACCAGGAGACCGACGGCGCACCATTTCCACAGTCATCCGTGACCATTGCTTACTCTTTACCAGGTATTCTCCACTGTAAATCCTTCACGTACCTGCTTTTACTGTAAATTCCCTCAAAGGAACTTATAACGGAAAAACTCTTGAATTCACCGGCAGAAATCCTTGCACTTGGCCCTTTTACAGTTGTGAACTCGAAGAATACTAGCCGAGCCTTGTTTTCCCATACTTTCACTAAAAATCAAGCTCTGTTCGCGCAATCGCGACAGACTCATTTAAAACTGAGTTTAACCACTGAGAAAGACAGAGAGAGACCAAACATTGGTCTTATTTAAACTCTAAACAATATTTCAATTGCTGTTTATTAGAACTACCCTCTGTTCCTGATAAATTCACCTCCCTGGTAGAGAAACACTCCTCTATACTACTCTGCTCAATTGAAATCACTTTACACTTAATTCAGAATCCTCTTTTGGAATGGAGACACCTGTAGTGCTAAATGTTCAGCCTCTGAATGCCCCTCAAAGGGAATTGGAATGGCAACCCTTGGCAGATATGGATTATCAGATTTCAGAAGAGATGTTGATGAGAACCAAGTTCCATATCCACCTGCTCAATGAACTTAAGGCCAAACATGAAACTGGAGCAGATGTGTTGGGTATATGGGATTCTCTTCTTCCTATTTTTAAGTTGCCTCAAGTCAAACAATTCCCTGATTTGATCCATCTTTGTGCTCAATGTTATGACCCTACTCAGAGGGCTGTGTTAGATCCTTCTGGTTCTGCTCTCTTTTACATCACTCCTGAAGCCATCAGGAGCATGCTCTGCTTCAAAACTCAGAAAAAATTGGTTCCCTTGTCACTAGTAGACTTGATACAACAAGGGGCTAGATTGACAGATGCCCAGATCACTAAGCTAAATCAGTTATACATTGAGTCTGATACTGTGCAAAATCCTCCTCTGAATCAAGTATACCTTAACCAGCTGGGCAGGGACTTGGTAGATATGATTAGTCCAATTTTGGGCTATAGCTCAATAGAGTTGGTAGACCAAACTGTACTGGTAATGATGCTGATGTTCGCTCCGGGCGGACCTCCAGTTTTCTATTATTATGCCACCTATATCTCCGACAAAATGCATGAGCAGCTAATGAACTTATCCAGAGAAAAGATGTTCAGATACACATCCTACATTTACCATTTGATCTTGTACCATCAACATGAGAGGTTTCATTTTTCAATCAAAAGAATGGATGCCCAAGGCAATCCCAGATCAGTGGTCTATTGGTCCTCTGTATTCCACAATAGATCTGATTCTCCATACACTTATTGCGAATTCATAGATCTGTTCATCCATCCAGCTATGGAAATGATGATGAGCTCGCCTCCTCCTAGACTCACTGATGACATGCAGAGAATTCTTCAGCTATCTAAATCTTACAGCATTGGGGATTTGTATTTCTACCAAAACCACACAGTCATCAGGATATATGGGTGTGATTTGCCTCCATTCAGATTACCTAAGTATGTGCCTATGAGGCTATTTGCCCTAGAGTACTTTAGGCAATTTGGCAGGGTTGATGTGCTTCACTTCTCAGGAAAATGCAAAAAAGCACAGTTGAAGGTGAAAAACCAACTTGGCCATTTGATCTATAACCAGAGGGAGGAAGGATGGAAAGAAGCAGATAGAATGCTTGAGTCCCTTGGCCTTCAGACCAGTTTCCTCTGGAAACCTTATGACCCCAATCACTTCATCTCTTTGAGGAGGCTCAAATACAAGTTGGCTGCCTATGATCATCATAGTATCCCTCACATTGAAAAATATGCAAACCAAGACAAATGGAGGAGAGGGACCTTAGAAGAGCCCATATCACAAGAAGAGCTAAATCAGAGGGCAATAAGGAATCTAAAGAAGATGGCTGACCTTGAACTTTGTCCACAGGTATTCACACTTCCAAGCACACAAGAGGGAGCAGCTGCATCCTCCTCAACTACAAAACAACAAGCTACCAAGGCCACTGAAAATATATCTGGCAAGGGCAAAGAAAAGGAAATGGAGACAGAACAATCACTTCATGGCAAGGAGCAACCACCTTCAATGACTCAGGAGCAGGCAGATAAAGAAGTGCAGCAGCAGGTAGAGCAACAACAACAACAACAGGAAATGCAGCAAGAAGAAGGGCCACATGAGGGACAACAGCCCTTACAGTAAGAAGGAGTAGTTGATACTCCAACTTCCACAGAGCAACAGGCTCAAATCAGAGTGCCTCCTAGGCCAGAGACTACCTTTGATGCCTCGGTCCTCCAAACTCCACAGAAAGAGGACATAAACAAAAAAAGGGATAGAGAAACTCCCCTAACATCATCTGTAAACCAGGGAGAGAAAAGGCAAAGATTGAATGACTTTCCTGAAGAGGACATAGCAATAAGGCAAGCAACGGGCATGGGCCCACCCAGCAGAGAAGCTTCAGCCAGTTCCTTCCAGCAGGAACAGGACAGAACTATGGGAGGAGAGGTCAGCTCCTCCAGCCAGCAAAGAGAAGGATAAAGGAGCATCAAGCAGCAGTTTATAGACATCAAAAGGAAGAGTGACCCTATCAAGATACAGCTGTACAACCATTTATTGAAAATGGCCCCCTCTAATCAACAAAGACTGATGTCTGCATTTGATGTGCAAGAAGGCAAAATGATCATGAGCCATCTTGTGCCAACAGCGCTGCAGCCCCAATCTACCTCAGATTATCTTAGAACCAATCTGGAGGTCCTAGCCAAGGACATACATCCAATGGATAAAATTGAGCTGCACAAACAGACTGGTGAGATGGTGTATGCCTCCTTGGCAGACACAACTCTAGAAAACTACAAGCTAAAAAGCAGCCTCAATAATACAGCCTCTCAACTGGAGCTGGAGAGGGCATCATCCCAGGCAAAGGACAACAGAATAAGGTCCTTGGAAGACATAATCATTGAGATTGGGCATGATCCCAAAGACATCAAAGGAATACAAGAGATATTGAAGTTGAGGGATGCTGACATGGCTGCCTTAAGGAAAAAGATCAAACTCCCAGCTACTATTCACCCTCAAACAGATGAAGTAGCTCAGCAAAGACATGAGGAGGATGCCACAGCCTTGATGATTTCCCTTTATAAGCAGCTGATTCAAGCAGAGGCTGCAAAGGCATGATTACAGGCATCTCTGAAACAAAGAGAAGAGGGTCAGACCTCTCAGCCCCCTCCGGTCATCAATCTTGAGGAAACTGCTCCTAGCACTGCTCCTCCTCCTCAACAAACTGAGCAGACAGCAACATCTACGTCAGCAGCACCAACAACCACAGAGCAGGCCCAAAGCCTGGATATGCAAAAGCTGAAGAATGAAATTCAAATCCTAGAAGCTCAAATGTCTGAGTTAAATGAGACCAGGGATAAACTGGCCAAGGTAATTGACAGGTATGATAAATCCAAACAAACTGTGGCAGAGAAGGACAGGGAGGTGAAAGCCCTCAAAAACAGGATAAAGGAGCTAGAAAATGAGCTCAAATTAGACAAGGTCATAGCTGGACTTAAGGCAATGCTGTGGGCCAACATTGGCCAGTCTATTACTGACCAGTGGCAGTACATAGAGACAATCCATGAGCAGGTAGAGCTCATCCCAAAAGCACAAGCTGAAATCCACAAGTCAAGGGCTGCTCTAGGCAACATGCATGAAATTGCCACCAGAATGATCAATGTGCTAAATAATAAAACAAGTATGCAGCTGGCAAACATGGGAATTCCCAATAGGACTGAGGCCATTCAGTTGATTAAAAGGGTTCTCACATTAAGAAATTTGGTGCAGACACTGGAGAGAAGAACCCAAGACATGCAGACCGAGGTGAAAAGATTCATGGATAAATTCCTGGTGCTGCAGAACAGAGGACTCCCTAGCTTACTGAACAGCGCAGGGAGACTACTCATTCATGAGCAGTATGCCAAAAGAGTGAATGCATTTGCCACAAAGGAAATCAATGAGAAGCCCAGCAGCTCAGAAGAAACAGGGCCAGCTACAGGACAGACTATCTATAGCAAGGTAGAAAATCTATTTTTTATAATGAATGAGATCAATCACCTGTTTGATGTGGCACCCAATTTTTACAAATATACAGAGGCATAGGAGACTATGGATGCAATTCTCAGGCATCAACTCCCTACACAAGACTGGTGGACAAATACAATACAGAAAATTTTGTAAACAATGGGCCATTCACCAAATTTTATTCTTGGGAGTATGAATTGTTATGCAAAGCACAATTTAACAAAATCAGCATGCATTATGAATTAAAGCTGAGCCAACTCAGCAGATGTATCGGCCAACAAAGTAAAAATAGAAAACCACAGGTGGCAGGGCCGAGAATACACAGCGCGGCAAAAAGTAAAGATACATTATTCAGCGTTAAAGCAAAGCAGTTCAACCGACTCAATGACCTCCAAAGGTCAAATTATCCTCTGACAGACTTAAAGAGCATTTATGCTGCATTCAAAGTTGTAATAACTTCTTTTCTACCTTCTGTACGAAATAATGAAGATATTTTCTCTCTCAGATGACTCAATGCCTGAGATATTTTGTATAAGCATTCCTATAAAGTCCCCTTCGCATGAGCTTGCAAGGGTTGTTGTTGATTTCTCCTGAAGAAGTTCTTATACTGTAATCCTTTCAGAAGTTTAATAAAGAAAGTGATGGAATTTCTCGGATTTCTGAAGTGTTGAATGCGTTCTGGTGTCTGTTGAAAACTGCTGGATTCCTGTGTATTTCACCATACAATAAGTCTCTGTAACTCTCTCTTTTATGTATTTTTGATTTGTTAAAATCCATATATGTTTCTAATTTCGAATGTTTAGCAACAAGGAAAAAGAATAACTTTCAGGATTTATTCAATGGATACCCTGAGTTCAATCTGTGTTGTTAATGAATGTTTTCTTCAGCTGTAATCTTGATAAGTGTAATTCTTAATTGCTGCACTTTCAGAGTACATCTTTCACAGGGACCTTTGTCACAGGAATTCAAGTTTGCTCCTGTGCAGCGTGTTTCACCTTCACCTCACCATCTTAACAGAAAATTCTTAATTGCTTTCTGTTGGTGGACATACATCACCTTTCAAGCTGAATTTGTTTGTCTAAAATACACAATAGGCCCTGCAGTTTGAACACCACCAATCCTGCATTTCTAAGCATTTCACAACTCCAGACTCCATTGCCCAATGATATTTCACTCTCAAAACACTACATCTTAAGACCTGAAAGAAATCCCTCAACCAAAACATAAACCAAAACCTGAGCATAATAGCTAGCCTAAAACACCATCATAACAGAGACAAATCATAAAGAGAGAGCCCTCTCTGATTGCAGTTTGGCTAGAAACTGTGATCCAAAGATTGGTTAGTGGTTACCCCGGCCGTATTCCCTTGGGAGTCATAGGGAACAACCTAGGTGTTAACATAATTGGCGACTCCACTGGGGATCTGCTTTAGTTTTTTCAATTACTATATATTTTCCATAGCTACTATCAAGCCTGAAATCAATCAAGAGACCTTTAATCTGTTTCTGTATCACATTAACAGCTTTAGGGAGGAGCTTGTTTAGGGAATCTTCATCTTAGCTCTGAGAATATATAGCCATTCCAAAATCTTCATCCAGTCCTTTCAGATATAAAATTTCCCACAAAACCCTACAAAACAGTTAGAAACTGGCTCCTAAGAAAAATCCACGGCATACTAGGGCCAATCCTGACCCTAATCCACCCATCATTGTTGATAATCCAAATACCATCCCAAGAAACACTAGGAGGCAGCAAAAGTAGGAGCAGCCTGCTGATTTAACCACAGATTCAGATCATCCTAACCTTATCTCCACCCCATGCAAGGTCCTTTTCCGGTCTACCCCTAGTTCCCCTAGTTCACCATCCACGTCTCAAAGTCCTCCTCTCACATCTTCACCCACTGCACATACCCCCTTGACCAACACCCTAGGTTCACCCCTACTTGTCACCCCTGTGGTACCCACTGTTCCTATTATCCCAGCTGCCCCTGTTAATCCTCTAAATCTTGTAAATATGGCTAACATATATGCACCATTGCAGATACCAGCTAATACTGTAGCTCTACCCCAAGATTACCAAACCAAAATTTCATATTTTGACTCCAATGGCCCTCTGACAGCTGCCCAGCATGCCAAGAGGATGCAAGACCATTTTGAGACCTATGAGATAGATGATGACAGTGTCAGAATGAGGATGTTTGTTTAAAGCCTAACTGGGGATGTAAGAACTTGGTTTAGATCCCTGAATGCAAACTCCATTACAACTCCTGCTGAACTGTATCAAGCCTTTACTAGTAGATGGGAGAAGAAGAAAGATCCTTTGCACATACTTGGGGAATATGACACTATCAAGAGAGGCCCCCAGGAGACTGTTTTGGAATATTGTGCAAGATTTAACAATGTGTATAACTCGATTCCACAAAATTTAAGGCCTCCTCCTGATTTAGCCTTGTACAAATTTCCTGATGGTTTTGACCCTGACATGGCCTATCAGTTGAAGGAAAGATACTGTCAATCCCTTGAAGAGGCCCAAAGGGTTGTTGTCACAGTAGAAGCCAACCTAATTGCCAAAAGAAACAGGGCAAGGTTGGAAAAGAGGACCGTTTTCAAAGAGGAACCCTCTGCATTTGATCAAAAGCTTGATGCCATACTAAATGGAATGAAAAGATTAGGTGATAGAGTGGAATCGGTTGAAAGAAAATCATCATGGGAAGCACCACAAAATAACCCTCCTAGGAATCCAAATTTTAGGAGAACTCAAAACCCAAATGTGGGCAAGAACAGTGCTGACCAAGACATAAGACCCCCTTTCCAAGAAAACTATGCAGAAACTTCTACATCAATAGAGCCCAATGAAGATCCTGAGATTAACTTGATGGGTCTAGATGGTGAAAGTCAAGTTTTCTTAACACAAGAAGATCATGAGGATGAGGAAATCAAACTGTTCCAAACTAAATCAGGTGAATCCTTTGACTTTAAACAAGGCTATGACACTGCTGTTTATGAAGTCCATAAACAATACAAGCTGAGGAGCAGAACTGTGAATGTTAGCCAGCCTGAAAAGAAAAAGGATAATCAGCAGCCTGAAAGAGTCATAGTCACAGAGCCTAATGACAAAACAAATTCACATGTAGAAGAAGTGATTGTTGAGGAGATTACTGAACCACTGTCCTCAAAATAGCAGCCTGTGGCTACTCAACCTTCTCAACCCAATTCAACTATTACTCCTCAAGAGATGAGTAAAAGAAACAAGTCTCAAAGTCAAGATGAAAACCAACAAGAAGACTTAATGAACAAAGAAAGGACTGTTATCCATAACCCCAAAACCCAATCTGAAAAACCTTTTGACTTAGGTACAGAAATTGGTAAAATAAAGATAGCTATTCCTCTCTTGGAACTAGCCAAGCATGACATCTATAAACTACAATCAAAAGGTCCCTTCAACTCACTAGCAGCAAAGATGATGTCAATGTGCTGGATGACACCCCAGAACTCCTGTTTGGCCCAGAAGTGGATGGAAAAACAGTAGTCACAGGGGTACTGCCTTTCTATGTCATTTTACATATTCATGATAAAATATTACATAATGCAATGTTTGACTCAGGTGCCTCTCACAATCTCATGCCAAAAGCAGTCATGGAAAGATTGAACCTAGACATAACAAGACCATACAAGGACCTGTTTTCCTTTGACTCCAACCAAGTCAAGTGTCTAGGTCTCATAAAAGATTTATGTGTGTCTTTGGTTCAATACCCAAACAAGACAATCCTAATGGATGTGGTAGTTGCTGATATCCCACCTAAGTATGGGATGCTGTTATCAAGATCATGGGGAGCTAAACTCCAAGGTTCCCTGCAATTAGACATGTCATATGCCACCATCTCTGTTTTTGGGCAACCAAAAAGACTGTACAGAGAAACACTAATGAAGTACATGGTCAGCAGTGAAGAAAAGCCTCAAAACTTTCCTATATATGCTGTCCATTCAGACATAGACTCATACATTCTCTTCAATGACACCACAACTTCCCCAAAGGGTAAGGAGGACTCCAAGATACTCATACAAGAGGAAGACTCAAATGAAAGAATTATTACCCATGAAACAACAATCAATCAAACACTAGATGTTGCTGCTGCCCTGGTTGTCAAGAACATCCAATCAAACGATGAGACTGCCCTAGAAGACAAGTTAGAGAAAAAACCACAACTGCTGCTCACATGGCCACCCCATGAACAGATCATCAAATCTCCTTCCCGACAGGATATTCTATGGTTCCTTGAATTTGATGGCTCAGTCAACAAGTTAGGGGCAGGAGCTGGAGTTTGGGTACACAATAAAGAAAATAGTCATGCAGAAGGCAGAGCTTATAGACTAAAATTTAGATGTACTAATAACATGGCAGAATATGAAGCTCTTCTACTAGGACTCAAGTTGGTAAAGTTCTTACAAGCTGCCAGGGTTTCAATCATGGGTGATTCAGATTTAGTTATCCAACAAGTGAAAGGAAACTTTGTCACCAATGACAAAAGACTAAGGACTTATAGGTCTGTTGTTGCTGAGATACTAAACTTTTTCTCTGAATTCCAAATTACTAAAATTCCCAGAACCCACAATCTACATGCTCATAGTTTAGCCACCTTTGCAAGTACCTGTAAGTTGCCCGTTGAGCCCCATCATTGTTTTACAACTGAGGTAAAACACAGACCCTCCATTCCAAACAATGTTAATGATTGGCAAGTATTTGAGGATGACAAGCAAATAAACCATTTTTTAACTCTGCAAAAAGAATTTGCAGGACTAAATATTGACAATGAGACAGCAAGTCAATCACAAATATTTGATGGAGCATGTCCATCACAAATACAGTTTCAACAGATTACTCACCCAATATCACCAAGAACTGCAAAACAAATGCTGAATCCAACTATTTTCAATATAGAAAACATCCAGCAAATTCAACAAATTAACTGTGAAGAGGAAGTGTCCAATGCTGAAACTGAAGTCATTGAGCTGAAAGACAATTTTCTACCAATAGGCCTAACCCCACTAGAAGACATCTTTGACTCAAATTATATTCCCAGAAAACCAAAAATGCAGCCCTTAAATGCAGCCATTGAAGAGTGCAACATAGGTACAAGTGAGAAGCCCAAGATAATTAAATTATCTGCTTCCTTACCTCTTGACCAAAAGCCCAAATACATTGACCTCTTCAAAGAGTTCCAGGATGTTTTTGCATGGAGCTATGAGGACCTAAAGTCCTACGACACCTCTGTAATCCAGCACACTATCCCTCTCAAACCTGATCAAAAGCCCTTTAAACAAAAACTGAGGAGAATCAATCCTATGCTTCTCCCAGCAATGGAGAAAGAGGTACAAAAAATGTTCAAGGCAGGCATCATAGCACCAATCAGATTCTCTGAATGGATCTCCAACCTAGTCCCTACTAGAAAGAAGACTGGTGAAATTAGGTTGTGTGTGGATTTGAGGAATCTGAACCAAGTGTCCCTCAAAGACAATTACCCCTTACCCAAGATGGATCACATTTTACAGAGAGTAGTGGGGGCTTCCAGAATTTCTCTACTTGATGGATTCTCAGGTTTCAATCAAATCCTAGTTCACCCTGATGATCAGGACAAAACAACATTTACAACCCCATGGGGAACTTTCAAATATGTAAAGATGCCTTTTGGACTGAAAAATGCAGGGGCAACATTTCAAAGAGCAATGGACATTGCTTTTGCAAAGGAGATCCATGACTTCTTAGTCATTTACCTAGATGACCTTACACCTTTCTCAAAATCAGACCAAGAACATATAAAACATTTGAGACAGATCTTCCTAAAATGCAGAAAATATGGAATCTCCTTGAATCCTAAGAAGTCCCTCTTTGGTTTAGAAGAAGGCAAGCTACTGGGCCACATCATTTCTAAAGATGGCATTAGAATTGACCCAGATAGGATACAAGCTATCCTACAAATGCCCCACCCAAGAAATGTCGAAGAATTGCAAAGATTTTTGGGAAAAATCAATTTCTTGAGAAGGTTTATCCCAAACTTAGCAGAACTAATCAGATTATTAAATAACATGCTAAAGAAAGATTCAAAAGTAAAATGGACTGTTGAAGCCAATCAAGCATTTGAAAGTATAAAATTGGCCCTTGCCCAAACCCCAGTGTTGACCAATCCTCAGTTTGACAGAGAATTTATCATTTTCTCTTTTGCCTCCCAACATACTATTGTTGCTGTTCTATTACAAAAAGATAACCAAGGAAATGAGAAGCCAATTGCTTTCTTTAGCAAAGCTCTCAGAGATGCACCTTTAAAATATCAAATTATGGAAAAGCAAGCATATGCTTTAGTGAAAGCCATTAAAGACTTTAGGATCTATATCCTTTATTCCCATGTTATAGCATATGTGCCAAGTCCTATTGTCAAAGATATTCTCACCCAAGAAAATTTAGAGGGCAGAAGAGGAAAATGGATTGCCAGCATTTTGGAATTTGACATTGAGATAAAACCTACAAAATTAATAAAAGGGCAAGGCTTGGCCAAATTAATGACAGAAACAAATTTTCAAGCCTTAGACATTAACCAGTTGGACAGTGAACCGGAGCTGGCGACTCCAAAGATCAATGTAGCCTTTGAAAAATCCCCCTGGTATTCTGATATCTGTTATGCGTTACAAAACCTGTGTGCTCCCCGAGGACTGTCCAGAACCAAGTGTAGATTCTTAAAAATAAAAACCTCAAAATTTTGTGTGATGGATGGCAATCTGCTTTGGAAAAACCATGAAGGTATATTGCTGCACTGTTTAAATGAAAATGAAACTGACAATATCATAAAAGAATTTCATGCAGGTGACTGTGGTGGACACTTGTACTGGAAATCCACTGTGGACAAGATACTAAGGGCTGGATATTACTGGCCCACCATGTTCTCTGATGTCAAGAAGTTCACCACCTCATGTCATAAATGTCAAGTGTTTGAGGGAAAGAGACAGTTGCTGCCACTTCCCTTAAGGCCTATTGCAACAGAGAGACCTTTTCAACAATGGGGATTGGATTTCATTGGGGAAATTCACCCCTCATCTTCAGGCCAACATAGATGGATCTTGACAGCCACAGACTACTTCACCAAGTGGATTGAAGCTGTCCCATGCAGACAAGCAAATGATTCAATGATTATTCAGTTCTTGGAGAACAACATATTGGCTAGATTTGGTTGTCCTGACAAAATAATAACAGACAATGCTGCTGCTTTCAGATCCAAGAAAATGGTGAACTTCTGCCATAAATTTCACATCACTCTGGGCCATTCCACTGCATACTATCCTCAAGGAAATGGCCTTGCTGAGTCATCAAATAAAAGTCTGGTAAATATGATAAAGAAAGTACTTGAAGAGAACAAAAAGAATTGGCATAAGAAGCTTGTGAATGCCTTATAGGCAGATAGACTAACAACCAAAAGATCAATTGGGACCAGCCCATATGAGTTGGTTTATGGATTAGAGGCCAAGTTCCCCTCATCACTAGGAGTGCCTGTTATGAAACTTCTTCAAGAAAGCCAAGCTGAACCAAATGATATGCAAAGAAGAATCAATCAAATCATATGTCTGCAGCAAACTAGAGATCAAGTTTTCAGCAGAGTTCAAGTTATACAAGAAAAACTAAAGAAGGCCTTTGATAGAAGAACTAAGGCAGAAGATTTTAACATTGGTGACAAGGTCCTCAAGTGGGATGCAAGAAGAGAGGAAAAGGGAAAACATGGAAAGTTTGATTCCCTTTGGAGAGGACCATTTGTTGTCCAAGCAGTGCAAGGAAACAATACTTATTTCCTTAAAAGTCTAACTGAAACTGACTTGGATGAAGGTCCTGTGAATGGCAGGATGCTGAAGCACTATTTTGAATACCACCCATAAGTACAGCATGAACTTCCATTGTACATACCCAAGTGTATATATTACTTTCTGTTAATTTGTAAAATGCAGTTTCTCAAGTGTTATTAATTATCAGCAAAAGGTGAAGAGAATCAGAGGTCTACCAAGAAAAGAAGCACACAATTTTGGCACTACAAGGCACCAAACTTCAAGGCTGACAAGAGCAGTCAAGGAGCAAGGCAATCTGACCTGTTGTTCTTGGTCTTTCAAAAGAAAAACCATCCCCATGTGGAGCCACTGTTAGCTACCTATACCAATAGGTTTCATATTTCATGATTGGCTGTGAAAAGGTCCAAATATGCTTTGCTTTGATGATTCAAAGATCACATATTTCCAAGAGAATCTAATCTGTGCTTATAGCTTGGTATGAACTCAAATTTTGATGGATGGTCCAACAGTCTAATCTGGACCATGTCATGTTTTAAATTTTTCAGTCATAGAATAGAGAAAGGAATCTGTCCAAACTGTTTAATCTTGGCAGACAAGTGGTTTAGGTAGAGAAAAAAGGCTCCCAACAGCTTAATCTGGGACCTTGGAAGAAATAAGGGTAGAAGTAGATAGAAAAACAAAAGAAAAGCCAAAGAAAAGAAAAGGCAAGTAAGGGTCTGCAAGTCCAAGTGCACCCTCCAAGGAGAAATAAAAAATGCTAGGCAAGTAACTGGGTAAGTAGTTGGGGTTGCAGAAAGGTTATCTTTACCATTGCAGGTGTGTTAACTTTGTTTACCAAAGCAAAGTCAATCAATTGAGAAGGTGTTCTTCTTCATCAAGTTGCAGCAAGAAGCATGTCTAACCTCCCTCTTCCCCTTGTTCATTTCATTTACTAACACTCCCCCATCAGTCCAGATTCATGGAAGAAGATTATGGTTTCATGGTGGTTCTTGTTCCTTCAAAAGCCACATTTCTTGTGTAAAAATCTTTTCATTTTGATCTACTCTTTAAAACTAAGTGTTTCAAAAATAAACTTAGTGTTTTCTCCCTTCATTCACCCCCTCATCCATATTAACTCTAACTTTACTATATAAATCCCCTATGTCACCTTTCCCCTACTAATATTAACACCATGGTGTATAAACCCCAAATTTTGTATAAATATCCCCTCCCCTTGGCATTATAGCCAATAAATCTTATGTCAGGGATCAAATGACACCTGGTCATTTTGATGAACCTATACCTCATCTCTCCCCTTTGCTTCAAGTCATTCCACTCATTAAACCATCATTTGCAAAGAAAAACCCTATACAAACCCCTTTCTACCCATAACCCCTTTGAAATCATGAGAAAATCCAAAAAAACCCACTTCTGCCGCTTAACCAAAGTTTCAGCGCGTATATTTGTTTTTTCGAAATACATTGAAAAACCTTACGAAAACCCATATCCTAAGGTTTTTCCGCCCAGCACAGATCCCGAAATGAATATTAAAATAACCCCGCCCCTGCCATAGCCGCCGATCACCTCGTTGGTCCGATAGCCGTCCGATCAAGAGCGTGAAGATCTAACGGCTCTTATCACATCGCGGCGGCTCCGACGTTCGTTGATTACCCGCCATATCCGCCGATCACATCAGTCTCCTGCCTGCCGTCGGATTGGGCCCCCCAGATCTGACGGTCCTCGTTGATATCAGAGCGGGTCTCACATCCGACGTTTACCTTCCGATATCTGTCAGAAGGGATACGTCACTCGGCAGCCACGCGTCCCCACCGCAGCTCATCGGAGGTACGCCTGACAGATACCTCCCTCGTACCGTAAGCGGTGCGATATGAAACCACTGGTGGTTTCCGGTTTCAGTCATCCCGCCTGTACAACGTCACCCCCACGTCATGCCCACGTCATCTCCGCCCTGCCATCGCGTCAACCGTTGCGCCCGACCTTCTGCCGATCTGTCCTGCCACTTCACCATCCCCGTGGACCAATCAGAGCCCGCCACCTCACCTATGACATTAGCCGGCCCTGACCCCACCTATGACGTCATGCTGAAGTCAGCAGAAAAACGCGCCAAAAGTCCAAATAAACCAATATAATAGCCAAATGTCGCGTTTTTCTCACTTTTTTACAAAAACGCCCGTTGCTCCTGCATGTGATTTTTACGACCAAAAGTCTACCAACCTGCAGAACCTGACCAGGAGACCGACGGCGCACCATTTCCACAGTCATCCGTGACCATTGCTTACTCTTTACCAGGTATTCTCCACTGTAAATCCTTCACGTACCTACTTTTACTGTAAATTCCCTCAAAGGAACTTATAACGGAAAAGCTCTTGAATTCACCGGCAGAAATCCTTGCACTTGGCCCTTTTACAGTTGTGAACTCGAAGAATACTAGTCGAGCCTTGTTTGCCCATACTTTCACTAAAAATCAAGCTCTGTTCGCGCAATCGTGACAGACTCATTTAAAACTGAGTTTAACCACTGAGAAAGACAGAGAGAGACCAAGCATTGGTCTTATTTAAACTCTAAACAGTATTTCAATTGCTGTTTATTAGAACTACCCTCTGTTCCTGATAAATTCACCTCCCTGGTAGAGAAACACTCCTCTATACTGCTCTGCTCAATTGAAATCACTTTACACTTAATTCAAAATCCTCTTTCGAAATGGAGACACCTGTAGTGCTAAATGTTCAGCCTCTGAATGCCCCTCAAAGGGAATTGGAATGGCAACCCTTGGCAGATATGGATTATCAGATTTCAGAAGAGATGTTGATGAGAACCAAGTTCCATATCCACCTGCTCAATGAACTTAAGGAAAAACATGAAACTTGAGCAGATGTGTTGGGTATATGGGATTCTCTTCTTCCTATTTTTAAGTTGCCTCAAGTCAAACAATTCCCTGATTTGATCCATCTTTGTGCTCAATGTTATGACCCTACTCAGAGGGCTGTGTTAGATCCTTCTGGTTCTGCTCTCTTTTACATCACTCCTGAAGCCATCAGGAGCATGCTCTGCTTCAAAACTCAGAAAAAATTGGTTCCCTTGTCACTAATAGACTTGATACAACAAGGGGCTAGATTGACAGATGCCCAGATCACTAAGCTAAATCAGTTATACATTAAGTCTGATACTGTGCAAAATCCTCCTCTGAATCAAGTATACCTTAACCAGCTGGGCAGGGACTTGGTAGATATGATTAGTCCAATTTTGGGCTATAGCTCAATAGAGTTGGTAGACCAAACTGTACTGGTAATGATGCTGATGTTCGCTCCGGGCAGACCTCCAGTTTGCTATGATTATGCCACCTATATCTCCGACAAAATGCATGAGCAGCTAATGAACTTATCCAGAGAAAAGATGTTCAGATACACATCCTACATTTACCATTTGATCTTGTACCATCAACATGAGAGGTTTCATTTTTCAATCAAAAGAATGGATGCCCAAGGCAATCCCAGATCAGTGGTCTATTGGTCCTCTGTATTCCACAATAGATCTGATTCTCCATACACTTATTGCGAATTCATAGATCTGTTCATCCATCCAGCTATGGCAATGATGATGAGCTTGCCTCCTCCTAGACTCACTGATGACATGCAGAGAATTCTTCAGCTATCTAAATCTTACAGCATTGGGGATTGGTATTTCTACCAAAACCACACAGTCATCAGGATATATGGGTGTGATTTGCCTCCATTCAGATTACCTAAGTATGTGCCTATGAGGCTATTTGCCCTAGAGTACTTTAGGCAATTTGGCAGGGTTGATGTGCTTCACTTCTCAGGAAAAGGCAAAAAAGCACAGTTGAAGGTAAAAAACCAACTTGGCCATTTGATCTATAACCAGAGGGAGGAAGGATGGAAGGAAGCAGATAGAATGCTTGAGTCCCTTGGCCTTCAGACCAGTTTCCTCTGGAAACCTTATGACCCCAATCACTTCATCTCTTTGAGGAGGCTCAAATATAAGTTGGCTGCCTATGATCATTATAGTATCCCTCACATTGAAAAATATGCAAACCAAGACAAATGGAGGAGAGGGACCTTAGAAGAGCCCATATCACAAGAAGAGCTAAATCAGAGGGCAATAAGGAATCTAAAGAAGATGGCTGACCTTGAACTTTGTCCACAGGTATTCACACTTCCAAGCACACAAGAGGGAGCAGCTGCATCCTCCTCAACTACAAAACAACAAGCTACCAAGGCCACTGAAAATATATCTGGCAAGGGAAAAGAAAAGGAAATGGAGACAGAACAATCACTTCATGGCAAGGAGCAGCCACCTCCAATGACTCAAGAGCAGGCAGATAAAGAAGTGCAGCAGCAGGTAGAGCAACAACAACAACAACAGGAAATGCAGCAAGAAGAAGGGCCACATGAGGGACAACAGCCCTTACAGCAAGAAGGAGTAGTTGATACTCCAACTTCCACCGAGCAACAGGCTCAAAACAGAGTGCCTCCTAGGCCAGAAACTACCTTTGATGCCTCGGTCCTCCAAACTCCACAGAAGGAGGACATAAACAGAAAAAGGGATAGAGAAACTCCCCTGACATCATCTATAAACCAGGGAGAGAAAAGGCAAAGGTTGAATGACTTTCCTGAAGAGGACATAGCAATAAGGCAAGCAATGGGCATGGGCCCACCCAGCAGAGAAGCTTCAGCCAGTTCCTTCCAGCAGGAACAGGACAGAACTATGGGAGGAGAGGTCAGCTCCTCCAGCCAGCAAAGAGAAAGAGAAAGGAGCATCAAGCAGCAGTTTATAGACATCAAAAGGAAGAGTGACCCTATCAAGATACAGTTGTACAACCATTTATTGAAAATGGCCCCCTCTAATCAACAAAGACTGATGTCTGCATTTGATGTGCAAGAAGGCAAAATGATCATGAGCCATCTTGTGCCAACAGCGCTGCAGCCCCAATCTACCTCAGATTATCTTAGAACCAATCTGGAGGTCCTAGCCAAGGACATACATCCAATGGATAAAATTGAGCTGCACAAACAGACTGGTGAGATGGTGTATGCCTCCTTGGCAGACACAACTCTAGAAAACTACAAGCTAAAAAGCAGCCTCCATAATACAGCCTTTCAACTGGAGCTGGAGAGGGCATCATCCTAGGCAAAGGACAACAGAATAAGGTCCTTGGAAGACATAATCATTGAGATTGGGCATGATCCCAAAGACATCAAAGGAATACAAGAGATATTGAAGTTGAGGGATGTTGACATGGCTGCCTTAAGGAAAAAGATCAAACTCCCAGCTACTATTCACCCTCAAACAAATGAAGTAGCTCAGCAAAGACATGAGGAGGATGCCACAACCTTGATGATTTCCCTTTATAAGCAGCTGATTCAAGCACAAGAGCAGCTGGGAGAATCAGAGGCTGCAAAGGCAGCATTACAGGCATCTCTGAAACAAAGAGAAGAGGGTCAGACCTCTCAGCCCCCTCCGGTCATCAATCTTGAGGAAACTGCTCCTAGCACTGCTCCTCCTCCTCAACAAACTGAGCAGACAGCAACATCTACGTCAGCAGCACCAACAACCACAGAGCAGGCCCAAAGCTTGGATATGCAAAAGCTGAAGAATGAAATTCAAATCCTGGAAGCTCAAATGTCTGAGTTAAATGATACCAGGGATAAACTGGCCAAGGTAAATGACAGGTATGATAAATCCAAACAAACTGTGGCAGAGAAGGACAGGGAGGTGAAAGCCCACAAAAACAGGATAAAGGAGCTAGAAAATGAGCTCAAATTAGACAAGGTCATAGCTGGACTTAAGGCAATGCTGTGGGCCAACATTGGCCAGTCTATTACTGACCAGTGGAAGTACATAGAGACAATGCATGAACAGGTAGAGCTCATCCCAAAAGCACAAGCTGAAATCCACAAGTCAAGGGCTGCTCTAGGCAACATGCCTGAAATTGCCACCAGAATGATCAATGTGCTAAATAATAAAACAAGTATGCAGCTGGCAAACATGGGAATTCCCAATAGGACTGAGGCCATTCATTTGATTAAAAGGGTTCTCACATTAAGAAATTTGGTGCAGACACTGGAGAGAAGAACCCAAGACATGCAGACCGAGGTGAAAAGATTCATGGATAAATTCCTGGTGCTGCAGAACAGAGGACTCCCTAGCTTACTGAACAGCGCAGGGAGACTGCTCATTCATGAGCAGTATGCCAAAATTGTGAATGCATTTGCCACAAAGGAAATCAATGAGAAGCCCAGCAGCTCAGAAGAAACAGGGCCAGCTACAGGACAGACTATCTACAGCAAGGTAGAAAATCTATTTTTTATAATGAATGAGATCAATCACCTGTTTGATGTGGCACCCAATTTTTACAAATATACAGAGGCAGAGGAGACTATGGATGCAATTCTCAGGCATCAACTCCCTACACAGGACTGGTGGACAAATACAATACAGAAAATTTTGTAAACAATGGGCCATTCACCAAATTTTGTTCTTGGGAATATGAATTGTTATGCAAAGCACAATTTAACAAAATCAGCATGCATTATGAATTAAAGCTGAGCCAACTCAGCAGATGTATCGGCCAACAAAGTAAAAATAGAAAACCACAGGTGGCAGGGCCGAGAATACACAGCGCGACAAAAAGTAAAGATACATTATTCAGCGTTAAAGCAAAGCAGTTCAACCGACTCAATGACCTCCAAAGGTCAAATTATCCTCTGACAGACTTAAAGAGCATTTATGCTGCATTCAAAGTTGTAATAACTTCTTTTCTACCTTCTGTACGAAATAATGAAGATATTTTCTCTCTCAGATGACTCAATGCCTGAGATATTTTGTATAAGCATTCCTATAAAGTCCCCTTCGCATGAGCTTGCAAGGGTTGTTGTTGATTTCTCCTGAAGAAGTTCTTATATTGTAATCCTTTCAGAAGTTTAATAAAGAAAGTGATGGAATTTCTCGGATTTCTGAAGCGTTGAATGCGTTCTGGTGTCTGTTGAAAACTGCTGGATTCCTGTGTATTTCACCATACAATAAGTCTCTGTAACTCTCTCTGTTATGTATTTTTGATTTGTTAAAATCCATATATGTTTCTAATTTCGAATGTTTAGCAACAAGGAAAAAGAATAACTTTCAGGATTTATTCAATGGATACCCTGAGTTCAATCTGTGTTGTTAATGAATGTTTTCTTCAGCTGTAATCTTGATAAGTGTAATTCTTAATTGCTGCACTTTCAAAGTACATCTTTCACAGGGACCTTTGTCACAGGAATTCAAGTTTGCTCCTGTGCAGCGTGTTTCACCTTCACCTCACCATCTTAACAGAAAATTCTTAATTGCTTTCTGTTGGTGGACATACATCACCTTTCAAGCTGAATTTGTTTGTCTAAAATACACAATAGGCCCTGCAGTTTGAACACCACCAATCCTGCATTTCTAAGCATTTCACAACTCCAGACTCCATTGCCCAATGATATTTCACTCTCAAAACACTACATCTTAAGACCTGAAAGAAATGCCTCAACCAAAACATAAACCAAAACCTGAGCATAATAGCTAGCCTAAAACACCATCATAACAGAGACAAATCATAAAGAGAGAGCCCTCTCTGATTGCAGTTTGGCTAGAAACTGTGATCCAAAGATTGGTTAGTGGTTACCTCGGCCGTATTCCCTTGGGAGTCATAGGGAACAACCTGGGTGTTAACAACACCACCTACATGTCAAGGTATTACCTGGAGAAGACCATCTGCACTCTCAAACCTTCATATTTTCCTAAGAACACCTCAACCAAGATCTAAAATTTATTGGAATCCAAAGATAAACCTAACAAGGAACCCAACACATCATGGCTATCGAGGAAACAACATAAGGCAAGGTTGTACATAAATGTCATTCCAGGAAAATCTCCATGCCAATGAAAAAAATTGACCGATAAATCAATGCATGAACCATGCATACAAAGCCCAACAAGATAATCAAACATGCACATTGTTACCTGCAAAAATCTCCTGATAGCTTCTCTTCCTCTGTTACTTTTTGCCCTTGCTAGCTACTATCCAAACCTTCTTCTTGGATGCCACGTGAATCCTCCTGTGCTCCTTCATTCCCTTGCTTGTTTCTTTCTTTTGTCTTGCTTGTGTCCAAGTTCTCTCTAGTGTTGTAGAGCTCTCTCTTCTTTCCATTTTTTTCCCAAAGAGAATGTTACAATGTTATCTCTCCAATTTTATTTTCTTTTTCTTCATTTTTCCTTACATGCATATTCTTTTACTATTTTTTTCCTTTTTTGTCTCTTCCTCTTCCCCACTTGTTGAAGTGGAATTTATTTCATTTTTCTTTATTTCTTTTGCATTTTTCCACATGTCCTTGCTAGCATGTAAAAAATTTTTTTCCATTTATTTCCTTCTGCCTCTTGCCAATGCTAATTTCCATAGTTAATAAATAATTAAACACAAGTGGATCCCAATGTAATGTTTTCCCCCTCATTCTGTAGGTTTTAACCCCATGCAGAAATTACCTGCATATGAATTCTAAAACACAGAAAATAAACAATGCGAGAGCATAACAGATAAAACACATATACATAGAGATTTCCCCTAGATCTTAAAACCGGGACTACCAGCTTGATTTTTCATTATGTTCCTTTCAATGTTACAATACATATTTATACATGTGAAGCATCCAATACCATGCATCGAAAAGCCATCACGTCCAAAACCATGGACCGAAAACTACCGCGTCCAAATCCATGTGCGAAAATCATGGAAAAAACCATAGGTAGGTCCACCCAACCTAATATACAGTCCAGAAACAAAATTTTCTAGGGAGATGCCCCAGAACCCATAGAGGGGGGCTACCCACACCCCTCAAACCCCCTATGACCCCCCCGCTACGCAATCAGCACAACGAAGGGGGGGGCTCCGCCCCCCATCTAACCCCTCAGTTAACTACGTGGGCTAGTCATGGAAAGAATATAACACAACCCAACATTCTCCCACTTGCTGTTTTATTTCCACAGGGGGCCACAAGAGAGCTTAGTCATTTATCCAGCCCTGCAACGCCCATTGTTTCTCTACACCAAGAGAACTTCTTAGAGCTCACAAATTTTGTCAATGCATCTACAATATTCTTCAAAGTGTCCACTTTTACCAGCAACACCTTTTTGTCTTCTATCATATCCCTCACAAAGTGATATTGAACATCAATGTGTTTTGCCTTTGAATGATATGCAACATTCTTTGCCAAGAAAATTGCACTTTGGCTATCACAGTCTATCCTTATAGCTCCTTGTACTAACCCCATACTTGAACACAATCTCTGCAACCAAACTGCTTCCTTGCTTGCATGAGTGGCTGCCATGTATTACGCCTCTGTAGTTGATAGTGCCACTACATATTGTTTCTTACTCATCTAACTGACTGCACCTCCAAATAGGTTAAACACATACCCACTTGTAGATCTTCTCTGATCCAAATCTCTAGCCTAGTCTGCATCAACAAAGCCACGAATATCCAACACTCTGTCCAATCCTGGTCTTCCTTGGTAGCACAAACCATAATCACTATTTCCACGCAATACCTGAAAACCCGCTTCACCACTGTCCAATGCTCCTTCCCTGGTTTTGACATAAACCTGCTCAATATTCGCACTGCATGTGCAATGTCTGGTCTAGTATAGACCATTGCATACATCATGCTACCGACTACACTTGCATATAGAACACGAGACATGTCCTCTTCCTCTTCTTCTGTCTTGGGACACTGTTCAGCAGATAATCTCACACCTACAGGAATATGAACCTTCAATGGTTTACTATCCTACTGTTGTGGCCAACAACAACCCCCCCCCCCCCCCCCCCCCCCTTTTCCATTTAAGTGTTGTCCAAATACTAAATGAATGGGGACCCTTAGTTAAAATTTAGGAAAAGCAAGAGTCTCCTTTCTTCAAAATAAGGTTACCATCGTAAGCTTAGGAAAATCTTTTGAATACTTTAAAACCTAAGTTTATGATAAGGAAACAATCTTTAAAAAGACGAATCATAAAATGATAGAAAAACACCTCCATTTGGGTATAATCCCGATATGTGCAAGATTATCGTACTAAGAAATGTGTTGCATCACAATAAAGTAATGCTAATAAGGAAAAACTTCAAGATTTTCCGATTTGCGATAACACCGATCGCAAGATCGCATATCGCAGGGAATGGGCTAACAAAATTTGGCAAGCATAAAACTTCTGCGATCTGCGATGTTGCGATATCGCGATAAAACAATGGTTGCGATATCAAGCCAAATCAACTCTGCGATGTTATATTTGTGAGTCGGTGCGAGAGCATGATTGTGCAATAATGCGATGTCGTGATCTACAACGATTGTGAACCAAATCGCAAAATCACTCCATCACGAATCTTTCGGGCACGCTACTCAAGAAAAACCACTTACCATAATCTGACTCAAGATCATGCGCTTTTAATGATAATAAAGGAATTAGTTGTCATCTATTAAATGTAGACGCGTGCTTTTTCAAATAATTACTTCACTTAAGGTGGCATATTTGATATATCTGCTGCATTTAAGACTCTCCCATCACCTTTCTTGATCAGTCATTTCCATTTCACTTGTGAGTTGCAGGAACAGAGAACGAAGGACGATACCAAGCCATATGCAGGAAGAAATGGGAAAGAAAAATAAAGCTCAGGGCTCTGAGGTGAAGGAAATGGCACCTTTATATAAAGACACAGCTTGTAGCAGAGACGCAGGGATATCGATGTGGGAAAGGAGGTACAGACTGCTTAAAGAAGAAAACCCCAGGATAATGAAGGTTACCGTTGTCTCAGACTCGCCAGGCTCTTTCGAAGCATCCATAGAAGAACTAGCATGCTCATTCCTTCATCGGATAGTAGCAAGGCCCAAAATTCTCCCATATACGGATATGATCAAGTGGATACTTGACAATGCAGAAATTAACAACAGACAATTCAAGATTCAAGGACATGGGCTCATCGGGTCATTCGCTGCCCAAGATTTAAAGCTCATGAATCATCTTCCTGAACCGCAAGCGACTTACAATGCACAATTCATTAAAAAATTTGTGGCGAAGAACCCAAACCTATCAAAGACCACTAAAGATTGGTCCAGAAAAGATGAACCACTCAAGAAAGACAAAAATGGTATGTACAACACTGGTTCCCTCACCTCTCTGTATTGTTTTGCTGCGGCCATGCTTTGTAGATTATTTGGGATGCCATATATCAATAAGTTTTCGTCTGAATGGTTACCATTAATAGATGCTGCCACAAATTCCGTTATTATAGATTGGGCCAAGATATTTTCTGATAATCTATTCACGACTATTATCAATTACCAGTCTAAAAGATCCATGTCTCAAAGGATCTATCCTCCTTTTTACCTATCCGCATATGTTATGCATTCTATTTGTTATGTGTCTAAATTTCCTGCTATGGGTTGGAAATGGACAACCCAGGACCCATTACCCATCCATGTTTATCATAAGGTATTATGGGATTCTCAGTTCATTCCACATTTCTACCAGATTTGTCACGGGCTTATCTTACCCATGTATAGAATGATGTATGATAAAGACCCCCCGAGGTGCTCACCTGAGGCACAGATAGATATCATCCCCATCGCAAGATGGTTCGGAGAAGAATGGTTCACCTATATTAGAGTATTTGGAAGCACCGTCCCCCCTCATGTCCTGCCTTTGTATATTCCTGACAAAATTTTGGCTCGAGAAATTGCATATCAAACCTGTTTAGAAGGCGGCCTAACTAAAGACCTAAAAGACAAAAAGAAGGCCATATGGCCACAGTTTCCTGTGGCTTGTGGGGCCTTTTCGTTGTTCGATGTAGGTCACGCGTTCACCGAAGTACAGAATATGACGTGTCTACAATTATTTAAATTCCCGGCAAGACCATTTGACCCAAATGAGGTTGCCCAGGATTTCACAACGACAGTCAAGATAAAAGTGTTCGTTGGAAAAAAGGATTTATTTGATGATATATTTCAAAGTAAAAGCTCACTTCAGGAAATTTTGTGGGAATCCCAATCACGATTGTCTCCAGATGACCTCCAAAGATTCATGGTATATAGGGAAAGAAGATTAGCCAGTGTTCCTCTAGAAAAGCTGCGACTACCTGCCAGAGAACCGACTCCAAGCGTTAGCCTCAGTGGAAATTCAAGCACTTCCGGATCTAAATCTAAGACTGGACAAGAAATGCTTGAGCATTCTAAAAGATCCGAAAACAACCAAGATAGGAACGAAGAGTCAACTAAAGACACCGCTCAGTCGATGGAATTTCCACAACAGCAAGTTATTACCTCCCCGCCAAGAAATGTCCCCCCTCTCGTCATTGAAGCACCACCCGTCACAACAGAATTAGATAAGGAATGGGAAACCTTCAACGAACTGATCAATCTTGAAGGACAAGCCCCGAAAACACCTGTGAGCAATACACAAGTAGCACAAGAAGTGGGCTCAACCATAGTCAGCAATGTCACAGAAATGGAGCATATTCCTATCTCTCCATCTTCTGAGCTTCTATTGAATGTAGAAGAAATTCCCCCACTGGACATATTTTATAGTCCCCAACATAAGGCAGTTGTATGACGATAGAGAAAAAAGAGGAAGTTAGAAAATACACTTCTTCAGGATGCTGAACAATTAGACGTCCTATGGAAAGATCCTGCCGGTAATCCGACTGAAAATCTCACCAAACTGTCTCAGATCGCAGGGGCGTATGCCTCTGCGACTATTGACAAAGCGTCAGAAGTATAAACAATTGTTGAAAGAGCAACAAAATCAAATACAGGTGCTGCAACTACAATTGCAACAAGCCAATGCTAATAATGAGGCACGCAAACAACTTGAAAAGTTGCATGAAGACTTCCAGCAAATGCAAATAGGTTATCAAAGAAGTTTGGATGAAAAGGGAAAATAGTTGCAGGATGTACAAGAGATGCACAAAGATGACCCTAAACTTACAGAATTTATTTCAGAGTCTATTTCCTTGAATGAACAACTACTGTAGCAACAGGAAGTGTTGGGACAAAAGGTATCACAGTGGAATTATTATTGTGAAATGAGTGATAAGATCACAAATCAAGTGGTCGACTTACGAAGTGACTATGATCAGATTGACAAACGAGTGACGGAGTACTTGGCTTGGCCGGATGAAGACGAGGGAAAAAGAGCAGGCGCACCCAGGATAAATGAGAATCATAAAGAGTTGCTCTTCAACAAGTGGGATGATCAAATCAGGGAGGCGGAACAAGCAGCAGAAACAGCGGCCACGACAACAAGCATTCTTATCGACTGTGTAAATGAAAATTTGCAGAGAGAAAATTTAATTGCAGAGACCACCCCGGGGTATTTACCAAATAAACTACGACTAGAAGCAGAATGGAAGAAAAAGGCGCAAGAAAAGGGAAAAGCGATCCAAGCACTAAACAGGTTAAATTGGGAGTGTTACTGGGCATACTTGGTGAAGCCGCAGAGTCAGTGGATGACTGTGAAATGTATCATAAATGCGGCCAAGAAAGTGGTACCAGCTCTCATAGATTCCGTTTTCTCAGACCAGCTCTAAGCAGAAGTCAGCCAGCCGACTCTCCTTAAACCAATGATGAATGCATGCAGCTTTAAAGATCAGATTCAGAAGTAGCTTAAATTTGGAATGTTATTTTTACTTAAAAATTATATTAGAAAAAGGACAGTCATTTGAAAACCGCATCCTAAATTTTGTAAATAAACTATTATTAGAATTAGGAAGTAGTATTTAAACCCTTCTCATGCATTTAGAGAAGGGTCCAGAAATTTGTCAAAAACTTGTCCTTAGAACATGCACTTCTGCACCCTCGGAGGAGGTTTGATGAATGAATGGATCAAGGTTTATTAATGTTTGCATTTGATATCTGCTACTGATGTTGCACTTCTGTACTCTTGGTAGATATTAGAACAAGTAGAGATAAATCATTGTTGCTTGAAGCCTATGAGTAAGACCAGTCATAAATGGTACTTTTATCTCTTGACCATTTCTGCTTATATTCTTAAAGTGATATACAATTTTTAGTTGTTTATATGTTATTGCATGAATGTTTGAGTTACCATTTGGCACTTTTGTACGGTGGAGCCATTTATTTATGTTTGATATATGAATAACTTATTATGCGATATGTTGTTCACAACTGTTTTGCCTAACTTTTTTATGCAAAGTGGTTCATCTTCATTGATTTCCATTCTTATGATAGCTAAATGATCTTTATTACCAGTTATTATTTGAAATCTCTTTAGATCGCATAATAGAAGAAATACATCCCGGGTTAGCATAGATTAGATGTGCTATTTTCATTAGATTACAATAGCATAGAATTAGATTAAAGTAGCTTAGATTAGAACTCTTAGATCAACATCATCCAACTCTGCACACACACACACCCTTAGATTGGGAAACTGGTCCCATTATTCCCAGTCAGACCCGCTATACCAAACGGATAAGGAGCTGCCAACCAAGGTCCGGACCGGGCGGGTATCCCCCTTGTTGTAGACCCGATTTTCGGGGCTTCAACATATTTGGCGCTAGAAGGAGTGCCTGAGCATAGTGTCTGTTGTAATGGTTTGAAATCGTAACATTTGAATTAGGATGGCTGCTCACAAACTTCCCATTTGGAGTTGTATCCATGTTTGTGCCCCTTCCAACACTCCATCTGAAGTGGTAAGACTCTTGTCTCAGGTAAAATTCAATGGTAAGAACAATTCTTCTGCTTTTAATCATGCCCTTCAATTTATTCAAAATGTTTCAAGTTCGAACGTTCAAAGAATTGATGAAGGCATTTTATGCAGAATTGTTACTCTCACATTCACGGCGGAAGCTAGAAAATGGTGTAGAACCCTCCCAGTTGCCTCAATTCACAGCTAGGACCAATTTGTCAAGGCTTTCATTTGTAAATTTGATTGCTATGATTATGATCGGGTATATGATGAAATTGAGTATCTACGCAAAGAAGATGAATCTGTTAGGGATTTTAATATGCGATTTCATCTTGATTGTCTAAAATATGATCTTGAAAATGAACTCATGAATGAAGAATCTTCGGATTATGCTGAGAATTCCCTACCTCCTATGTCCGATCCATCAAAAATTAGTCCAAGCCTTGTTTTATTTTCTTCTAATAGGAATGAAAATTCCAATTTGAATGTGCGAATCACTCATGATGAAGAAACTTCCCAAAACTTAGGAAACATGCCTGCTCTAATGCAAGAAGACAAAAGCAAGAATGTTGAAAGAAAGCCTGCCTTGGAACCAGAAAGCAACTTGGAGACAAGGTTAGATAATATCATCGCAAGTCAACAAATGCAGATGCCAAGGTTAGAACAGCAAATTAATTCTCTTTCGGAAAATACAAACACGCAAAGGTATGATCTAAAGCCCGATGTCTACAATGAATTTGATGAACAAGAATTTTTTCACGATGATATTTTCAAATGCATTGTTTCAGAATCACATTTTTCTCTTTATCCTGATGTATTTAGTGATGATAATTTTTTTCCCCTCAGTATTAATGATATCTCAAAAAGTACAGAGGATTATTCAAATGAATCACCATTAGGTTTTCAAGACAAAGAGGCAGCTATAGAACATCCTTTGGTCATTTAAAACCAAGAACGACTTGACCTTCCTTTTCTGAAAATATTGGATGAAAAAGAAAAATCTAGAGAAACCTATAAAATCATTTATGATAGCTACTTTGATGATGATGATGTTGATTTATCTCAAGTAACTCGACAGAGCTCAGATAATGAGAGATATTCAAATTCAAGAATCATATCAGTCAATCCTCATCCTAGAGTGACAGATCATTTGCATGATTTTACTATCCAAAGCAATATCCCGATCTATGATTCATGTCATGAGCAAACCCCCATGCCTGTTCCCAATCATAACTTGTTTTATGATTCACAAGACGTAATTCGAAATTACTCAGATCCCATAATTCTAGCCAGTTCTTGTGAAAAAGAAGATATTTCAAGTCAATCCCAGTTGTGCTGTAACATTAGTTGTACAGATAATCATTACATTCTTTTTCGCTTGCACTCATTTTGTATAAAATCGGATTGTACTTTGAATTTTCAGACTTTTGATAGATTACCATGGTATACTGAGCACCTTATCAAAGAACATTCGAGAGATGTATTACCATTTTGGAAAACTAAATTATGTCAAGGAAATATATAACTTTTTCAATTCCAAGATCAATCAATATTAGCCTTTCAGAAGAAACTTCTATGTCATCCAAATCATCATCAACAAAAAAAGTATTTTTGGAAACTTGCTAGCAATTCGCGTTAATTGATAAATCTCTTTCCAGAAATTTCCATCTATTCTTCATTGATTTATTTAGTGATTTATATGTGGAAATTTTCCTTTTACGAGAAATTGCTAAAAGCTTGACTTTAACGCATAGTAGATTACAGGCCATTAAAACTAAAAAATCATATTCGCGACCTGGCTTGTCATCTTTCCTATTACATGATCACCAGTCCATAACAGAAATTCATCCTGATTTTTATGATCCAATAGGTATCCAATTGGAAAGAAGATTTCATAAGAAAGAAATTTCAGGCGGAACTCCGACTGAAGTTACACTTTCTAATCCTACATTCAATGTTCACAGTCCAAGAAAAGTTTTATTCTTAACGCTGATGTTTAAAAGGTACATACTTGTAGGAATGAAAATGAAAATATGGTTTCATTGGAAATATCATTTTACCTAGTCAATTTTTCTGTGTATAGTTAGAATAGAAGTATAGGTAGTTTAGCTAGGTTATTAGGTGTATAATTTAATTTTTAAATGTTGGTAGGAAAAATAAGAGAAGAAATTATCCCTATCATGTACATAATCCAAGGGAATAGTTACCTCTCATTTCTTTAAATATTTTCCTCCCTAATAAAATTTGTTGTGGGTAATAGCATTTGACATTTACTAAAGACACCATTTCTCTATCAGATTTTGAAGTTCTGCTTGTATAAATAGCAAATCTTTTGGAAACTTGATCTTTATTATTAATAGATACAGTTAATTACTTTCACCCAGATATGATACTAGTTTCAACTTCAAGAAATTTGATGAAAGCAATCTTAGTGAAGAAATTGTTTTATATCAGTACAATGAAAGGTATCAATAACAAAATGAGGATTCCCTGTAGAACAACCATTTCCAAAAACTCTATTATTTTCATCCAGAGCTTTCTTAAGGAAAAAATGACTTCCTCCATGCTAAAGAAAATTGCAGCATTTAGAGAAACGACCCAAGGATACACTATATCTTGAAGAATAAGAGGTCTCATCACGAGCCGGCTTATCATGATCACATATATTATAACTTGCTGTCTTTGCCATTACTGTCCACCAAAACAGGGCAACGACTTAAGATTGATGATATCAAAAGACAAGGGGTCTCATCACGAGCCAGCTTGTTCAGCAAAAGTGTAAATCAAGTGAATGACTGTGTCATAATTTGGCTACCAAACCAAGACATTGTTCTTTAAGAATAAAAAAGGAAAAAGTGTCAATATGGGTTTTTCTTTGAAATTTGTAGATCACCTTAAGCAGGATAAAGGATCATTACTGGGTAATAGGTAACCATGTCGAGGCTATGAATGCCTGCTGGCAGCAGAGGCTCTACCTACGACGAATGAGCATATTTAAAAAACTAGTACACAAGGAATACCTTATTTTATCTTTACAAGACCAAGTAATGGCTGATGTAAATGCAAGGACAAGTTGAGGAAGCAAATAATTAAAATAGAAAGAGGTTGGAACAAAATATCATTGACATTTTGGAGTATAATGCGCTTTATCTTTTTATAATAAAGTTTAATTTTCTAATTTTTTTTTTGTTGTTTTGGAAATTTGAAAAGTTCAATAAAAAAATCAGAGATAACTGGTTCTCCCAAGTGAATCGCCAATTATTGTGGCCAGCATCAACCCCCCCCTTTTTCATTTAAGTGTTGTCCAAATACTAAATGAATGGGGACCCTTAGTTAAAATTTAGGAAAAGCAAGAGTCTCCTTTCTTCAAAATAAGGTTACCATCGTAAGCTTAGGAATATATTTTGAATACTTTAAAACCTAAGTTTATGATAAGGAAAAAATCTTTAAAAAGCCGCATCATAAAATGATAGAAAAACACCTCCATTTGGGTATAATCCTGGTATGTGCAAGATTCTCGTACTAAGAAATGTATCACATCACAATAAAGTAATGCTAATAAGGAAAAACTTCAAGATTTTCCGATTTGCGATAACACCGATCGCAAGATCACATATCGCAGGGAATGGGCTAACAAAATTTGGCAAGCATAAAACTTCTGCATCTGCGATGTTGCGATATTGCGATAAAACGATGGTTGCGATATCAAGCCAAATCAACTCTGCGATGTTATATTTGTGAGTCGGTGCGAGAGTGCGATAGTGCAATAATGCGATGTCGCGATCTGCGACGATTGCGAACCAAATCGCAAAATCACTCCATCACGAATCTTTCAGGCACGCTACTCAAGAAAAACCACTTACCATAATCTGACTCAAGATCATGCGCTTTTAATGATAATAAAGGAATTAGTTGTCATCTATTAAATGTAGACGCATGCTTTTTCAAAGAATTACTTCACGTAAGGTGGCATATTTGATATATCTGCTGCATTTAAGACTCTCCCATCACCTTTCTTGATCAGTCATTTCCATTTCACTTGTGAGCTGCAGGAATGGAGAACGAAGGACGATACCAAGCCATACGCAGGAAGAAATGCGAAAGAAAAATAAAGCTCAGGGCTCTGAGGTGAAGGAAATGGCACCTTTATATACAGACATAGCTTGTAGTAGAGACGCAGGGATATCGACGTGGGAAAGCATGTACAGACTGCTTGAAGAAGAAAACCCCAGGATAATGAAGGTTACCGCTGTCTCAGACTCGCCAGGCTCTTCCGAAGCATCCTTAGAAGAACTAGCGTGCTCATTCCTTCATCGGATAGCAGCAAGGCCCAAAATTCTCCCATATATGGATATGATCAAGTGGATACTTGACAATGCAGAAATGAACAACAGACAGTTCAAGATTCAAGGACATGGGCTCATCGGGTCATTCGCTGCACAAGATTTAAAGCTCATGTATCATCTTCCTGAACCGCAGGTGACTTACAATGCACAATTCATTAAAAAATTTGTGGCGGAGAACCCAAACCTATCAGAGACCACCAAAGATTGGTCCAGGAAAGATGAACCACTCAAGAGAGACAAAAATGGTATGTACAACACTGGTTCCCTCACCTGTCCGTATTGTTTTGCTGCGGCCATGCTTTGTATATTATTTGGGATGCCATATATCAATAAGTTTTCGTCTGAATGGTTACCATTAATAGATGCTGCCACAAATGCTGTTATTATAGATTGGGCCAAGATCTTTTCTGATAACCTATTCACGGATATTATCAATTATCGGTCTAAAAGATCCATGTCTCAAAGGATCTATCCTCCTTTTTACCTATCCGCATATGTTATGCATTCTATTTGTTATGTGTCTAAATTTCCCGCTATGGGTTGGAAATGGACAACCCAGGACCCATTACCAATCCATGTTTATCATAAAGTATTATGGGATTCTCAGTTCATTCCACATTTCTACCAGATTTGTCACGGGCTTATCTTACCCATGTATAGAATGATGTATGATAAAGACCCCCCGAGGTGCTCACCTGAGGCACAAATAGATATCATCCCCATTGCAAAATGGTTCGGAGAAGAATGGTTCACCTATATTAGAGTATTTGGAAGCACCGTCCCCCCTCATGTCCTGCCTTTGTATATCCCTGACAAACTTCTGGCTCGAGAAATTGCATATCAAACCTGTTCATAAGGCGGCCTAACTAAAGACCTAAAAGACAAAAAGAAGGCCATATGGCCACAGTTTCCTATGGCTTGTGGGGCCTTTTCGTTGTTCGATGTAGGTCACGCGTTCACCGAAGTACAGAATATGACGTGTCTACAATTATTTAAATTCCCGACAAGACCATTTGACCCAAATGAGGTTGCCCAGGATTTCACAATGACAGTCAAGATAAAAGTGTTCGTTGGAAAAAAGGATTTATTTGATGATATATTTCAGACTAAAAGCTCACTTCAGGAAATTTTGCGAGAAGCCCAATCATGATTATCTCCAGATGACCTCCAAAGATTCATGGTATACAGGGAAAGAAGACTAGCCAGTGTTCCTCTAGAAAAGCTGTGACTACCTGCCAGAGAACCAACTCCAAGCGTTAGTCTCAGTGGGAATTCTAGCACTTCCGGATCTAAATCTAAGACTGGACAAGAAATTCCTGAGCATTCTAAAAGATCCGAAAACAACCAAGATAGGAACGAAGAGTCAGCTAAAGACACCGCTCAGTCGATGGAATTTCCACAACAGCAAGTTATCGCCTCCCCACCAAGAGATGTCCCCCCTCTCGTCATTGAAGCACCACCCATCACAACAGAATTAGATAAGGAATGGGAAACCTTCAACGAACTGATCAATATTGAAGGACAAGCCCCAAAAACACCTGTGAGCAATACACAGGTAGCACAAGAAGTGGGCTCAACCATAGTCAGCAATGTCACAGAAATGGAGCATATTCCTATCGCTCCATCTTCTGAGCTTCTACTGAATGTAGAAGAAATTCCCCCACTGGACATATTTTATAGTCCCCAACATAAGGCAGTTGTAAGAAGACAGAGAAAAAAGAGGAAGTTAGAAAATACACTTCCTCAGGATGCTGGACAATTAGACGTCCTATGGAAAGATCCTACTGGTAATATGACTGAAAATCTCACCAAACTGTCTCAGATCGCAGGGGCATATGCCTCTGCGACTATTGACAAAGCGTCAGAAGTATAGAAATTGTTGAAAGAGTAAGAAAATCAGATACAGGTACTGCAACTACAATTGCAACAAGCCAATGCTAATAATGAGGCACGCAAACAACTTGAAAAGTTGCAGGAAGACTTCCAGCAAATGCAAATAGGTTATCAAAGAAGTTTGGATGAAAAGGGAAAACAGTTGCAGGATGTACAAGAGATGCACAAAGATGACCCTAAACTTACAGAGTTTATTTCAGAGTCTATTGCCTTGAATGAACAACTACTGCAGTAACAAGAAGTTTTGGGACAAAAGGTATCACAGTGGAATTATTATTGCGAAATTAGTGATAAGATCACCAATCAAGTGGTCGACTTACGAAGTGACTATGATCAAATTGACAAACGAGTGATGGAGTACTTGGCTTGGCAGGATGAAGATGAGGGAAAAAGAGCAGGCGCACCCAGGATAAATAAGAATCATAAAGAGTTGCTCTTCAACAAGTGGGACGATCAAATCAGGGAGGCAGAACAAGCAACAGAAACAGCGGCCACGGCAGCAAGCATTCTTATCGATTGTGTAAATGAAAATTTGCACAGAGCAAATTTAATCGTAGAGACCACCCCAGGGTATTTACCAAATAAACTACGACTAGAAGCAGAATGGAAGCAGAAGGCGCAAGAAAAGGGAAAAGCGATCCAAGCACTAAACAGGTTAAATTGGGAGTGTTACTAGGCATACTTGGTGAAGCCGCATAGTCAGTGCATGAATGTGAAATGTATCATAAATGCGGCCGCGAAAGTGGTGCCAGCTCTCATAGATTCCGTTTTCTTAGCCCAGCTCAAAGCAGAAGTCAGCCAACCGACTCTCCTTAAACCAATGATGAATCCATGCAGCTTTAAAGATCAGATTCAGAAGTAGCTTAAATTTGGAATGTTGTTTTTACTTAAAAATTAGATTAGAAAAAGGATGGCCATTTGAAATACGCATCCTAAATTTTGTAAATAAACTATTATTAGAATTAGGAAGTAGTATTTAAACCCTTCTCATGCATTTAGAGAAGGGTCCAGAAATTTGTCAAAAACTTGTCCTCAGAACATGCACTTCTGCACCCTCAGAGGAGGTTTTGATGAATGAATGGATCAAGGTTTATTAATGTTTGCATTTGATATCTGCTACTGATGTTGCACTTCTGTACTCTTGGTAGATATTAGAACAAGTAGAGATAAATCATTGTTGCTTGAAGCCTATGAGTAGGACCAATCATAAATGGTACTTTTATCTCTTGACCATTTCTGCTTATATTCTTAAAGTGATATACAATTTTTAGTTGTTTATATGTTATTGCATGAACGTTTGAGTTACCATTTGGCACTTTTGTACGGTGGAGCCATTTATTTATGTTTGATATATGAATAACTTATTATGTGATATGTTGTTCACAACTGTTTTGCCTAACTTTTTTATGCAAAGTGGTTCATCTTCATTGATTTCCATTCTTATGATAGCTGAATGATCTTTATTACCAGTTATTATTTGAAATCTCTTTAGATTTCATAATAGAAGAAATACATCCTGGGCTAGCATAGATTAGAGGTGTTTTTTTCATTAGATTACAATAGCATAGAATTAGATTGAAGTAGCTTAGATTAGAACTCTTAGATCAACATCATCCAACTCTGCACACACACAGACCCTTAGATTGGGAAACTGGTCCCATTATCCCCAGTCGGACTCCCTATACCAAACGGATAAGGAGCTACCAACCAAGGTCTGGACCGGGCGGGTATCCCCCTTGTTGTCGACCCGATTTTCGGGGCTTCAACACCTACATATTAAACTTCTGCAATATTGTCTTGACATACTTCCTCTGGTTTAACCAGAGCTTCCTCTTTGCCCGATCTCTCTTAATTTCCATGCCCAAAATATAGTTTATAGCACCAAGATCTTTCATGTCGAATTTGGAGGAAAATTGGGTCTTCAAATCCTGGATAATTTCTTTGTCATTTCCAACCAGCAACATATCATCCACATACAAGACCAGATAAATAACACGGTCACCAATTAATTTAAAATACACACAATGATCTACTTTGCTTCTTGTGAAGCCAAGTCCCCGTATAAATGTATCAAATTTCTGATACCACATCCTTGGTGACTATTTTAACCCATACAGAGACTTCTTTAACTTGCATACCATTTATTTCTTACCCTTCACCACAAAACCTTAAGGTTGCTTCATGTAGATCTCCTCTTCCAGATCCCCATGAAGAAATGTTGTCTTCAAATCCATCTGTTCTACCACAAAATCAAAAGAAGTAGCAACAGATAAAAGTAATCTAATAGAAGCTACCTCGGCAACAGGAGAAAAAATATCACCAAAATCAATTCCCAGCACCTGGGAATAACCTTTTGCTACCAACCGAGCTTTGTATTTCTCCACATTTCCTTCAACATTTGTCTTCTTTTTGAACACCCATTTACTGCCAATGGGTTTCCTTCTAGCCAGCAACTCCACCAGATCCCAAGCCTCATTTTTGTGCAAAGATGCCATTTCATCAACCATGGCCTCTTTCCAGAGTTTTCCATCCTCTGAATCTACTGCTTCCTTCACAGTTCTGGGATCATCATCAGTGACAGATAAAGAAAAAATTTGAACAGAAAGCAGATGGACTATACCTTTCCGGCTGCCTTCTTTCTCGAACTGATCTTCTCACACCTGGAGTTTGTGGCTCTTCATCTTCTGATTCCTCCTATGCTATAGAGTTTGATTTTTCCTCCTTAAGTTCAAACTCTATCTTCTCCAGTTCCTTTGGTTGGACTTCATATTTAATAACATCTGTCACCTCTCTGAACACCACATCTTGGTTGTACACAACCTTTCTTGTTATTGGGTTACAAAGCTTATAACCCCTTAAACCATCCTTATACCCAATAAAGATTCACTTTTCAGATTTACTATCCAACTTGGTTCTTTTCTCCTTTGGAACATGTACATATGCATCACATCCAAATACCCTCAGATGTGAAAGAGAGAGTTTCTTACCAGTCCATACCTCTTGTGGAGTCTTATCCTCCAACGTTGATGAAGGTGATCTATTGACCAGGTAACATGCTATCTCCACTGCCTCTGCTCAGAATTCCTGTCCTAACTCGGCACCACTGAGCATGCTTCTTGCCCTTTCCATCAACGTCTTATTCATTCTTTCTCCAACTCCAATTTTCTCAGGTGTATATGGAGTAGTCTTCTGTCAGGCTATACCACACTTCTTACAAAATTCTTCAAATTCCTTGCTGCAAAACTCTCCACTATTATCTGTCCTCAACAACTTTATCTTCTTCTTTGTTTGGTTTTAGCCTTAAATACTTTAAACCTGTCAAATACTTCAGATTTCTTCATAAGGAAATATATCAATGTATTCCTTGAGAAGTCATCTATAAATGATACATAGTACACAGAATTACCCAGTGATGGAACCTTCATAAGTCCAAACACATCACTGTGCATAAGTTCTAATATATGTTCCACCCTCTTACCACCAGAGGGGAAACTCACCTGATTCTACTTCCCATATACACAATTTTCACAGAAATCAAAACCCAGAGAGCTATTACTCATACCTTCTACCATACCTTTACCATGAAGTATTCGAAGGCCCTTCTTTCCAATATGTCTAGCCTTTGATGCCACAACATGGTCTTCTCTCCAGAGACCACTAGATTTTCTGCTCCACTTTCAGGAACCACAGAACTGTTGCACCCATTAATAACAGTGCTACCTTGCAGCTTGTATAGAGTTCCAATCTGAACTCCCCGCATCAATACTAGTGCTCCCCGAACCATTTTGCAGGTATCCTTCTTGAACATTGTTTTTATACCTGCATCATCCAACTTTCTTATAGAAATCAAATTTCTGGCCAATGCAAGAATATGTAGAACACCTTGAAATGTTCTAACCCTTCCACCTAGCAACTTCAACTTTAATTTTCCTCGACCAATGATTCTATCCTTCCTGTCATCCCCCAAGAAGACATCACCACCATCATATTTCTCATACTCGTAGAACCAATCTCTATGGAGAGTGAAGTGAAAGGATGCACCTGAGTCAATAAACCATGCCTCATGATCTACATGTGTACTTGAAGAAGCCAAGTATACATCCCCACCTTCATTTGAGGTGGTTTTCTCCTCTGCAAAAGGAGCATCATCAGAACCCTTTCCTTTGTTAGGAGATTTAGATTTACAATACCTTTTGTAGGGCCCTTCCTTTCCGCATTTCCAGCACACCACCTTTATAGGATTTCTTGGACATTTAGATCTCCCTCTAGAGTTAGATCTCCCACTCGATGACTTATTTTTATTTCTATTTTGGGACCATCCTCGTACAGACAAGGCATCACCATTCCAACTCTCCATATTTTTCCATCTCATCTCTTCCGTCAGCAAGGATGAGACTAATTCATCAAATTGCAAGGCAGTTGCATTGCTACCTATTACAATAACTAGACTATCGCACGAATATGGTAGAGAACACAACAAACTGATGCACTTATCTTCATATGAAATTTTAATATCAACAGATAATAACTGACTTACTACAGTATTAAATGTGTTCATATGTTTTTTCACTGAGTCTCCATCTTTCATCCTCATGTTATACAACTTTTTCCGTAGGAACAGTTTATTCACCAAAGACTTATATTGGTACAAAGTCCCTAACTTTTCCCACAAATCCTTCGCTATAGCTTACCCTGATACATTCAGCAATATTGAATCTGAGACACACAATCGTATTGTGCTCTTAGCCTTTCGATCCAACTTCTTCCATTCTTCATCGAACACTCTCGTTGGTTTAGTACCTAGATCTACCGTGACCCACTGATCTTTATCCACCAATAGATCCTCCATCTTGAGTTCCCATAACTCAGAACTCTATCCATTAAATTTGTTGATCTCTATCTTTCCACTGCTCATCATCTTCTTTCACCACCAAAATCGATCCCGCAGATCTCCCACTGAACAGGGTCTACCACAGGCCCGAGTGAAACCCCTTAGCAACAAAGGCGTCCCCTTGAAGCCAAAACAACTCTAATACCAAATGTAGGTTCTAACCCCGTACAAAAATTACCTGCATATGAATTCTAAAACATAGAAAATAAACAATGCGAGAGCGTAACACATAAAACACATATACACAAAGATTTTCCCTTAGATCCCAAAACCGGGACTACCAGCTTGATTTTTCATTATGTTCCTTTCAATGTTACAATACATATTTATACATGTTGAAGCATCCAATACCATGGACCGAAAAACCATCGCGTCCAAAGCCATGAAATGAAAACCATCACATCCAAAACCATGTGCGAAAATCATGCACAAAACCATAAGTAGGTCCGCCCAATATAATATAGGGTCCAAAAAACAAAAATTCCAGGGTGCTGCCCCAGACCCCATAGAGGGGGCTACCTGCACCCCTCAAACCCCCTGTGACCCCCTGCTACGGAATCGGCGTAACAAGGGGGGGGGGGGGGGGGGGGCTCCACCCTCCCTCTAACCCCCTGGTTAACTACATGGGCTAGTCGTGGAAAGAATATAACACAACCCAACACATTCAACCTGGAATACGTGTCCCATGACCTTGTTTTATTTATTTTCTTTCATAATGTCCATAAATTATTTATTTACATGGAAATTTAACCCGGAGTTGTTACACTATGTAACATGATGATTAAATAACCTTTTCTTGTTAGTTTTTAGATGATTAATAGGAATATTAAGCTTTGGTGGATACTAGTCATGGGTTGAAACTGTCTTTTAGTATTGGAGTAAGACTTTAAATTATTTTGAACTGGTTAAGATATTATATTTTCAAAATATAAGAAAATAAGTTAATGACCAAAAATTTAAAGGCATTTAGTAAAGGTGGAAGACAACCCCTTATAAATCACCAACAAATAATTTTAAGTAACCATGTTTTACTTGCACATAATGATGATGTTTCAAATTAACATATTTAAATTATATTAGCAAAAACTAAATCAATAATATTAAATTTGATCTCACACACACACATAATGCACAACGAAGTAGGGAAAATGTGCATATATTTAAGAAAATTAGATAGTTGACCATTGATTTGTTATTTTCCAATATTAAAAAAAAATATTTTATATTAATAAGAGTGAATATACATATTGTTGTTCTAGAGGACTATCCAAAAAAAATTGTGCCAAATGTTAGTAAATAAAATACATAAAAAAAAATCAACAAAATTTCCTTGAATTTTCATAAAAATAAACATGTTTTTCTTGTTCTTCTTCATGTGAAGTTGTATTGTGTGGCTATAAGATGCATTATAATGTTGCAAGCTACTGGATGATTTTCTTCAAATACCTTTATTGTGTTACCTGAGTGGCACAAATATTCTTTAATAACTCATATGAAAATAACCTGTAAAAAAAATGTGATGTATAATATGTAGTTGAAGTGTTAAACGTGTATGACCATATGGTCATGTTACACTCCATCCATAAAATTGAAGAAAACAAAATTTCCTATGGGCAACTCAAGTGCTCTTTTTGAGAGTTTGTGGGCAGTGTTGTTGAGCTCGCAAATTATGTGTGTAAAAGACATCCAATAAAAGGAAGAAGTAATGTCTCTAGTGGCCCGTAGAATAAATTGTAAATAGATGTTTTCAATGGTGATATTGTTTTTTTTCTAGTTAATAACACACTTTGATTCTCCTGGAATTTGTGGTGACTTGACTTTTTTGAGAGCTGCCACTTCTAGAAGGGTGTGAAGGGCTATGAATTCTACATGACAAGATCACTATGAGAAAGAGAACCACACCCACTTCATGGAATACCTAGAGTGAGAGGTGGCATGCTAGGAACTTGACGTTTCAGGGGCTTAGGTTCCACTTTGTATTCCTCACATAGTTTTATAACTAATCACGTTGTGACCTATGTAGGGATGTATCTACAACTAAATATGTTGTTTTATATAGCCCACCAAAAAATATTTATAAGGATGTAAGGAAGTACTCTGAATAATTTAGTATCTTTATTTTATCCAAGTTTTTAGAACAGCTTCTGATCCCTTTCTTGTCTAGAAGCCATTGATACATGACATGGAAGGTGGATGATATGACGTGTATTGTATATGAGTAAGTGAAAAATAGGTCAGATACATTATCAGTTTCTTATTTTCATAAAGTGAGGAGGCTTGGTCCCTACCATCCTATTTTAGTGAGATAATCCCATGTGATTAAATTTTTTGGATAATCCATGAAAGAGAGTTATTTTACATTTTAGTGGAGAGCGTAATTTCCATAAAGGATCCCACCACCATCTTTTTGGATTTGTGAATTGTTTTTCATTGTGTACTTCATATCCCAATTTAGGTGTGAAACCCCCATTGCTAGGGTTCTTTGACCATAGTAGGTCATCCTCTACATCTTCCTTTAGAATGATAAGATTAGAGGTTAGGATTCTAATGTATCATTTCCACTCCTCAACGTTTTGTCTTATTATACTTGGGAAAAAATCATTTTTCCTTCCAGCCTCTCGATTTCTTGTGGATATTAGGCCTTGGCATCTCTAAGTTTATAAACACTTGCGACATGGATGTGATCAATGATGGAGTTGGATAGAGAGAAATATTCCCCTACTCCAATCCAAGGGTCAATATATAGTTTGATTTGATGCCTATTGCTAACTCTTTAGATTGTCCAAGGGCTAATGAGTGGGAAGGTTTGAACAAGGGATTTCAAACTATTTAAGCCTTTGGAGGATTTTCTTGGTAGATGAAACCAATGAAATAAGGAGATGTTAGGAAGGTATTTAGCTTTGAGTCTGTTATCCTAGAGTGATGAATTTTTCTTTGGTATTTAGACACTTCTAGCTACAAGGGATTTTTTGAAAGTGTATATGTTCTTGAAGCCAAAGGGCCCCAAGCATTTGGTAAGGCAAGTATTTTCCATTTAATAAGGTGGGTTGCTATAACATGTTTATTTCCCGACTAGAGAAAGTAGAAGTAGGCTTTCCTAATTTTTGTGAGGATTCCATTTAGAACATATGACATTGAACATGTAACAACCTCGGGTTAAAAGTTCATGTAATGAAGTTAATAAAGGAAAAATAAGACCAAGGTCACATGACACATATTCCAAGTTGAATGTTGGGAAAATATCCTAGTGGGTGTTCATTTGGTTTATTATGGCTAAGGAAATTGGCAAAGGTATTGAAAAGGTAAAGAGGCATTTATTGACATTTATTTATGAAAATAATGGAAATAAGAGAAAAGGGATATGAAATGTAACATATTTGCATGAGGAATAAATGAAGGGAAAATGAAGGAAAATGAAGAAAATAGAGCCCTCAATGATAAAAAATCTTTTGAGGATCAATTCATGGATTTTTGTCAGTGTTATCTTTTAACAGTTCTATGGTGGATCTCTCTCTCTATTCTCTTTATTCTCTCATACAGTTGTGCACTTAGAGCATTCTTGGAGCACTCTAGCCTTGGAGGAAGGAAGGAAAATGAAGAACAAGAAATTAAAGGAAATCAAGGATCTAAGACAAATTTAGATTAAGTGATTACAACAAGATTACTTGTAGGTGTCAATTTGCATGTATGATTTCCTTGCTAGTTTTGGCATGCATGGTACATGGATGTATGTATTTGGTTCTCTTGTTGTCATTGGCATGGGTTTTTCTAGGTGTGACAGTGGTATTTAGCCTTACCTTTCCAGTTCTAAATAGCCATGGTGTGATGGGGTTCTTTTACTTGGTTGAGCTTTGGATTTCTGAATGGTTTTGGAACCAGTTGAGGTGGTCTCAGGAAAATTCCCAAGGGCAGATAAATCCTTTGACTAGTAATGGCATGATACACAGTAAAGCCTAAGGGTGGAGAAAGGAAAATTCCTAAAGGTATTGGTAACTAAATCCATGGAATCTGAGCTTTTTTAGGGCCTAGTGGTCCCTTGACCATTTTTGGTGGGATTGCAATAAAGCCTAGTAGTGTATGTTTATTGTTTGGCCTAGGAATCCCTTGACTAGTAATGGTGAGATTGTGGTAAGGCTTGGTTGTATAGGTGAGGATCTCGGGCCTAGGAGTCCCTTGATTGATTTTGGTAGGATTGCAATAAATCTCGAGGAAGCCTTGGTTGCTTTGCTGTGAGTCAAACATTCATGCTTGGAATATGGCATGGGGGTGATTGGTTGAAGAAAGATTTGGTTCAGCCTAATCTATGGTCGGGTGGTACGTGGAATTCCCTGACTTGGTTAGATTTTGCATATGTTAATAAGAGCTCTTTTTACTCTTGTATTTTATGAGTAAATGTAGTTGTTATGATGTGTCTTTGGTGATTTTTTGCCACTATTATTATTTTGGTTATATGTTGGTTATAAACAGATTCTAGTTATGGCTCTTATCATGTTTTGATTGGTAAAAAAATGGTTATTGAATGCATGAAATAATATATGTTATTCCAACTATTATGAGAGGGAGATAGACCTTCTTGATTATTATCAGATAAGTACGAGACCCCTATGTTCAGATATTCATTCATGACCTGTAGATTACATGTTCTCAATGTGTTTGACGAAATGTATGCCATGGTTAGGCTTGGTTAGGTCAAGTCCTTAATCAATTTTTGTGTTAGAGGCTTTGTCTTTGTGTCATTTATTGTTTTGGAAAGTCTCATTAAGTTATGGGAAGTGATATGGAGACTAGCCTTGAAAAGGTGGCATAGATCTTGTGGCTGCATGCATAGAACTAGGAAAATTAGACTATAGTTGTTGGCTTTCATGACTAGAGGGTTACAATCGAATTTATGTAGTGTTATACCTATGGTTGGGAGTTCATATCACTAAAATAGAAATTTAACTCAAGGTTTGGGCACCTGGAGTAGTTTTTTAGCTCCTGGGGGTCATGTAACACTGAGGGAAATTAGTAAGTTTTTAGTTGCTGACCCCACTTCCATAAGTTAATCTTGGAGGTTGGGTCATATCATATTAAATCTTCATCACATGTTTACCCTGGTAAACCAATGAACTTGGGTAAATGTGGGAAGAGCATGTTACAAGGTGGTATTACATCGAGTTTATGTTATCTTTAGGTGATATTTGATACCACAGAGTGGTATTAGAGCTTTCAGGTTCAAACAATTGGACTGGATGGGCATAATGTGTTTGTCATGCATGCATGTTAGTTGTCTATGTGATTGTTATGCACGCATTGTGATATTTATTGTTGCAGTTTGTGTCATTATGATGCTTTTGATATGTTATGAGGCTTATATGTTGGTTGTGATAGAACAGGAGAAGAAGATTATCAAGGCGAGGTTGTAGCACTGGACCTTAGGGTAAGAGAATATCGTCATACAAGTTTTCATGTTGGGTTTGCAGGTATGTTGGTTAATGGGTTCTATATGCGTTATGGTTGTATGCATGCATGTCATTCTATTTCTGTTGTGGTTAAATGCATGACAGACACTAGTTGTTAAGTGCAGTCATATGTACATGCGTCGGTTAGTCATGCTTGGTAGTTAATTTTTTATTATATGCATTGCGGCCATACACATGATGAGTATGTTCATTGCATTTGAGATCTTGATGTTATATGTATCGTGTTAATCTAGATTGGCCTATGGAGATGGTCACGGTTATGATATTCAGGTATGAGTCGAAATACTCGTGATATTGTGTCATACTAATCTAGACTGACTTGTGCAAATGTGATAGCCTCTCTTGAGATACATTGAGGTATGAGTTTGATTACGTCATCTATTTTGTTTATCTAACATGGGATTTTTATAGGTTGTTTGAATTTTTGATTAATTGCATGATATGAGTATGTGTCTATAAGATTGCATGAAGGAATGATATTCTTTTAAGACGGTTGTACTAACACATTATGTGTTGAGATAGTTGATATGCACTTGAGTGCAAGTGGGTGCTAGTTGTAGTATTATGATTGATGAATGTGAGTTGATTATGACATGGTTGTGAGGCTTGGTAAAGGATTATTTCAAATTAATATACACAATGTCTTAATCTTTGGAACATGTTACTGACATGTGTGAATAGTTTTAGGGCAACATGCTTGGAATTAGCGTGACAAGGTAACAATTGATTTGCTTATATAAATAACAACTCAGTGATTTGATAATACATAATAAGACTTGATTACAGCAAGGAAAAAGGTAAAATAAATGATTTGGGTGAGAAGTCCTTTGGTTATATTTGGCAATTGCAATTCCAAATGAATGAGTGATTTTCATGAATACAAGAAGTCCTTAACATTGATTTTGTCTGACATTATGTGGATATGTGCTATATTCATGAACATGTATTTGGTAAGTATAACAGTTGATTTCCAGTTATAGATAGATATGTCAAGGGAATTGGAGTCCCTTGAGAGATGGCATGGATTTTTTCAATTACAAGGCAATGTGCTCGGCACTACATGGTAAGGTAACTGGTATGTTGATATATTTATTTATGAACTGAAAATTATGTGTTTATGGTAGTATGATGCAAGGATTACATGGAAAAAGAGACTGCCATGCAATCTTGAAGAAGGTTCGGATTGAGATTTCCCTTGGAAGCATTGGGAACCTATGGGGATAGAGTCATGGTGCCTATTCATAGTATTGTGCTTTTAGTGCTTTGTGATTTGTTTTCTCTTGATTTGCAGTTTTGTTTATGTCTAGTGCATGGCCATGCCACTTTTCTTGTGGTGTCATATTGTTATTGGTTTTCATGGTTTTCTTCTTGTTTATTTATTTTTCTTTCATTTTATGTTTTGAGGGCCTTGGGAATTGTTTTTGGGAAGAGGAAAGTTAATGGAGCTCAAGGAGAGTTGAATGAAACCCAATAGGTAATGAAAGACTTAGATGAAGCCCGGGTGCACGAGTAAAGGGAAGTTGAAGGCAATAGTATGACAACCAAATGGATTGGTTGGGTCCATTGGGGTAGATGGATGATGATAGGATAGTCATGAGAAAGGTAATAGGAAAGGTAAAGTAAGTGGATTTGAGGTGTCATATGCCTTATCTATTTTGGGAACTATTGTTCTCAATGTTGTGTTGGGTATACGACCAAAGTCCCACATTGACTAGAAGTGGGGAGGATCATGGGTATATAAGGATGGAAAAATATCTCCATTGGTATGAGGCCTTTTGGGGTAAAGCCCAAAAACAAATCCATGAGGGCTTAGTCCCAAAGTGGACAATATCATACCATTGTGGAGATATGTGGTGTCCAGAGTCCTAACAAGTGGTATCAGAGCCATGCCTCGAAGTTAGCCAAGTGGACGAATCCTCGGAATGCCGAACGAAGGTGGTGGGCCCCGGTAATATCACGATGGGATCTGTGGATGAGCTCGGTTAGACAGGCGGTGTGCTCCGGATTCTTCATGGATGTGTCCTGGTCCCAACACGGTGAAGAGGAGTTGACCTGGGATAGAGCAAGCTCTCTAGGCTGGTGGTGCTTCCATGTAAGGCGTGTGCTTCCAACGCATTGGAGCGGAGAATCCTGGTTGGTAGAGAGTGGACGGATGGATAATCGTTTGAGGGGAGGCTCAATGGTCCTTTGTTCGAGGGGAGGATTGTTGGGTATACAACCAAAGTCCCACATTGACTAGAAGTGGGGAGGATCATGGGTATATAAGGATGGACAAATATCTCCATTGGTATGAGGCCTTTTGGGGTAAAGCCCAAAAACAAATCCATGAGGGCTTAGTCCCAAAGTGGACAATATCATACCATTGTGGAGATATGTGGTGTCCAGAGTCCTAACATGTTGTACATGTTGTGCATAGATAAAGGGATTTATCTTAACCTAGACCTTATGATATTTGGCGATTATGTTGTGATCATGATTATGTTGATGTATATATATGTATACATGTATATATGAATGCCATTTTATTATAGAGTCACCAGGGATCATGATTCTTTTATGCTAGTTTTTATATATATGTATGTATGTATGTCATTATCTAACAGGGTTGTCAGGGATCATTCTTGTGGAGGAATGATTGCTTATGCAAGTGAATGGCATGAAGAGGTTCCTGGATATGAGGAATACAGTGGGAAGAGTAGCCCTGGAAGCTCTATGATGTTAGTATCAGGTGGATATGATTTGATATTATGTGTTTATACTATGTCTATGTTTATGCTATGATAGGTAATGCTGAGGGATGCATCAACGAAATGCAAGCAGTGTGCTATGCAACATGTTGGGACAAGCATGGATAGTGGAAAGAAACTAGAGGTAAGGTTGCTTGGTAGAGTTAGTGTGGTATTTGGATGTGAAATACTGCTATTTTATATATGTTTTACATGTTGTATATGCAATGTTGTGTACATATAGTGTTGTGTGCATGTTGCATGTGTGGTACTGTGTACATATAATGTTGTGTGCATGTTGTATGAGAGGTACTATGTACATATAGTGTTGTGTGCATGTTGTATGTGTGGTGTTGTGTACATATAGTGGTATGTTCATGTTGTATGTGCAGTACTATGTACATATAGTGTTGTGTGCATGTTGTATGTGCGGTACTGTGTACATATAATGTTGTGTGCATGTTGTATGTGTGGTGTTGTGTGCATGTTGTATATGCATTGTTGTGTACATATGGTGCAGTGTGTATGTTGTACATGTGGTCTTGTGTGCATGTGGTGATATGTACCTATGGTATATGAGGTGTTGCATGCATGTGGTGTTGTGTACACATTGTGCAAGTGGTGTTGTGTGCATGTGGTGTTGTGTACACACTATGCAGGTGGTTTTTTGTACATCTGGTTTTGTGTACACATTGTGTAGGTGGTGATGTGTACATGTGGTGTTGTTTATGTGGTGATGTGTACAGGTGGTGGTGTGTACATGTGGTACATGTGGTGCTGTTGTACATGTGGTATTGTGTACATGTCGTACATGTTGTGTTTTGTATATGTGCTATTGTGTTATGAGTATTGTGTAGTTGTTTCACCGTGGCATGTGTGTTCATTGTGTTGTACTTTGTGTACGCATATGCATTGTGTTGTACATCGGATGTAGGAGTATGTATTGTGTTTTATTATACACCAGTTGTGGGTTTATGTGTCGTGATGTATACTGGGTATAGGTGTATGTATTGTGTGGTGCCTTACGACGTGTGTGGGTATATGTGTTATGATGTACATTGTGTGTATGTGTATGTGATTGAAGAAAAGAAAAGGTACTACGTACTTACCAAGTTTGGAAACGAATTTGGTGTGTGTATGGAAAGGACAAAGAACAAAGGTAGAAGCAAATAACATATTGAAGGATAAGTATCAATATCTTATTTCACTTTTAATTATGCATGTGATCTATGACTATTAGTTATGATGGTTCCATGTCATCTATGATTTTGATTTATGATGGTTAAGTTTTGAGTTAACCGGATGTGATATGTTTATACATGATGGTTTGACCAAAGAGTTAGTTTGACTTGTTGTGACAAGAAGTAAACAGAATTGTAGGTGTACCTTATTGATGAGATACCAATGAGGTATGACTTGAGTTTATTTCAATTAGTTTTGAATCTAATGGTGGTAATGTGCTTGGTACAGGAAATCATGGTGAAATGCTCGGTTTGGGGTGGTTGAACTTGACTACAAGAATTAGCGGCAACAATAAAAGGAATTTGTAACACCCCCTCCTAGGTCTACCCAAAGGTACCATGCCAATTGGGGTAAACAAGAGTAGAGATGCCACTACAATCAAATTCGATCTCCTATGTCACCTTAAGGAAGTGGAATCAATGGAACATCACATACAGTCATCCAACATCGTCAACAAACCCCTTAGGAGACAAGTCAGCCACTTAGACAGCTTGTCCCTGGTTCCCACTGCTACTCTGCAGCTCTTAGCCCTCATTCGCTCTCATGCTAAGGGAAAAGGAGTGACCAAAAACTCAAATTCACTCTCACAGGCCTACCTACCAGTGACTTTGGTCCAAAATTTCTAGTCCTGTGCTAGTGATTCCGGGATTTGAGTCACTTTTCTAGCCCATAATTCTGGCCTTTGCCCATAACTTGTTGTAACTTTTAGAATCATTAAAAACAAAATAACAATGTTGATAAATCAAAATCACCCTCAGGACTAGGCATGAGCATCCCAAACTAGGACTGGCATTATGTCAAAAACTAGGTCTAGGATAAAAGATAGAGTATAAATGACTGAAACAACTTATGAAACATCATCAGAAGGATCACTGCCTTCTCCATTGAGCTGCTAGATCATCAATTAAGTATTGCATCCATCCATTTAACAATTACAAGTAAGTACATGGAATAACCATTGCAATAAGCCAGTCACATAACCATGCTTATAACTAGCATTAAACCATGTAAATAGTAGAGATAGGACAACCATTAAATCCATATATAAATCAACGCAAAAGTAAGATAACTTAGCTTTTATTAATCATAGGAAAATTCGACTAGGTTCGGGACTTCCACGTACCACTCGACCATAGACATGGCTGCACCAAATCTCTCTTTCAGTCAGTCGCCCCCATTCCATATTCCAAGCATGAATTTGGGATCTCATAGAGCAACCAATCCAAGAAAAACCAAGGGAATCCACAGGTTAAATCACCTCCACCCTCACCAAACCGTGATCACACCAAAATGGTGCTCCGATCACAACCGAATAGAACTTGGGATGCCATCCAGAATTCATCACTATCCTTGAGGAATTTTTCGTCTCCTTGTCTCTCAGGCTTAACTGCAATCCAAACCCACATCATTAGGCCCTAAAAGGAGACTGCTCCCTTAGGATTTATAGTGTATCCCGCTAAAACTGGTTAAGGGATTCCTAGGCCTTTGGGAATGAACCTTGAGACCACCTTCACCCCGGATTCCAAAATCCATCCCGCAATTCCAAAGTTCCAAAAATGAAATAAACATCCCAACATACCATGGCATTCGGAAAAATGTTAGGCTAGGCTAAAATCCACTATCATAACCTGGAAAGAACATGCCACCGACAACAAGAGAACCATACACCAACATGCAAAGCCATGCATGTCCAAACCAACTAGGTAATCACACATGCAAAAGATTAACTTCAAGTATTCTTTTTGAATCTGCTTGATTCATGCTTTCCTTTCCTTAATCCTTGTTTGATTTTCCTTTCCTTTCCTTTCCTTCCCTTCCCTTTCCTCGAAACTAGAGTGCTCCAAGAAAACTCTAAGTGACCAAGAGAGCGAGAGAGAGAAAATAATGAGAGAGCTCCAAACTTGACCTTGAAAAAAACCATGAACTGATCCTTATAAGCCTTTTTATGCATGAGGCCTCTAATTTCTTCATTTTCCATTATTTTCCTTCAATTTCCTCCTCACATGCAACCAGTGACCTTTTGCCTTCCTTTTGTCCTAATTTCCTTTATTTTAATAAATAAATGTGCCAGAAATGCTTTTTTTCCTTTTAATTCCTTTGCCTTAGCCTTTTCCAATTTCCTTAGCCAAGAACACACATCCAGTGATGCCCACTAGGATATATTTGCCCAACATTCAACTTGGAATAAGTGTCCCTTAATCGTGGTCCTATTTTTTTCCTTTATTAACTTTTATTACATGAACTTTTCACCAGAGCTATTGCAGAACTCTCTCCCTGGGGGAACATCATCCTCAGTGTTAAACCACACTAGGAACTCAGAATAATTGTTGAAAATAAAACATACTTCCTATGGAGCTTTATAACTTATCTCGTTGCATTATTTACAATGAAAAACCTACTCAAAAGCAAAACATCATGACAACATGACAAGATAATAACCATACTGCTTATTGGAGCTTTATAAATTATCTTATGGAGGTATTTACATCCATATACATATACATATACAAATACCAAAACATCAAAAAAACATATGCCAAAAATAACCAACATCAAACCAAAATTGCTTTGCCTCAACTTACAAACAATGAAGGATATAGGGCCCGCATCTGATCCGCCATCTCCCATGTAGCTTCTTCAGGCTAAAAGTACTTCCACTACACTTTAACTTGCTCTATGCCTCTGTTCCTAAGCATGAGATGTTTCCACTTCCATATGCACTGAGGCTTTGGCTGAGACTCTTCTTCTTGCTCCACCTGCAATACAGACCAATCAATAACATGATCAACATCCTTTATATACTTCTTAAGCAATGAAATATGGAAAACATCATGGAATTTCACTCTTGGAGGTAGTGCAAGTCAATATGCCACTGGTCCAATCCTCTTAAGGACATTGAAAGGCCCGTAATACCGTGGTGCCAATTTGGCACATGAACCAATCATCAAATACCTTTTCTTGGGCTTTATGCACAAATACACATGCTGCCTAACTTGAAATCTTTGAACACCCTGTGTTGATCTGCATAAATTTTTTGTCTATTCTATGTTACATTTAGATTCTTCTTTATAACGTGCATATTCTGCTCCATGTCTGTCAACATGTCCGATCCAATAAGTACCCTATTCACTAGCTCACTCCAGTTGATGGGAGTATTACAACTCCGCCCATATAATGCCTTGAAAGGACTCATCCTCAATGACTCCTGATAACCATTGTTGTGTGAAAAATCAACCAATGGTAGATACTCTTCCCATTTCCGCTGCTGATGCATCACATACATCCTCAACATATCTTCAAAGATCCTGTTGACCCTCTTTGTCTGACCATCTTTCTGTGGATCATAAGTTGTGTTGAAGGCCAACTCTATACACAAGCCTGCAAATAGCTCCTTCCAAAACTTGGAAGTTAACTTTTCATCCCTGTTTGACACATTCTTCTTTGGAACACCATGTAGCCTCATTATTTATCTGATGAACACCTGTGCTACCTCACTAGATGAATATGTAGTCTTTACCGGAATGAAGTGAGCTACCTTGATCAACCTATCGACCACGACCATAACATAATCATGTTGCTTCACTTTCCTCAAAAGACCTATGATGAAATCCATGGAAATTACCTCCCATTTCCATTCCAGAATCGTTATAGGTTGTAGTAGACCACTTGCATGCTTGCATTCCACCTTTACCTGCTGATAGTATAAACATCTAGCCACGAACTCAGCCTCTTCTTTCTTTAGATTCAGTCAATAATAGAACTTCTTTACCACTGTCAATTTATTATGATATCCTGGATGACTTGAATACGATTTCACATGAAACTCCCTCAAGATAAGCTTCTTGAGCTCACTGTAATTCGACACATAGATCATGTCTCAAAACCTCACCAATCCATCTATTATGAGATGATAGTCTGCATCCTGATCCTCTGTGCCTGTACTTGCACTGGTACATACACATGCACCTGTACCTGTACATGTACCTGTACTCTACTGTAACCTATGCATGATCTCCATGTATTTGTCATCCCGTTGACCTAATTGAAAAATTCTATCATGTAACTCTATCCCATAAGAGCTTATAGTTGCTATATGATTTACCTGCACCTTCCTACTAAGAGCATATACAACCCGATTCTCCTTCCCTTTGATGTATTTGATCTCGAAGTCAAACTCACTAAGGGTGGCTAGCCATCTAGCTTGCTTGACATTTAGATTCGGCTGGTCAAACAAATACCTTATCCCACTATGATCACTCATCAATGTGAACGTCCTTCCTAGAAGATAATGTCTCCACATATTCAATGCATGTATAATCGCCACTAGCTCAAGATCATGCATCGGATATTTATGATCATGCTCATTCGATTTTCATGACTCATAGCACACTACCTATCCTTCTTGCATGAGAACTTCACCAAGTCCCCTTTTGCAAGCATCTGTACACACAAAAAACTCCTAATCTGAATCTGCAATCTTTAGAACTCGTGCATGTATCAACAACTGCTTAAGCTACTCAAAACTATCTTCAAATTCCTTCGTCCATTCAAACTTCTTACCTTTCCAATGTAATTATGTGATGGGATATGAAATGCATGAGAAGTTCCTGATGAACCTCTTGTAGTATCCTGCAAATCCCATGAATGATCTCACCTCATCTACATTCCGAAGCTTCCCATTCCATGGTGGCTCTTATCTTTTCTGATATACTGCTATGCCTTCCTTATAGAAAACATGTCCCAAGTAATGTACCTTAGTATGAAAGAAGTTTCACTTGCTAATTTTAGCATACAACTAATGTTCTCTTAGCAATCTCAATACTACTACGAAATGTTCAGCATGTTCCTCCTCATTCTTAGAATATACCAGTATGTCATCAATGAATACAATAACAAACTTGTCCAAATAAGGACGTAACACGTTATTCATCAAACACATGAATGTAGCTGGAGCATTATTTAAGCCAAATGGAACAACAACAAACTCATAATGGCCATACCTGGTCCTGAACGTAGTCTTCAAGATATCCTCTTCCTTGATGTGTACCTGATGGTATCCCGATCTCAAGTCGATGTTAGAGAACATTGTTGCTCCCTTTAGCTGATTAAACAAATCATCAATCCTCGACAAGGGGTACCTATTCTTGAGCGTTACCTTGCTTAGCTGCATGTAATCAATGCACAATATAAGAGTACCATCTTTCTTCTTTACGAACAACACTGGTGCGCCCCAACGTGATACACTAGGTCTGATGTATCATTTGTCCAACATTTCCTTTAGCTACAATTTCAACTCTACCAACTCAAGTGTGCTCATCTTGTAAGTTTCTTTCGATGTTGGAGCTACCCCTAGAACTAACTCAATAGAAAATTATACCTCCCTATGAGGTGGAAACTCTGAAATGTCCTCAGGAAATACATCCCGAAACTGCTGCAATACTGGGTACCTTCTCAACACATCCTCATCCTCAACCTCCTTACCCTTGTCACTGGAAATGTGTACTACAAACATCACACAACCTTTTCTGTAACTACTCTTAGCCTGCATAGCGGTAATCATCCTCACTAATGTAGGGTTCTTCTTTCCATGCAAGGTCCTCTTTTCCCCACTATCATCCACACACTCAATTGTCTTATCGAAGAAATCCACTTTAGTTCTGTGAAGGTATAGCCAATCCATACCCAAAAGAATACTAACGATCCCAATGGAAATACATTCAAATGTGTTTTTGGTGGCATACCATTTAACTCAAATGCAAAAGCTCTTACCCAATGGTGAACTTGCTTCTTCATAGCTGTAGCCAATTTTACCAACCAAGATTCAGCATGCACTTCTTTTCTCAAACCACACTTATCCACCAGGTCAGGATTAATATAACTATAGTTAGATTCAAGATCAATCAAAATAGAAACAAATTGATCACAAAGCTTACCATCCATCTCAATGATCGATGCCTGATGATCTACCTGCCTGTTGTCCACAACTGCATAAATCCAAGGAATTCTATGACCAACATCACCAACTATATGTGCTTCCTTCGCACTGTAGATCTGCGGTCTACCACCACTCTGATACTGCGGAAAATCCCTCTTACAATGATCCTTACCACATATCCAACATTGCAATGGTTCCTTACCACCACCTCTAGCCTGTTGCTCTCCATGTCCCTTCTTAGCTACATTGAATTTCTTGTAAGGTGTTAGAGTCGGTCTTGTCAGTCCTCCGTCAGAAATCAAAACACTTTCAACATTTCATTTTTTGGTGTCTCGCTCCGTTCACTTAGCTGCATTCCACTAGGGGCATGCCATAATCTAACAGAAGGGCCTTATCATTCATTCCCCTCATGTCTTGTACCTGCTGGCTTAGGTCTTTTCATCAATGTGAATTAAAGTCCATGACAGTCAATGTTGATGTTTTAATGGACAAGAGTCATTTCGGTCATTAAGTCTAGGGATTAGTCATTTTGTCTTCAAAAAATGTCCAATAAAGCCAACAAGGCTAGAGGGAGGCTCTTATAAAGTTGTGATTCAAAGATTTTCATCGTCATGTTGATAGAATACGACTGTTCTTCAAAACTCTGTTTTGAAGAAAAGTCAACAGTTTGTCATTTGTAAAAATTTTCAAAAGTTTCTCAGTGGATTTCTCCAAGCACAGCCCTGGTCTCCTTAGCCAAATTCCATGTCAGCTACCCCTGCAAAAAATCGCCAAAAATTTCATCATTTTAGTCAAAGAAATCAAAAGGAAGTGTGAAAAGCAGAGTTGTATTAATTGTGAAAAAGTGTCAAAGTGAAAACATTACAAAATGGGTTTTGGAGGAAGAAAAAACTAGATCCAACTCTTGCAACATATTTCTCCAAGTTATATAAATAATTTGTGTCAAGTTACATTAAAGAAATCTTATAGAAAAGTCGAATTTGGAGGTTGGAGAACAAACTGCCGTTTGAAAAGGCCGTGACTGTGTTAAGAGTTGGAGCGCGGCACATAGGTGGAGTGGTGCGGCGCACAGGAAGTGCGCGGCGCACTAGGGATTTCCGCCAAGTGTTAATTTGAACGGGCGTGACACACAGAGAGAGCACGGCGCACTGGGTTTTTGGCACGGCGCACACAGTTCAAAGCCCGAAATTGTGTCAAATATTTTCAAATTGCTCATCCATTGCATGGAGTTGTCAGGTAGGGCCTTCTATTTTGACATTTCTTCAGATTTTATGATAAGAGATGGTGGTGTAAGGGTGATAAAGGTTGAAACAAAAATTCATACCCAACACAAACAAATTTGCTGCCAGGGTTTCAGAGCTCACATTTTTGTCACCAAGGACTCTCCTCCTTCCCCATTCTCCCTTGTTGCCTCATTTCCTACCCCCCACCAAGTTGATCAATCCTACATTACATTCAACATCCCAAAACCCTAGCCCTTATTAAAATCTCCTCAACCCTATATAACTAATCCCAAACCCTAAACCTTATTCCCATATATAAAATCCCCCTCCTCTCCCTAATTAAAATTATCCCAATAATTCTCATTTCTCAATATTGTTTCCCCTTCCTAACAGTCCCTGTTGCATTGTTTTTTCCCTTGGTGGCCGAAATTGAAATACAACACCAAAAAGAGTAGTTGAAGCACAGTTCATACACAACAGTCATCTTGTCTTCAAGGTATTTTGTATAGCAGTCATGGCATTTGAGCATTCATTAGACTATGAGGTGGAAACCCAAAGTGACTCTCCCTTGGAAGAACAGGCACCCCGGAGGCCTCATAAAAGTGGAAGACATGTTAGAGAAGAACCGACCACCCTTACAGAATTGCAGGCCTGCCCTCTTGCTATGTCATGTTTTCAGCATCAGTCATGCTATGAGTTTTGTCAAAAGGTGGCTAGTGTCCAATTTCATCATGAGTTGGCTCGTCTTTTTGTGCTGCACTTGCATGGAGATCAAGCTATCTTGGCTGGTGTCATCTTCACACTTACAGCATAATCTGTCTCATTAGCAATTGGTATACCGAACACAAGTGAACGATGGCACAAGAAACAGAAGATTGACCAGCAGCATTATGAGCCATACATCAAAACCAGTTTCTTAAGGCATCTCAAGAGAGTGTTCCCGTTCCAATATCTGAAGGATGAATATGCTCCACTAATGAGATTGATCATGAAATATTTCAGCTGTGAGGGACGGTTCTCTCGTCTTTATGCTTACCACATCAGTTTTCTCATGCATTTCACCAGGGTACAGATGATGAACATTCCATATTTCATTTGCCGGAACATAGAGAGGATGACCACCTTTATACAGCGCAAAACACCTCAACAACAAATTAACAGTGTCTATCATTTTGCTCTTATCAAGATTTTGGTGGTTTGTCAGCTTGGATTGCAGGGCATCACTTGGGATGATTTCATCTCACGTGATTTCTTCAGAGCTTCACGGGGAGTATCAGAGGTTAAGCATGAGGGTGAACCTTCTCATCGATATGAGCACCATGAGACTGCTAGTGTGCCGGTTTTCATCACATATCAAAAAGGCACCAGACGTTTGTTTGCAGCGGAAAAGCGAGTGTTATCTCCACCCGGGGTGGAAGGGGCCTCGCTTCCTCCATCAGCATCACAGGAACAGGACAAAGGCAAGGAGCCAATGCAGGATGAGGGGCCTTCAAGTGAGCCATCAGGTGAATGAGAGAACGACTTCATTCTCCTTCATGATGATGATATGGATACGGGTCCACAAAGCGCCAAACTTAGAGAGATCATCCAGGAGCAGCAATCAGAGATCGAAGCCTTATCCCTTGACTTGGAGAGGGCTAAGTGGACCATGAAATACTTGGAGCAAAGGAACAAATATCTTGAAGATCAGCAGGCAATCATGGAGCTACAAAACATTCGCGAGAATCGCCAAGCATCTCAAAGGAGAAGAGTTGAGCTCACATCATTGGAGCAAGAGATTAATGAGGATCGGGAGGCCAATCTTGAGAGAGTTAACGTGCACCTAGAGAGGTTGTTGGAGAAGGCCGACAAAGACCATGCATTGCTGAGACACATGGCTTTCCACTACATGGCGCGAAACAAAGTGTGCAAGGCTCGAATCAGGAATTTGATGGCGAAGTTGAGGAAGGCAATCAAGAAGAAAAAGAGGAAAAGGGAGCTCGATCATCTTTAGATATTGGCCAGGGCCTCTTTAGACTAGCATAATACTTGATAAGGAAGCTCCAGCCCAAATTTCAAGAAATTTGGGGCATTTTTGGTATTTTTGGAAATTTTTGTGCAAAAAACAGGGTTTTTCTCCCTGTGCGTTGCGCCACGTGGCGCGCGCTTACAATAGGAGGCTCCAAATGCAAAAAAGTTTATAGTTTTAGATTTTCCATGGAAAATCATGACTTTTTGTGCATGGCCAAGAATTTTGGGCCAATTTTGAGTCCTCAGGAGGTCAAAAACACCCAAAAAAGGACCTCTCTGCCCCTATTTTGATACATAGGAAGCAGTCTTGGGAGATTGCAGTTTTGGAGGGGAAAATGGGCACCAAATTCAGAAATTTCACTTTTTTTGGAAAGTAGACAGGCAGGGATTTCCAACAAGCACACTTGGGCTCAATTTGGACTTCAGAAAGTGCCTCAAAACCAGCTCTAAAGTGGCACGACACATATAGTGTTTGGTGTGGCGCACAAAGACCAAAAGGCCAAAATCACTCCCACTTCGCGAAATTTCGATTCACAATTTTCTCCAAGTGGGCCCACTCATTTACAATAAATTTTTCCCAGCATCAAAGGCAAAGTTTAAAAAACATTTTTGGATTCTATCCAAGTGGGCAAATGAAGGCGAACAACCACCCAAAAAATCTACGCTCATATTTGTTTTTTTCTAATTGGTCCTCATAGAAAATTAATTGTAACTGCTGATGGTTGGCTCTTCATTTCCTAGGTTGATAGACCTTCTCATGGCAAAGCTTATTTATTGTATTGAGAGTCATTTTGTAAAGGGTTGCAATTTCTGGGAAACTCTGGGAGAGAAACCCAGTCACTCACTGTACATTTTGACAGAGAATTAATGAAAGATTGCAACTCTGGTTCATGAGATTCCTGTGGCGTGAGTTTAGCAAATGTATTTTCTTTATGTTTCATATGTATTTCGTTATGTTTCATATTTTCATTCTTATTGTTTTCCAGTGAAAGCTCTCTAAGTAAGAAAAGGTAGAATTCAATGCACTGCTCTGCCTTGGGATAGTTTTCACGTTCTATGTTTTCTTCTATTGAAAAGGATTCATGTATTTATGCCCTTTTCACACTCTTAAACAATCTCTCCACTTCATATTATTTCGAATCTAATTGCTAGAATTTCTGCCTATCTTGCCTCACGAAATAATCTGCATCTTTGAGTTATATTCTCTGCTCATGCTGTTCCTTGGTCCCACACCTCCCAAAAAACTCAGTCATTCTTCAAATATCTCCATCATATTTATTTATCTAGCCTAAAATCAGTATCCATTTTTGCGTCATCTCAGACCCTATTGTTTATTTTCTTGAGTGTGATTCGAAGAGAGCCCTCTCCTGTTCTAGTAGGGCTAGCGACCAGACTGAGCGTGGTTTGTGGTTACCCTGAATTTTGTCTTCCTTCAGCCTAAGGCAAATTTAGGTGCTAACATAGTGGCGACTCCGCTGGGGAATGAAATTCTTTGTTTGTTAGTCTTCTCCATTGCGTAAATGGCAGGCTTAACCTACGAACACCCTATACTTATGATAATTCTAAGCTTCCGGATGATAATTTTAGGATTTGATAGGCTGAGTAAGTTGTTCATGTCCTTCTAATTTTTTAGAAAATAGCACGCTGGCTTCGAGACGATATACCGGAGCCAATCTAGATCCAGATCCTCCTCATATCTACAAAAACCCCAATTTGATTCCAAGACTCCTTCGTCAAGAGAGCTCTACAACTCTCGTGTTCAAATCCCATCCATGTCCTGACATTTTTGAGTATCTTGAAGAGCTTGAGTTTGATGAATGGTTTGAAATATCATTGTTCGAGACCAAATCCGAAAGGGTTGTTGACTCTACTGTCCCCAATCCACAATTTCTTGTAGACCTAGAAACTGGAAGGGCTAACCAGTCAATTGATAATTATATTTCGACACAGCTTCAAACTCAAATTGTTAATTCCCTACAAACTGCACACACCCATCCAACACCTCCAAGACCAAACCCACGAAGAGTGATGGCTGCCCGTTTTGTACCTCTTGTGCTGCCTCAAGTTCTAGATGATATGCCCGCTGATTATCAAAGCAAAATCCCTTTATTTGATGGTGCCCCTCATAGCATTACCGCTCAGCAAAATGTGGACAGAATGGAAGATTTCTATGACCTTCATGAGATCGATGCAGAAAATGTAGCAATGAGACTCTTTGTACAAACATTTACAGGTGAATTTAGGAAATGGTTCAGAGGTTTGTCGGTTGCACATATCGCTACCTTGGCCAAACTGCAAGGACAATTTTTAGACCACTGGGAAGTGAAAAAGGATCCTCTTCAAATTCTTGTTGAGTATGAGAAGATCAAACGAAACGCTGGTGAGTCAGTCCAAGACTACTGCATTAGATTCAATTCCGTTTATAATGAAATTCCTGATCATCTAAGGCCACCTGTGGGACTAGCTATGATGAAATTTCCGGATGGTTTTGATGCTAACATGGCTTATCAACTGAGAGAGAGAGAGAGAGAGTCGGCCACAATGGAAGACATGCAGAAAATCGCAGTCAGCGTTGAAGAAAATCTGTTGTCTAAGAGAACTAGAGCAAAAGCAGAAAAGAAGGTCACAGTGAAGGAAGAGTGTTCCTCGATGGATCAATTACTCAAGAAGGTAGAGCATATGCTTGGAAGGGTAAAACTCGACAAACCTGAGCCACAAGTTAGAAATCCTAACTTCCGTGGCCAGCAACAACAACAATATAGGATAAGGCAGAGAGATCAATGAGCCCAAGATCAAACAGCACAGCAGCCAGTATAGACACCTCTTCAGCAAAATTTTGTGAATGGACTGGAGTCTGATGAGGAAGGGAAGGTAATAGGGGAAGAGAACCACTTCTTTACTCCTGATGATTTGCCTACTTACATTACTGAAGAGGAGGAGTATGCAGAAAGTTCAGCTGCACACAAAGACGCAGATTTCATTCTAGCAAGTGACACAGTTTTGGAAGAAGAATCATAGGAGTATCAAAGAGGCTATATGAATGCTTTGTCCGCTCAGCAGCGGCAATATTCACTTAGAAATAGAGATGTGCCAGTTAACCGAATTCAGAAGAAGAAGGAAGTTTCAGCATCAAAGAATGATTCGTCAGTTGCACAAAAGAAAGGCAAAGAGGAACTTGGACCTGACAGCAGCAATTCACCATCAGCAGAAAAATCAAATCAAAAAATTGTATCGAGAGAAAACGAAAGGAAAGAAGTCCCGGTCAAAGTGGTAGAAAAGACTTTCGGTTTTAGTTTAGAGAATGAAATTTCTAAATTGAAGGTATCCATTCCCTTGACTGACATAATGAAGAACAAAAGTTATAGAGGGTAAGTTTCTAAAATTTTAAATTGTGATCCAATGTCCGATATGGTGAATGTCGAAGATGATCAACTCAAATTGATTTTTGGGCCAGCATTGAATGGTGAGTCTCCAGATAATTATGTGCCACCTTTTTATATCAGTTTAAGATTGCATGATTTTGTGTTACATAATGCCATGTTCGATTTTGAAGCTTCTCACAATCTCATGCCCAAGGCTATCATGGATAAGCTGGGTTTGGACGTCACCTAGAAATACCATGATCTCTATTCGTTTGATTCCAGCGGAGTGAGATGTATCGGGCTCATCAAAGACTTGGTTGTAAGTCTAGATCAGATCCTAGTGAAGAATGTTTTGATGGATATTGTGGTAGCGGATATTCCTCCCAGGTTTGGCATGCTTCTTTCTAGTTCTTGGGCAGTAAAATTGAAAGGGACACTACAACTAGATTTCTCCTATGCAACAATTCCGGTGTTTGGTCAGATGAGAAAACTGTATCGGGAACAAAAAATGAAATACATGATTACAAGCAAGGAGAAACCCATTAATCATCCAATTAATTATGTACATACAGATCTAGAGTCTTTTGTTTTGTATTTAGATAGTTTTAATGATGTAGATAGTCAATTAGTTGAAGCATAAAGTATTCCAGAATAATAGAAAATTTCAGAGAAGTTTTGAAGACAGAAGGACGAGAACAACAAAACACCATTGAGAAATCAGCTAAAGGTAATGGACAGCAAGCAGGAAAAATAGAGCCAGTAGAATTTCAGCACTTGGAAGGAGAAGAAGAAGGTTTGTGGACCATGGATTTTGACAGTGCAGTGGGAAATGATGGTGTTGGAATTGGTATTTGGGTACGCAGTCCTTTCTCTGCCCCGAACAAGGTGCCTAGTAATGTGCGGGTATGCTCCTACAAATTAGCTTTTGATTGTTCGAACAATGAGGCTGAGTATGAAGCTCTGATTGCTGGCCTAAAGATTCTAAGAAAGCTGAATGCTAAGAGGATTGCAGTATATGGCGACTCTGAATTGGTGATTAAGTAGGTCAGAGGTGAATATCAAGCAAAGCATCCTCAGATGCGGGTTTACCAGAATGAAGTCCTAGACATCCTGAAATTATTTTCAGAATATACCTTGACATGTGTGCCTCGTGTTCAAAATAGCATTGCTAATGCTCTTGCTAAGGCAGCCAGTAGTTTGAAGATTCCAATGAACTCCAGTAATAAATTCGAAATCCATGTCAAGCATTGTCCAACTGTCCCCGACAATCAGAGATATTGGCAAGTTTTCCAAGATGATGAGGAGATTGATGATTTTCTGCAAAACAAAGGTAAGTTCAAAGAGACCTCAATTGATGAAGAAAATGATGATGGCAAAGATGAGGTGCAGATCAATCAAATGGACGTGTTGCAGCTGAAGGATAACATCATTCCTAAAGGTTTGATACCTTTAGAAGAACTCTTTGATCAAGATGACGTAGCCCGCAAACCAACATTGCAGCCAACAGAGAAGGGTGTTGAAGAGGTCAATATCGGAACAACTGCTAATCCTAAAATGGTAAAACTGTCTAAAGCATTGCCACAAAAGATGAAAGCCAAATACATCAGTTTGCTGTCTTCATTTGCTAATGTGTTTGATTGGGACTATTATGACTTGAAGACATACGATACCAATATAATTCAGCACACCATATCCATTAAGCCTAATCAGAAACCTTTTAGATAGAAGTTGAGAAGGCTAAATCCAAAACTGTTGCCATCAATTGAAAAGGAGATAAACAGGTTGTACAAATTAGGAATCATTGTTCCCATCAGATTTTCGGACTGGATCTCTAATTTGGTGCCCGTGCAGAAGAAGACAGGTGAGATTCGCTTGTGCACTGATTTTAGGAATCTCAATAAAGTTTCATTGAAAGATAACTATCCACTGCCCAAAATGGATCATATACTTCAGCGAGTAGTTGGGGCATCTCGTATGTCACTTCTTGATGGTTATTCTGGATATAACCAAATTGTTGTCCATGAAGATGACCGAGACAAGACAATGTTCACCACTCTGTGGGGAACTTTTCATTACACTAAAATGCCTTTTGGTTTGAAGAACGCGGGTGCCACCTTTCAGCGGGAAATGGACTTGGCTTTTGCAAATGAGAAGGATGTATTTTTGATTGTATACCTTGATGATCTGACGGTGTTTTCCAAATCTAATGAAGAACATATGTATCATCTGAAAACTATCTTTCAAAAGTGCAGAAAATATGGTCTATCGCTGAATCCGAAAAAGAGCTTGTTTTCCATGGAGGAGGGCAAACTACTTGGGCACATTATCTCAAGAGATGGCATTCGTATTGATCCAGAGCGTGTGTAAGCTATTTAGCAAATAGATCTGCCCCGGAATAAGAAGGGGATTCAATCGTTCAATGGTAAAATGATTTTTTTACACCGCTTTGTACATAATCTTACCAAGCACCTAAGAGAGATCACAAACATGCTTAAGAAGGAAATCCAACTGAAGTGGATGGAAGAGGCTATAAAATCTTTCAATTTAGGAAAATTGGCTCTTTCTTCAGCTCCAATTCTAACCAGCCTGGAATACACTCAGGATTTTATATTGTTTTCATTCGCTTCGGAGCATACTATGGCAGCGGTTTTGATGCAGAAAAGAGATGATCATGAAAGACCCATTGCTTTCTTCAGCCAAACTATAAGAGATGCGGCCTTAAAGTACAACATCATTGAGAAGCAAGCCCTCGCACTTGTGAAAGCATTGAAAGATTTTCGGGTATACATTCTGCATTCTCATATTTTGGCTTATGTTCCTAATGCTGCTGTCAAAGATGTTTTGGTGCAAACCGATCTGGAAGGAAGATGAGGCAAGTGGATCGCAGCTTTGTTGGAATATGATGTGGAAATAAAGTCCACAAAGCTTGTTAAAGGATAGGGATTGGCAAAGTTAATGGCCAAATAAAACTTACACGCATTAGACATAAATCTGATCGCTGCTATGTCCAATGAGAATGAGGGAGGTTCGTCAATTCAGGTATCTGAAATGTTTGCTCTTTCTCCGTGGTATTCAGACATCATATACATGCTTCAAAATTTGTCACCACCACCCGGCATGACTAGAAACAAAGCTACAACTCTCAAATTAAAGGCTGCCAAGTTTTGCATTCTAAATTCTGCACTTTATTGGAAAGATCTTAGTGGCGTTCTTTTGAATTGTTTGGTGGAAGAAGAAGCAAAGCAGGTCATGGAGGATTTCCACGAAGGAGATTGTGGTGGTCACCTTTTTTGGAAAACAAAAACAAATAAAGTTTTGAGAGTGGGATACTATTGGATGACATTGTTTGCTGATGTATATAAGGTTTTCAAGAGCTGTCATAAATGTCAGATTTTTAAAGGAAGGCAGAAATTACAGCGTTTACTGCTTAAGCCCATTGAGGTGAGTGCCCCTTTTCAGCAATGGGGGTTGGATTTCATTGGTGAAATTCATCCCGCTTCTTCCAGTCAGCATCGATGGATCCTCATGGCAATAGATTACTTCACGAAATGGATCGAAGCAATTCCCACCAGACAAGCTACAGATGCGGTAATTATTTCATTCCTTGAAAATAACATCTTGTCTCACTTTGGTTGCCCGAATAAGTTAATCAATGATAACGCAACAGATTTCAAATCAAAAAGGATGGTAGAGTTTTGTCACAAATATCACATCATTTTGGGTCACTCAACTGCCTATCATCCGCAAGGCAATGGATTGGCAGAGTCCTCTAACAAATCTTTAGTCAACATCATTAAGAAGCTGCTGGAAATAAACAAGAAGAGCTAGCATAAGAAGTTGGTCAATGCACTTTGGGCAGATCGGGTCAGTCAGAAGAAATCCATTGGTATGTCCCCCTTTAAGCTTGTGTATGGAGTTGATGCCTTGTTTCCTACCTCTCTTGCAGCACCGATAGTCAAACTTCTTCAGGAAGCCGGCAGTGAAGATGATCCTATGCAGAGAAGATTGAATCAAATGATCCATTTGCAGTAGACCAGAGAAGAAGTTTTCCAAAACACATCCAAGTTGCAGGAGAAAATTAAGAAAATTTTTGACAGAAAAGAAAAGGCGGACAAATTTCAGCTGGATGATGTAGTACTGAAGTGGGACGCAAGGAATGACGAAAAGGGTAAGCACGGTAAATTCGAGAATCTCTGGAAAGGTCCCTTCAAGATTGCAGCATATCGGGGTCAGAATGCCTTTCTTCTAAAGGAAATGAATGTGGAAGATTGTCTAGGAGGGCCAATCAATGGTCAGCTGCTCAAGCGGTACCACTTCTGAGTTATTTCTGTTGTTTCCATTGTCACTGTAAATACCATTTTATTTCAGTTTTGGTTAGAGTTTGTCAAGTCAGTTTTTTCGGACATTTTGGTTTCATAATTGAGTTGGTTTGAGTCAGGTTTTAGTCAATAAATGAGTCAGAGTCTTGTGTTGTTTTTCAAAATAATGACTCCATAGCCCAATGGATGAAAGCATTGTCTGCTCTCCCAAAGATCTGCCGTTCTTGGCACCTCCAAGGAGCTACCATCCCCCATTGAAGCCAATGTTAGAGTCGGTCTTGTCAGTCTTCCGTCAGAGATCAAAACTCTTTATGCATTTTATTTTTAGGTGTCTCACTCCATTCACTCAGCTGCATTCCGCTAGGGGCATGCCATAATCTAACAGAAGGGCCTTATCATTCATTCCCCTCATGTCTTGTACCTGCTGGCTTAGGTCTTTTCATCAATGTGAATTAAAGTCCATGACAGTCAATGTTGATATTTTAATGGACAAGAGTCATTTCGGTCATTAAGTCTAGGGATTAGTCATTTGGTCTTCAAACAATGTCCAATAAAGCCAGCAAGGCCAGAGGGAGGCTCTTATAAAGTTGTGATTCAAAGATTTTCATCGTCATGTTGATAGAATACGATTGTTCTTCAAAACTCTGTTTTGAAGAAAAGTCAACAGTTTGTCATTTGTAAAAAATTTCAAAAGTTTCTCAATGGATTTCTCCAAGCACAACCCTGGTCTCCTTAGCCAAATTCCATGTCAGCTACCCCTGCAAAACATTGCCAAAAATTTCATCATTTTAGTCAAAGAAATCAAAAGGAAGTGTGAAAAGCAGAGTTGTATTAATTGTGAAAAAGTGTCAAAGTGAAAACATTACAAAATGGGCTTTGGAGGAAGAAAAATTCAAATCCAACTCTTGCAACATATTTCTCCAAGTTATATAAATCATTTTTGTCAAGTTACATTCAAGAAATCTTATAGCAAATTCGAATTTGGAGGTTGGAGAACAAACTGCCTTTTGAAAAGGCCGCGACTGTGTTAAGAGTTGGAGCGCGACGCACAGGTGGAGTGGTGCGGCACACTGGAAGCGCACAGTGCACTGGGGATTTCCTCCCAGTGTTAATTTGAATGGGCGTGACACACACAGAGAGTGCGGTGCACTGAGTTTTTGGCACGGCGCACACAGTTCAGAGCCCGAAATTGTGTCAAATCTTTTCAAATTGCTCATCCATTGCGTGGAGTTGTCAGGAAGGGCCTTCTATTTTGACATTGCTTCAGATTTTATGATAAGAGATGGTGGTGTAAGGGTGATAAAGGTTGAAACATAAATTCATACCCAACACAAACAAATTTGCTGCCAGGGTTTCAGAGCTCACAGTTTTGTCACCAAGGACTCTCCTCCTTCCCCATTCTCCCTTGTTGCCTCATTTCCTACCCGCCACCAAGTTGATCAATCCTACATTACATTCAACATCCCAAAACCCTAGCCCTTATTAAAATCTCCTCAACCCTATATAACTAATCCCAAACCCTAAACCTTATTCCCATATATAAAATCCCCCCTCCTCTCCCTAATTAAAATTATCCCAATAATTCTCATTTCTCAATATTGTTTCCCCTTCCTAATAGTCCCTAATAGTCCCTGTTGCATTTTTTTTCCCTTGGTGGCAGAAATTGAAATACAACACCAAAAAGAGAAGTTCAAGCACAGTTCATACATAGCAGTCATCTTGTCTTCAAGGTATTTTGTATAGAAGTCATGGCATTTGAGCATTCATCGGACTATGAGGTGGAAACCAAAAGTGACTCTCCCTTGGAAGAACAGGCACCCTGGAGGCCTCATAAAAGTGGCAGACATGTTAGAGAAGAACCGAACACCCTTACAGAATTGCAGGCCTGCCCTCTTGCTATGTCATGTTTTCAGCATCAGTCATGCTATGAGTTTTGTCAAAAGGTGGCTAGTGTCCCATTTCATCATGAGTTGGCTCATCTTTTTGTGCTGCACTTGCACGGAGATCAAGCTATCTTGGCTGGTGTCACCTTCACACTTACACTAGAATCTGTCTCATTAGCAACCGGTATACCAAACATCGGTGAACCATGGCACAAGAAACAAAAGATTGAATGACAGCATTATGAGCCATACATCAAAACTAGTTTCTTAAGGAATCTCAAGAGAGTGTTCCCGTTTTGATATCTGAAGGATGAATATGCTCCACTAATGAGATTGATCATGAAATATTTCAGCTGTGAGGGACGGTTCTCTCGTCTTTATGCTTACCACATCAGGTTGCTCATGCATTTAACCAGGGTACAGATGATGAACATTCCGTATTTCATTTTCCGGAACATAGAGAGGATGACCACCTTTATACAATGCAAAACAATGTCTATCATTTTGCTCTTATCAAGATTTTGGTGGTTCATCAACTTGGATTGCAGGGCATCACTTGGGATGATTTCATCTCGCATGATTTCTTCAGAGCTTCATGGGGAGTATTAGAGGTTAAGCATGAGGGTGAACCTTCTTATTGATATGAGCGCCATGAGACTGCTAGTGTGCCGGTTTTCATCACATATCAGAAAGGCACCAAACATTTGTTTGCAGTGGCAAAGCGAGTGTTATCTCCACCCGGGGTGGAAGGGGTATCACTTCCTCCATCAGCATCATAGGAACAGGACAAAGGCGAGGAGCCAATGAACGATGAGGGGCCTTCAGGTGAGCCATTAGGTGAACGAGAGACCAACTTCATTCTCCTTCATGATGATGATACGGATGCGGGTCCACAAAGCACCAAACTTAGAGAGATCATCCAGGAGCAGCAATCAGAGATCGAAGCCTTATCCCTTGACTTGGAGAGGGCTAAGTGGACCATGAAATACTTGGAGCAGAGGAACAAATAGCTTGAAGATCAGCAGGCAATCATGGAGCTACAAAACATTCGCGAGAATCGCCAAGCAGCGCAAAGGAGAAGAGTTGAGCTCACGTCATTAGAGCAAGAGATTAATGAGGATCGGGAGGCCAATCTCGAGAGAGTTAACATGCACCTAGAGAGGTTGTTGGACAAGGCTGACAAAGACCATGCATTGCTGAGACACATGGCTTTCCACTACATGGCGCGAAACAAAGTGTGCAAGGCTCGAATCAGGAATTTGAAGGCGAAATTGAGGAAGGCAATCAAGAAGCAAAAGAGGCAAAGGGAGCTCGATCGTGTTCAGGTATTAGCCAAGGCATCTTTAGTCTAGCATAAAACTTGATAAGGAAGCTCTAACCCAAATTTCAAGAAGTTTGGGGCATTTTTGGTATTTTTGGAAATTTTTGTGCAAAAAACAGGGTTTTTCTCCCTGTGCACTGCGCCACGTGGCGCGCGCTTACAATAGGAGGCTCCAAATGCAAAAAAGTTTATAGTTTTGGATTTTCCATGGAAAATCATGATTTTTGGTGCATTTCCAAGAATTTTGGGCCAATTTTGAGTCCTCAAGAGGTCAAAAACACCCAAAAAAGGACCTCTCTACCCCTATTTTGACACACAGGAAGCAGTCTTGGGAGATTGTAGTTTTGGAGGGGAAAATGAGCACCCAATTCAGAAATTTTACTTGTGTTGGAAAGTAGACAGGCAAGGCTTTCCACCAAGCACACTTGGGCTCAATTTGGACTTCGGAAAGTGCCTCAAAACCAGCTCTAAAGTGGCATGACGCATATAGTTTTTGGTGCGGCGCACAGAGACCCAAAGGCCAAAATCACTCCTGCTTCGCGAAATTTCAATTCGCAATTTTCTCCAAGTGGGCCCGCTCATTTACAATACATTTTTCCTGGCATCAAAGGCAAAGTTTAAAAAACATTTTTGGCTTCTATCCAAGTGGCCAAATGAAGGCGAACAACCACCCAAAAAATCTACGCTCATATTTGATTTTTTCTAATTGGTCCTTATAGAAAATTAAATGTAACTGCTGATGGTTGGCTCTTCATTTCCTGGGTTGATCGAACTTCTCATGGCAAAGCTTATTTATTGTATTGAGAGTCATTTTGTAAAGGGTTGGAATTTCTGGGAAACTATGGGAGAGAAACCTAGTCACTCACTGTACATTTTGACAGAGAATTAATGAAAGATTGCAGCTCTGGTTCATGAGATTCCTGTGGCGTGGGTTTGGCAAATGTATTTTTTTTATGTTTCATATGTATTTCATTATGTTTCATATTTTCATTCATATTCGTTTCCAGTGAAAGCTCTCTAAGTAAGAAAAGGTAGAATTTAGTGCACTGGTCTACCTTGGGATAGTTTTCACGTTCTATGTTTTCTTCTGTTGAAAAGGATTCATGTATTTATGCCCTTTTCACACTCTTAAACAATCTCTCCACTTCATATTATTTCAAATCTAATTGCTAGACTTTCCACCTGTCTTGCCTCATGAAATAATCTGCGCCTTTGAGTTAGATTCTCTGCTCATGCTGTTCCTTGGTCCCACACCTCCCAGAAAACTCAGTCATTCTTCAAATATCTCCATCATATTTATTTATCTAGCCTAAAATCAGTATCCATTTTTGCGTCATCTCAGACCCTATTGTTTATTTTCCTGAGTGTGACCCAAAGAGAGCCCTCTCCTGTTCTGGTAGGGCTAGCTACCAGACTGAGCGTGGTTTGTGGTTACCCTAAATTTTGTCTTCCTTTAGCCTAAGGAAAATTTAGGTGCTAACATAAGGAATTGCATTATATTTCCCACTTGCATCTTGAGGTCTTCCTTGCTTTGGTGACCATTTTCCTATACCTTTGTTGTTTCTTTTCAAGTCATGTTTAGGCTCAACTTTGTGCTTCAAATGCTCATAACAATGCTTCAATTTTCAGATGGCCTCCTCCAAAAACCTAGGCTCATCGAACTCAATTCGGTCATTGTTTTCAATTGGAAATCCACTAATGAATCCATGAACCGTGGCCTTCTCCTCTATGAGGTAAGTCACATATCTCAACAGCTCCGAAATGCTACTACTATACTCCTCATATGTCATAGAAACCACCTGTAACTCATAAAACTCTTTAGCTCTGTCATCATAATACCTCTCAGAAAAGTACTTCTTCTTGAAGATATTTTCAAATGCATGCCAAGTCAACTCATCCTCATGTATTTCCTTGACATTCTTCATGTCTTGCCACAAAGTATCCACTTTACCTTTAAGACTGAAAAGGGCTATCCTTGCTTTCATTTTTTCTGACTAATCATGCAATCTAAAGAATTTCTGCAGGCCAATCAACCAAGCCTCTGCATCCTACGATTTCTTCGTATCTCCATAAAAGGTAGGTGGCTTTACCTTCTTGAACTCATACAGAAAGTATCCCCTACCATTCCTCCTGTACAGACGATAATGATGACGATCATGATGTCTATCAGAATCAAAACTAGAGTAATACTTGTGTCCAGTACCTCTCCTATTCGGAGTGTCCAACAACTTGCCATCTCTGATAGTGTCAGATCTATCTAACCTGTGTCTACTATGAGGCCCTCTAACATATGCCTTATTAGTTCTATCCTCATGTCTGTGGCTGATCCGCAGAAGTCCTTGTCATTGAACATTTGACAAACTCTAAAGTAATATCACATTCATCTCTGCTTCTTTCTCTTGTGCCTGCATGATTTTGTCATTGTCTACTTTGCAACTCCTTATTTCTTCCTTCAGGATTCTCAAGGTATCTTCTAAGTCAAAAGAGTGCCCCACACCATGTTGCCCATCTTATTCATAGGTAGATTCTATGTAGTCTACCACCTTGTTGGACATCTGATCTCTTTCTTGCCAGGCATACTATGTCAGCTAAAACAAATCACCATAAATCAATGTACCTTAGCATACTTAGGGAGGATACCTTGTTTTCAAGATCATCGAATCAACGTGATGCATATACCACATAACCATAAAAACATATAGATGTATATATAAATAAATGCATCAACGCATAACCATCATATTAACTAGGGTCCATTCATCTATGAAAGGCCATATCAACAATGCATGTTATGACCTCATGCATGAAAACAACCATTACTCTAGTATACACATTGCCTCATGTAACTATCCACCTGCATAAGAAATGCCTAATCAACTACACATACACATAACCACATGTAGTCGAGCATAAGCGATCAATTCTTGTAATCAACCTACAATACTAATGCATGTAACCGAATAACCAAGAATGTAACCCAACATACAAGTATGTAATCAAGCTGCATATAATTGTATAACCAATCATATACTCATGATGATGCATTCCATAAAATCGACATCAAGTTACTCATGATAACCTTACTTCTACCATGATCAATATGATGCAGTGCAATAAGCACATGGAACGCAAGTGTAAGAGACACATATGCAACTGACCTGCATGCATGACCAACCCATTCACCCATATCTGTAGCACCAGATATGACCCAAAGAGAGCGTAACCCTGCTCTGATACTAATATGTAACACCCCCTTGATCCAGGAGGATCTTGTCAGATCAATTGCACAGGTTCAGTTTCGTCATTGGTATTCAAGTCCAATATCATCAGATTCGACAATATGTTTATGGTTCAAATTGTCTAGTAAGGTATATGGTTTTCATGGTGATATGGGTTTGGAACCTGATTGCCGACATGTGATTGTCATCAGTTCTACTAGGATATGGTCATTGATTTGTGATTGTTGTCCATCTCACAGAATATGGTTGTCGACATGTGGTTGTCATTCATTTTGCAGGATTTGGTCATCGACGGGTTTGTCGTCATGTGATGTTTGTCTCGAATGTCATTTTGTGACAATTAATTATAAATGGGTTTTTATTTTATGTAAAGACTAAGCCATACCTAAAAACAAACATTACAAATCAAATGTATTTAAATACATTAATCCTAATTCTAAACCCATTAAACTATACCAAAACCTAAACCTATGTATTACAAATACATTAAAACACCTAAACCTAAGTTCTAGACCATTACCATACCAAATCAAATACCTAATCCTAAGTTAAAAACCCATTCGGGCTATTGAAAACATATTAAAACATTACAAATAAAAACATAACAGTCATAAACCGCAGGATTAACTGCATGGGGAGATAACTGTGATAGCGGGCATGTGAACAGGTTACATGTTACAGTCTTGATCGCGGGGTTTTAAACCATGTCAGTACTGCGGCCATATAAGTGGTCGTGGCATTTGGGGTTACGATAACATGGGTATTTGCGTTGGAACCACTGGGGGTAAGACCGTCAGGTAAGTCGTGATAGTCGGAGGGTAGACTTGTTCACATAACAACCGTCGGAGCACTGCAAGCCGAAACCACTCGGGGTCAACGCAGAGGTGGCAGCCTGTGGTTAGATCGCAACTAGTCACATGTAATGGTCTCCCTCATCCATCTGATCAGCAAACCACCAACGTTTTTTTGCTATTATAAGGTCGAATGTGGGTTTCAAAATGTATTTTTGGTGCAAAATTAATTCAAAGACCATGTGTGTTTACCCTAAGGTGTCAAACAATGACAAGGCTGAGGGAAACAAACCCTAAATTTAACCCCTAAAGTCAGCAGTTCATTCCTAAACTTGGAGGAAGAAGTTCGAATGCATCTAGGAGGTTATAAAAGGAAGTTTTACTCATTGAAGAGAAGGAGAGTGGTTTTGAAGTTTTGTGTGCAGATTCTGGAGGTTAGAGGTTGTTTTGTTTTTAGTGTAACAGGAGCATCCAGATTCAGAATTGGGAACCCTGACAGGCATTGGAAAGCTAGTTCAGAGATCTTTCTTATGACAGTGACCAGAAGTTCCTATGTGCACATTTATTTTGGTCAAATTTCTGTGTCATTTACCTCCTCTGTTTCAATCCTAATAAAGAGGTCGCCCATCTTGAAAGCGGACCCGAAGACGTAGTCCATCAGGGACAAACTCCGTAATCAATCTTGGTGTATGGTATCATTGTGTATTTGTTGTTTTCACTTTTGTTTTGCATCTTACTTATGTTTTATCAACTTTGGTAAAGTCTTTCTTCTTAAAAAATTCTCACGGTTTCAGCACTTTAAGTTAACATTCATTCACTATTGGCATAATCAATTCTACTTCAGTTTTAACATATGATCATTTCATATCACCTGTCCTAGGTCTACCCAAAGGCACCATGCTAACCAGGGTAAACATTAGGATAGATGCCACTACAATCAGATTCGACCTCCTATGTTACCTTAAGGAAGTGGAATCCATGAAACATCACATACAGTCATCCAACATCATCAATAGACCCCTAGAGGGACAAGTCAGCCACTCAGATAGCCTGTCCTTGGGTCCCACTTCTATTCTGCAACTCTTAGCCCTTAGCACTTTCATGTTATGGAAAAAGGAGCGAGAAACAACTCAAAGTCGCTCTCACATGCCTACTTGCCAGCGATTGTAGTCTAGAATTTCCAGTCCTGTGCTAGCGACTCTGGGATTTGAGCCACTTTTCTAGCCTCGAATCTTGGACTCTACCCAGAAATTTTTATAACTTTCAGAAGACGTCATTAAAAATAGAATAAAAATGCTAATCAATCAAAACCACTCTCAGGACTAGGCCTGAGCATCCCCAATCGGGACTGACATTCTGTCAAACACTTGGCATCAATGCAACCTACAGGCCTAAGATATAAGACAGAGTATAAATGACTAAAAAGACTTATGAAACATCATGAGAAGGGTCACCTCCTTCTCCATTGAGCTACTATATCATCAATTAGGTCTTGCATTCATCCATTTAATGATTACAAGTAAATACATGAAATCACAATGACATAAACCAGTCACATAACCATGCTTATAACCAACATTAAACCATGCAAATAACAGAGATAGGAAAACCATTAAATCTGCATATAAATCAATGCAAATGTAAGATAAATTAGCTTTTATTAATCATAGGAAAATCTAACCAGCTTCGGGACTTCCATGTACCACTCGACCATAGACATGGCTGAACCAAATCTCTCTTTCAGCCAGTCACCCCCGTGCCATATTCGAAGCATGAATGTGGGATCTCATAGAAAAACCAATCCAAGAACCACCTCCACCCTCACTAAACCATGATCACACCAAAACCGGTACTCTGATCACAACCAAACAAAACTTGGAATGCCATCCAGAATCCATCACTATCCTTGAGGAATTTTTTGTTTCCTTGTCTCTCAGGCTTTACCACAATCTAAACCTAGATCACTAGGCCCTAAACCGAGACTTCCCCCTCAATCTTTACTATGTATCTTGCCAAAACCGGTCAAGGGATTCCTTGGCCTTTGGGAATGAAGCTTGGGACCACCTCTGCCCTAGATTCTGAAATACATCCGGCAATTCCGAAGTTCCAAAACCGAAATAAAAATCCCAACATACCATGGCATCCAGAAAAGGGTTAGGCTAGGCTGAAATCCATTATCATAACCGTGCAAGACTATGCCTTCGACAACAAAAGAACCATACACCAACATGCAAAGCCTTGCATGTCCAAACCATCTAGGAAATCACACATGAAAAAGGTTACCTTCAAGTATTCCTGCTAAATTTGCTTGAGTCATTCTTTCATTTCCTTGATCCTTGCTTGATTTTCGTTTCCTTTCCTTGTCTTCCCTTTCCTTTGCTCCAAACTAGAGTGCTCCAAGAAAACTCTAAGTGACCAAGAGAGTGAGAGAGAGAGAATAATGAGAGAGCTCCAAACTTGAACTTGAAAAAAGCCATGAATTGATCCTCATAAGCCTTTTTATGCATGAGGTCTCTAATTTCTTCATTTTCCATTATTTTCCTTCAATTTCCTCCTCACATGCAACCTGTGACATTTTGCCTTTCTTTTCTCCTAATTTCCTTTATTTTCATAAATAAATGTGCCAAAAATGAAATTTTTCCTTCTAATGCCTTTGCCTTAGCCTTTTCCAATTTCCTTAGCTAAGAACAGACATTCAGTGATGCCCACTAGGATATATTTTCCCAGCATTCAGCTTGGAATAAGTTCCCCCATGGTCTTATTTTCTTCCTTTATTAGCTTTTATTACATGAACTTTTTACCAGGGTTGTTATAGAATTAGAATAGGCAACAATATGTTGGTAAAGATTCAAGAGCAAGGTCATTATTGGACATTGGTACCCAATAGTGTCCATTGATTTCCATGACCATGCTATGGATAGTATGATGGTTTGAGGCAGGGATATGCCTAGATTTTTGGAACTTTCGATGTGAGGAAACCTTTCCAAGGGATGGATCACCTAGAAAAGGGGATGTCGGGGAACTTGGAAGGTGAGTGACTGCACGGAAGGGGGTGACTGGATTTCCCGAGGGACTATGTAACAGAGAAGGTAAAGTTGGGGAATGAATTTGTTTTGGTCATTATCATTTCCATATGGAATTAGATGCATATTGAGAGCATGCTCTGGAACAATAAGCAAATAATTGTTCACTGAGAGAATAAGTAGCGCAAGGATTGTAGAGCTAGACATTGGGTGCAATTTTGACTTTGATAGTGGATTTTAGACTTCCTTGGAAGGAAGTGCATCCCGGTGTTACTTTGAGGGTGGAGGTGTGTGCCTATGGATTCCCTTATTGCAGATGCAAACATCATATCCTTTTACTTGTTGGTTAGAGAAAATGTGCATATGTTTATATGTGTATATTATTTTAAATATTGTGTGAAGATGGATTTATAAAGCTCCATAGATAGTATGATTTTTTGTTGGTTGAAGCAAATGTGCATGAGCATATTTTTGTCTGTCATTGTAAATATCATTACAAGTTGTGTTATAAAGATCCAGTAAACAATATGTTTGTCATGTTTTTGATAGTGGTCATTGTAAATACCACAACGAGATGGGTTATAAAGCTCCATGAGCAGTATGCTTTTTTTTCAACAGTTTTTTGGTCATAGGTGTCATAGAACACTGAGGACAGTGTTCCCCTAAGGGGGAGGGGTTTGTAATAACCCCGAGTTAAAATTTCATATAATCAAATTAATAAAGGAAAAATAATACCAAGGTCACAGGACACGTATTCCAAGCTAAATGTTTGGAAAAGCATCCTAGTGGGTTTTCATTTGGTTTATTATGGGTAAGGAAATTGGAAAAGACATTGAAAAGGAAAAGAGACATTTATTGCAATTTATTTATGAAAATAATATAAATAGGAGAAAAGCGAGATGGAAGGTCACAAATTTGAATGAGGAGAAAATTGAAGGAAAAATGAAGGAAAATGAAGAAAATAGATGCCTCGATGATAAAAGGGTTTATGAGGATCAGTTCATGGCTTTTTGTCAGTGTTAGCTTTTGACAGTTATATGGTGGTGATCTCTCTCTATTGTCTCATATTATTTGCACAATTAAAGCATTCTTAGAGCACTCTAGCCTTGGAGGAAGGAAGGAAACGGAAGAACAAGAAAGCAAAGGAAAGCAAGGATCAAGTAAGATGGAGTTGGATAAAGTGGATACAACGTGATTACTGGTAGGTATCAAGTTGCGTGTATGATGTTAGGTCCCTATACTTCTAGTGTAACCCATTATTGTTATTAGTAAAACCCCCTTATTGTATTATTGTTCCCATATAGTCTCCATGTTATTATTATTGTGCCCCATAGAAACCCACTATTGTTATTGTTGTGCCCCTACATTATTATTTTTATGTAGGCTCTCATTGTATTGGGACCCCTTATACTCCTATTTATAAAAATGAGGCCTTGTCATTTGTATCATCCAATAATTGTTCATTTGTGTAATTCAAAGGAGGTTTCCCCCTTAAAGAGGTTGATTTTGAAGTCGTTGATCTATCTTTTCGTCTATTTTGTGAGTTGGTTATAGAACATTTGGTATCAGATCTTTGGATTCTAGGGTTTCACTGCTCCAAACAAGTCATCATGGACTTTTCGCTATAAATTTTTTTCTATGATGTTTCAAAAGATGAAATTAAAACCCATTTGAACCAAAATCGCAATTAACCTCGGGTCTGAATTTTATATATTTTCTCGCTATATTTTCGGAGATAAGATCCATGAAATTTAGGATTTTTGTAGGATCCTGAATCACATTTCAAACAGGTGACCTGGGGAAAATCATCATAACTTTCTCTTTGAGAATCAGATTGAAATTTCATAAAAATATACATAACAAGGACGACTTACAGTTGTCTGTGTAACGATTTCAGGTCCTAAGGTTGAAACAGTGACACGTGGAACTTCGTACAAGTTCTCTCTACTGAAGTAGTCTATAATCAGGTCATCGTGGTAGATTTGACATAACTCTTCCTTGGAGAATCCGATATTGATCAGACTTGCGAGGCTGGAAAGAGGACTCATAGTGCTACAACAGGGTGTAATTTTAGGCCTTGGAGATCCAAAATTACAGAGATACAACAAATTCAATATCGAGATCCTACAAAGTGAAAAAACGTGTGTAGTTTTTTTAAAATTTTGCATAAGTTTGGTTTGAAAAATTAGTTTGAAGGAATTCAAAGGGAATAATGAAGCATAATTATCATTAATTGATGCCCCGAAGAAAGAAAATGGAAACATCTAGTAAGCAACCTGAAATCTCTAGCATGACTCATGAAGAAGAGGAAGAAATGCAACATGATGTATCAAAATTACGAGACCAAGTGCAACAAAATTCACTCTCACAAAAATTAACAAAAAATAAGATGAATGGTTTAAAGAAAGGTGTGGAAGCTAAGATGGATGGCGTGGAAGCTAAGATCACTAGTACAAAATGGCTAATTAGTTATTAAAAAAATGACTAAAATTTGCATATAAATGACCATTTTTTAGTCGGTGACCAATAATAGCTAATTTACAGTATCCTATAACGCAACCAACATTTAGTCATTTTTAGTTTAGTCATTAATTGGTTGTCTCAATTTTATCATCTAGTAGTATATTTAGTCATACATTGTCATAAATTTGGTCATTAATTTAGTCATGACCAAATATACAACAAAATATATTACTATATGATTACCAGAGAAAACCAATTAATGACCAAAGTGATATGACCAAAATGTTGGTCGTTTTATAGGATACTGTAAATTAGCTAGTAATATTCATATATATGAAAATTTTAGTCATCATTTGAAACCAATTAATGACCAAAAAAATATGATTAAGTTTTAGTCGTGTTATAAGATACTGTAAATTAGCTATTAATAGTCGTATATATGCAAAATTTAGTCATCATTTTAATCGCAAATTTATGCATTGCAGTAGTCATTTATCTTTTTCAGTATTTTCATATTCATTATACAAATGAATTATTTAGTAATTTCTATTCATTTCATTTCATTTCATTCATAATCATTATAAACGACTAATTTAGTCATATATTCATTTTATTTGTGTTCATAATTAATCAATATAAACTACTAATTTAATAGTTTTAGATTGATTTTGTGTTCATTATTAATCAACATAAATTAATTAGCATGATTTTGTGACTAAATTAAAAAAAAATCCATATAATGTTCATGTTCATCTAATATAATAACGCAAAGTTACATATGTTAATTACAAGACTAAATAATATCAAGTGCAAATACAAATAATTTCAGCCATATTAATTTTTTTACATAAAATATTAAGTATTACAATATGAGTTTCCAACTTAATATTGGTTGGACTACAATTTACACATGAAATATTGGTTCATCATTTCAAAACATTATCACTGTGTTGCCAAAGCGTTGCAAGTGAATTCACTAACTTTGAATACTTGACCATCAGTCTCTATGTGTGGGTCTTATGCAAGATGTTGGTTCTAAGGGTATCACTAGACTATTTCTCTTCTCTCTCTCATTTTTTGTTTCTCCAATGTTATTGTTCTCATATTTCTTCAATTCCCGCTTCTTATCATCAATATTGACTTCCTCTCCTAAAACCGAAAGAAGATACAATGCCGAGTATAAGACATGAAATACGATGAATACTTGAATATAAACTGAAGTAGACTATAAAAGATTTATACAACATATACTTCAACATCAGCAATGTCAATGTCATTTTCCCCCATAAAAGAAAGAAAACTGAACAAGTTTTCTTCAGTTGGGGATAGTGGCCATTATGTGACCATATGACCCATATAAACAAAGCAAATAAAACATCATCATAGAAAAGAACACCTTAGTAACTTAGTTATATTCAACCTTCAGAGAAAAATTAGGCACAATTATGCCAACTAAGTTACATGTTAAAAAGCCCAGGTTTTAGATAACTTGTTAAAATAAATAATTTGAGGTGTGATATTTAACCCTTGTCATTTTATTCGCAACAACATTTCATTCTCTAACGTATGAACTTGGTCAAGTATATAGACAACCTGTGCTCAAATAACAACATGAAAGTAATATTTTTTAATAGCCATGAAAATAATTTAACACAAAACAACTAAAAGGATTTCAATTAATATCTTGTAATACTAAACTCATCTTCAAGCTTTGGATGTTTTTTAAATGAACATGATACCAAGTATTTTCAATTTCATGGTTAAAAGACAACAAAATCAAAAGAAACATTCAAAATACAATCAAACGATAAAGAGAGGATATCATGGAATGAACATTGAAATTATAAGAAATTTGTTTACCTATCCATGAGTGTCTTGTCTAGCATTCCTAAAACATTTGCTTGCCCAAAATAACCATGAGGTGAAAGAATCACAACATTAAAAACCATAAGAATCCCTACTAGAAACATTTCCAAATTCGATGGCTCAAGTGCCTGAAGGATCTCCAACAACAAATGAATCATATCCAAGACATGCTCTACATTGTATCCCCATCCTTTTTCCAATCCCATTTCCTATAACCTGCCCACACCAAAGTCAAGTAACAATCAAATGAAGGCATTGGCATTTTTTTTTATCTTTTATATCAATAAACTTTGAATCTGCTTTGTTTCGGGAACATATTAATCCATATTGAAAGTCTTCCTCTCATGAGAATGTATCAATCAAGTAAGACATCAGAAAAATCAACCTTAATGAGGTCCTCAAACAATCCCTACAATATCAATATTTTTCTTGTTGTGATATCTTGGATAGAAAAATAACACATCCGCAAAAGAAGAATCCATATATTACTTGTGTTCAAACTATGTATATGGTGTATTTGTAAGAAGATTTTTAAGATCCTCTTCTACCTTTACCAAAGCAAACTGTAGCTTAGTTAAATTCTATATCCTTTCATTCAACATCAATTTCTACAAGATAAATGTCACACATTATTATTTTCCATTTCTCAACATGCTATAAATGATAAATTGAAAGTCACATAAAACCGAGAGAAAGCCCTTTTTCTAACCAAAACAAACAAACAAATAGTGCCTCTAATTAAACTTCACACCTCATAAATTACGCTGTCACGTGCATGGGCTAAATTTGAGATTCCTTGAACCATATTTAAGTCATACTTAATGGGATAATCGTATGTTTACGGTGATGTCAATTAGTTTTAAAATCAATATATAAATCGAGGTTATTATGAGTGAAATTCAAGTATAATTCAAAAGAAAATAACATCATTGCAAGGTACTGAAGAGAGAAATGTCTTCATAATGAGGCTTCTCTATTTTAGTTTGATTTGAATTGAGTTCATATTTGAAGATATATTGTTCTCTAAAGAAGTGAAATAGAAAGATGAGAATCGAACCAGCGCAGAAAATCCCAAACCTTCATTTTCCGATTATCCATATCTATCTCCTAGCCTTGTTAAAATAATGTGCTTTAAATTATTCAAAGAGTAGAATGAATTTGCTACAAAAAAATTGTGGTCATCATGATATTAATTATAAGCTCCACAAAGAAAGTTTTCAATTGGGTTTATCTTTGGTGGTTGTGAGGAATGATTGTTATCCTTCCCACCTAGTTTCAATTTCCATAAGTGACATGTTGAGCTCATAACAAGAATATTGGTGTAATGACATTGAACCTTGTTATTGACTAGAATTCATCAAAGTAAATCTTTTGGTCACCATTCTTTCTTATTCACTCCCAAAACAATTGGTCAGCTACATAACTGATGTCATAACTACAACTTGTGAATTCTTTCCTAGCATATGGCTTGTTTCATCTTGGCATTCATCTGCCTTACCAAAACATTTGACTTATTTATTTCCTATATTCAATCAAAAACGTATGTGGTATTGACAGAGTCAATTCAATTAAATCTCCCATTTTCAACTTCTGACAAGAATTCTTAACGATTTTGTGATTCACTCTTGGCCTCAACTCCTCTTGTATTGGCAAACAATAAGATGTAAAAGTGAACTGCCATAAGTTATTTTGTCTAGAAAATCCTTCAAAATCAAATTTGGAGGTAGTTCTTTCATAGTCATCTAGTTAACAACAATAAGCAATCCTTTATTCATGAATTTGATATGATGGGACAAACAACATACATAAAAATTTGTGTAAAATGTTAGCAAATGAATTTCAAAACAAGCAAATTGCAAAGCAAATACATCATAATATGGTGTTTTTAAGAATACCATGCTCACTTTATCATATTCCAACATAATTAGAAGGGGACTATCAGTGGGCTGTAGAATTTATCCATATGTCGGCAACCATCTTTATGGGAAGGGCAAGGGCTAGATGGTCTCATGTTTGCATCTTAGGGAGATAATCATAGTTTAGTGTCCATAATCTCATTGTTCCACATTATCACCCATCAAGCCCACTTGACCATTTGAACAATGAAGGAAGAGTGTGTTTCTTCACTCTCCTTGTACCTCTAATGTGCAACAACTCCAAACTCAGCTTGTTGATGCATTTCTTTAGTCTATATTTGTATTTCCATTGGAAGACAACCATCCCCAAAAAAATAAGGAGGGAAATACTGATACCTAAAGTGTTTGGACCACAACAAGTGTTACGAGAGTAACCCAAAAAATCCCATTGGTTTGTGCCTAAGCTAATCTACAAATGATGTAACTTCAATAAAGCGGAATGATGTATATCCCAAATCCATGAAAGCATAAAATATATATCCTTTTCATATGCAAATGTAGTGCTAAAATAAAATTCCTATATTTGGGAAATGGTAGCAATGCAAAAGCTTTTAAAAGGGGGTGTTGATAAATGGTGTAAGTAGGAGCATCCGTTTTCCAACATATCCAATGTATTTTTCAAAAAATAACAATATCTTATCAAGAAATGATGCAAATTACGACATTGTCACCATACAAAACATGTTGATATGCCACCATGCAAAACTCGCTGATATGATTAGTGATATGCCATTTAAGTTGCACATTCTCCTATAATACCTCAAAAATGTCATCCACATATTTGCAACAATTGATTTGAATTCCCTCTCTCACGAGAGATTTCAGCATCTGATTTTCTACTTCAAAATGTATGATGATCATCAAGAAGGGGTTTGTTAAAAGAACCTTCCTCGCCTATACTACCACTATATGATCTCCCTTGTCATAATTTATTGACCTCCTCGAAGCTCAGGCCTTTCATCTAAGGAATAAAAGCAAGGAAAAAAAGGAATGAAACCCCAAGAAGAGCGTTGAATACTATAAATTTTTTGGATGTTCCCAACACATCAATCAAAGATAGGAATCTCTCTAAAACAATCAGATTAAATATCCAACAAATTGTTGCAGCAATGCCTCCACACATACTTCTATATTTTGAAGGATAAATTTCGGAATTGATTTTCCATGGAACTGGTCCCATGCCAGGTGAGAAGAAATTTATATATAAAACCAAGCCACAAACAACAATCCAACCATAGCTAATTGGACCCACATCACTATACCAAGAACGAAAATGATGGGAATAGTATTGCTTGGATGTTGGCCATTTTATTAATGAGGTCTGAGGGCATTAGTTAACCTAGAGCCCCCAATACGGTACCTAGCCTTATCCTTTTTCGACATGACATATTGGTTGGGAAAATCTAAGCGAAAAATGGAACCTTGATAGGGAAGGCCTCGTACTCCATTGAACTCAACAGTGAACCGAGGCCCTGTTGGCTATATAGAGCTGCTAAAATAATGAGTTTTAAACCCTATATGATCTTTAAAGCCCTAGCACTTGCAACAATACCCCTGCTAAGAAGGCTTGAAATTCGAAATAGTTTAGGGAGATGGCAAGGGTTTCATGCCATAAGGACATAATATTTTGATCGTAGGACTAATTATTTTCTTGATCATGCTACCAGAACGAGATATATTTCAGTAGAGGCAGTCTCGCGGAAGCTCGACACTGAAATTTGTGAAGAACAAAAACAATGTGTTTACACTCAGGAAGTTAATTCTGGTAATCTTGCTACTATCTGTAATTTGTTGAAGGGACACATCATGACCTTGACTTTGACCTATCAAAAGTTAAAACCCTAGAGCACACAATGGGAGCTAAACCTAAGACAAAATAATTAATGGGAAAGAAACCCATTCTTGAATAAATAATTTTCTTTTGCAAAAATACAATTTTCTTCTCTTTTTCTTTTGACAAGTACTTTGATTACATCAAGTCATGATACATAGACAATTATGAAGACCAAATCTAGTTACCATTTTCCACATCAATTTGTTGTTGAAAGGGAGACATGACACACAAAGGGATTCACGCAGCTAAATGGTTAGATATAGCCAATCCAAAAGATATGGGAGTTTGGGGGCTTGCACACATTCATCTATTTGGAAAATCACTAGCAACAAAAAGCCCATGGAATCTATAGACAAAAGATAGTTTGTGAAAGCAGGTGATAAAACATAAGTATATAACTCCAAGAACCATCTGGATTGGATAACAAATCCAGGGAAAAACATCAAAAATGTGTTTGATCAGTAGAAAGTCTTGATTTTACCCTTTAACATGGAGGCTAAGAAACGAGACACACGTAAAAATGGGTATAGATTCTATCTTGGGATGGAATTCCATTATGCCTCCAAATGACTAATTTGATCTTCATAGCAATGGATAGCTCTTCATAAAATGATAAGAATTGAAATACTATTTGGTCACAAAGGATGGAAATAAAACCCATACTTGGACATAAATCAACATAGATCCATCTTAAGTATGGATCTAACATGACTCGAGAGGGATCAAATTTCTTCATGTTCAAACTTTTTTACAGTGCAAAATACAATGTGTTATTTTTCATTGTTTAAATTGTATTTTTGAATGCTCAGTAGAGTATATATATGACCACTTAAAAATTTTAACCATAAATTTTTTTTATTTTATTTTTCTGTATATAGATATATACCAACCTAGATCCATCTTAACCTCGGATCTATCAAGCGCCGAGAGGGATCCAATCTCTTGAGGTGAAAACTTCTTTTTTGAGTGCAAGACTTGAGGAAATGTTTGCACCTCGAGACATTTGATCCCTCTCGGTGCTTGATAGATTTGGGTTTAAGATGGATCTAGGCTAGTTATATAATACTACATAATATCTATATTTGTATCTATGTGTCTCTTTCTTATTAGCTCTCTCTATCTCACCCCAAAACATTTACACACTGTCTCCATATCTATCTATCTCTCTCCTCCTCCCTTTTCCCATTCTACCTCTCTCTCCCCCCCCTCTCTCTTCCTCTTCTCTCCTTCTCTCTCTTCCCTCCCACTCTCCTCTATCCCACTCTCCCTCCATCGCTCCCTTGTCACTCTCTCTCTCCACCTTTCTCCCTCTATGTATTTCTTCTTCCTTCCCTCTCTATCCCCCCTCCAACTCCATCTCTCTCCCCTTCTCTCTCTTGAGTCCTCTCTCTCCATTTCTCTCCCACCTCCCTCTATCTCTCCCCCCATCTCTCTCTCTCTCTCCCCTCCATCTCTATGTCTCCCTCTGTCTCTCTCTTCTTCTTCTCTCCCTATCTCTCTCTTCCCTCCTCTCCTCTCTCCCTCACTCTCTCTCCATCTCTCTCTCTCTCTCTCTCTCTCTCTCTCTCTCTCTCTCGTCACTCACTCTCTCTCTTTCTTTCTCTTTCTCTCACTGCCCTCCAACTTTGTCACTATATCCCTCCCTCTCACCCCCTATCCCCTTCACTTTTCTTGTTGTCATCCCTTGGATCCTTAGTTAAGATGGATCTATGTTGGTTCTTACTAATACTATTTATTTTATATAAATTTCACATCTTTAAATATAAAAGTATTCTCATTTTTAATTTTATTAAAACCTTAATTTAATTTCTATGGGAATGTTTTTGGTAGTCACGAGGACAGAGAGTTTAGATATATCTCAAAATTCATTATAACCTTTTTCCTTTTAGCTTCAATTAAAAAAATGTTATAAAATTAAATTAAAATAAATTATTTTTATTGTGAAATAAGTTATGGTTTTTGGGCATGTCGTATTGATAATCCATGGTATTGGCTTATGTTATTGACCTAGGTGATTGTAACAAAGTCTATTTACAAGTTAATAATATCCATGGTAAAGTGGGGTTGAATATTCATAGTGAAGAATCTTGTCACATTGTTAAAAAAATATTTCAATTGTGAAATAAACTAGCATTTGCACGAGATATTGCAAAGGAAATGTTGTAAGTCGGTAGCCCATATAGAAGAAGAGCATAGAAGAAAAAATATGTGTTATGTTATGTGATCTAACTATAGCCAATTTGAGTGAAAAAATAAATCATAATGATCATTTGAAAATTTATGTGGTGAGAATCTTGAGAATGATGAGTACTTGAAAATAACCATTACTAAATGTTTATAATTTTGGTGACTTAACAAGTCATTATAGTTATTATTAGAAATACTTTAAACTTGAGGTCTAATATGGGTATATGTAAAATATTCTTTGAAAAAATGCATTTTCCATCCTCTACCTTTTTAGTATCATGAAGATGAGAGACTCGTGCATCCCATTGTGTTTTGCAATTTGTCCAGTGCCATGTTTCACAATGGAGATCATGAGAGTTCAATCTTATTTTAATAATGTTGATTTTTTTTAAACTAGTTCTAATATAAAGATATTTTTTATGTTTTAGATTGGGTTAGATAACCTCATTATAGTACCTTAATTTTTTTATCCCCTACTTCTTCATTACACCAAACCCACTCATTTAATTTAAATGTTATGGTATTTTAATTGTATTGTCAATTGCTCTTTTATATTCTCCAATGATTTATCTAAGAATTAGCATCTTTGGACTATTCCTCTCAAGCAAATAGTGATTGTAACTAGAGTTGAAAAATCTTAGGAATTTTTGTCTTTGATACCTCATCATAGCCAGACTTTCAATAAGTAAAAACCTAATCCAAATTAAGATTATGATAGCCTTATTTTAACTAAATTACTTTTAGAAATACCTAATTTATATATCATAAAAAAAACTTTTTAAATATATATTTTATTATAAATATATAAAACTTAAATTAATATTTACAAATTTAGAATAAAAATTATAAAAATTAATCAAAAAACATTTAAAAAAAACATAAAAAAAATTTAATCAAAATACACACACACACACACACACACACACACACACACACATATATATACACGTTTAATCAAAATAATATTTATATTTCTAAAATAATATTTAACAATACTTAAAATAATAAATATTCACCCAAAACTTTAGATATTTAAAAAACTCTCTAGTGCAGGATTTATTGCATAAAAAGAAGCAAGGTGCTTTATACTAGTGGCTAAGCAGAAAAGCAAGAGAGGAGTATTAATGTTGAACTTAATCCAATATAGAGCTATGCCACAGTCTAGATAGTTTATAACATCACATAAAAAATAACCACATGTCACAGAACCTCACAGGGCATAGCAGAGTCAAAGATGGTCCACAAGGTATGGCACAGAAATTGTCACTGATATTAAAGACCAGAGTGAACGAGGATGTTATCACATTAATCTAGGACTTGCAACTAAAGCCAACTTCTGGACTGACAAAAACTTTTATACAAATAATGCTCTACAAACCATGTGTCTCACAATTATTACATGCAAGGGTAATACTTTCAGAGCCCAACAAGGTGTTTTATAGCCTGATTTACACCCAGAGTGGGGACTATTGCACATAGAGAAGCAAATCCCTTTGTAACCATCAAGGTTATTGAAAGAAGAGAAGAGAGGTTCTTTGTAGCCTAGTTATTGTAGAAGAGAAGCCAGAGATTTAGAGCCCATGTGGGAGTTGGGAAATCCATAACAATGGATTAAGAGGATGAATTGAGTGTCATCTAGGTTGTGGTTTAGCAGTTCCATCACTGACCCAAAGTTTGTTCCCAAAGGAATGGTACCTTGGGACATTTAATTTAACCTCTGACTTGGGAATCCTCTCTTCTGGTAGTTGGATAACAAGATTGAAGGGAAATTAGTTCGAAACTCTAGCCAAAAAATAGTGTAACTGTAAATAAAAACAAAAACGAGGATCCGTGAGTATATTTCGCATGGACATTAATACACGGGCTAAGTGCCCCAAATGAAACCTTCATTCCCGATGAATTGAAGTTGAAAGAGTTGTTCATGGGATCTTCTGCAAACCCAAAATTTGCATGACATCCTAACCCTTCTGATCCCAAGATACCATTGGACTCATTATTCTCAATTTATATCCATCTTGGAGCTCAAAACATATCCCAAACAACACAAAATTTTGACATCTTTGTTTCAAATGACATCTCTTTGCAAAATATTCCTACAGGAAAGGGGATGGTCAGAGTAGGACTATATAGATTTATTTTAGCAAATCTTACACACCCTTTCACCAAATTTCCACCTGATATAAGGCATCAAAGAGTGAGTACTCTTGTTGAGTCTACTATCTATGAAGCTACTGAACCATTTACAGTTGAGTACTCACTTTCAGTACCAATAGAAAATGGTGTGGAAGATAAGTTTAAAGGAAGAAGAACTAGTCTGGTGAGATGGGAAAAGTGTAAGAAGCAAATTTTGATCAAAAAGTCTGATCCAAACAATCAAAAGGAAACTATGTCCTTAGCAACTGATTTTGCAGAGGATTTCAGCTGGCTTATTGCCCGATCATCCATATCTTGTTGCAGGTTTATGTGAGGTGGTTAAGTTAGGATGTATTTTAGGTTTTGATGATGATGCAGTAAATTTCCAGTTTACACAAGCTCTGGAGATATCTAGCTAAGTGCCCCAAATGAAACCTTCATTCATGATGACTTGAATTTGAAAGGGTTGTTCATGGGATCTTCTGCATGCCCAAAATTTGCATAGTGTACTAACCCTTATGATCCCAACACACCATTGGAATCATTGTTCTCAATTTATATCCATCTTGGAGCTCAGAACATATCCCAAGCAACACAAAAGGTTGACATCTCTGTTTCAAATGACATCTCTTTGTAAAATATTCCTACAGGAAAGGGGATGGTCGGAGTGGACTATATAGAGTTATTTTAGCATATTTTTCACACCCTTTCGCCAAATTTCCACATGATATAAGGCATCAAAGTGTGAGTACTCTTGTTGAGTCTACTATCTATGAAGCTACTGAACCATTTACAATTGAGTACTCACTTTCAGTACCAACAAAAAATGGTGTGGAAGATAAGTTTAAAGGAAGAAGAACTAGTCTGGTGAGATGGGAAAAGTGTAAGAAGAGAATTTTGATCAAAAGGTCTGATCCACACAATCAAATAGAAACTATGTCCTTAGCAACTGATTTTGCAAAGGCGATTTCATCTGGCTTGTCGCCCGAGCATCCTGATCTTGTTGCAGGTTTATGTGAGGTGGTTAAGCTAGGGAGTATTTTAGGTTTTGATGATGATGCAGTAAATTACATGCTCCAATCCAAAAAGTTGCAACTGTTAGTAGAGGATGAAAATTTCTTGTCATCTGTTTTTCCTAAAATGAATGAAAGCTTATTTCCATCAAAACTAGCTAGAGGATTCTATGGATGTAGCTCTAGGGACACGAAAAGCATCTTGGGACCAGCTAATCCAATGAAATCAATTGGATTGTTTTTACTATATTGTCTACAATGATGGGAAACGAGCTTGTTTTTGTTTAAACAAGCAATAGCCAATATGGAAGAATCTTCATTCGAGAGTATGAAAAAGAAGTTGGTGAGGTTGTCATTTCCATTGGTAACAATAGATACAGATACAGAGTATCTTCTGAAGCTGATAGGTGATGCCCACTTCAAAATGCTGATTACTTCAGAATTTCTCAGTGGCAATGAAAATAGTGGGATGGTGCCACTGAAGCTGGATGATTTACTTGGTAGTCCTGAACTGATGGAACATTTTGTAGTAAGTGGAAAATCAGAGGAAACAACTTCATCACTTCCTTCTAGTGGCAATGGCAATGGTGATTTGGATGTAGAGATGTTGAAGTCAATTGTAGGAGCTATTGTTTTGAGCCTTTATGGGTAGCATTTATCATACGGTAATCCACTTGACAGACCTAACCATGATATTTCTGACATTGGTGTCAACATAAGGCCTTAGAGGTGTGTCACTTCAGTTGGAATCTCTTAGTGGAGCTCATCCCTTCCAATAAAGTCCTAAGGATTTACAGAATTGATACTTCTGTCTTACATAATAGCATGCGCACTGGCTCGTAATAATACTATAGAAAATATGGATATAAGTGGAAATCATATCAATTACAAATGTCCTCAAGAGTTCAGGAGTGTCCTTTAGGAAAATAAGACTTTGAAACATCCGAATATGTTAAACACTGGCATGAGTGATAAGGGTGTTTCCTAGACTGCAGCTGCTCTTTTTTCGAACCATACCCTACTATCCTTGAAACTTGAAACAAGTCCAATGGGAGGAGAAGGAATTGGTCATTTGCTCTATCCTCTTGGTAGGTTCAAACCATGCCAACCTCAAGCAAATACTTCTCTGAATTTTTTTTCCATTGGGGGACCTCAGACTAAAATGGGTAGTTTTGGTGTAAGTGCATTGGTGCAGATGATCTTCACAAACCAAAGTTTGCTAAAATTTGCTATAAATGACAACCATAGCATGGCCACAACTAATTTCATCAAAATTCTTGTAGCTCTTCAAAGAAATTCAAATTTAAAGTCCCTGTCTTTGAAGTGATGTAAAAGAGTTTGAGGAGATGTAATACTTGAATAAATTATGGATACATTGCAGGTGAATGCTTGGCTTGAAGATATTGATTTGAATGGAACTCCGCTTCAAGCCTCTAGTAAAACTGATTGTGTTCACCAACGGCTTGGACAAAATGCCAATGTCGAGCCACAGATTGATTTTCTGGAAGACATGCCCATGACAGTGCCCAAAACTGCTAGAGTTTTCCTCTGTGGACAAGAATTTGTAGGCAAGATTTATGACTTTCCCTATTCACCCTTAATCAATTTCTCATTATACACAAAGGTAAAGGAAACGATCCAATCTACTTCTATATATTGTTGAAATATTTAGTGAGGAGAATGATAATATATTATATATAATACTTAAAAACAACTATAGATAGATAGATCGATCATGCAATGACCACGAGGAAGATTATTCATTATTTGGAATCAAATAAAATATGACCTAAAAAGAGGTTTAAGCTTTTCAAAATTCATAAGAGTAAGAAAATTTTACAGTTTCTAAAATTAGATGACTTATCCTTGTTATGAATGTTATTAGGTATTCCATGATAAATTGGACAACCAAGATTGATTTTTCCAATTCAAATGACCAATATCTGCAATTTTGGCTGCAGGTAAAACAACTCTATGTAATTCCATATTGCAGAGTTTTGCTCGAGCCAAGATTCCATCAGTAGACCAAATAAAAACTCTTGTGAACCCAGTTGAACCCATCACAAGAACTCAGGGTATCAAAATCAAGTTCCTGGAAGATGATGATACTAGAATCTCAATTTGGGACCTTGCGGGTCAGTATGAGTTCCATGCTTTTCGTGATCTCATGTTCCCTGGTCCCGGGAGGCCATCCTTCTTTCTCATAATTTGCAGCCTGTTCAAAAAACTAGACAACGGACAACCCAAAAAGATTCAAGAACTTGGAAGAAGATATAGTATATTGGCTACCATTTATTGTTTCCAATTCCAGAAGATAAAAATCCTTTCTCACTCATGTCACAGTTTTTTTCTCTCATAGTGATAAAACTTTTGAAAGTTCAGAATTGCACTTTTCAGAGGTCTAATGAGTTTACAGGCTTAGGGATCGTTTCATTGGCTTTGTTGAATTATCCCCAACTATATATACAGTGGATGCAAGGTCATCTGTTTCAATGAATAAGGTTGCTCATCATGTGCAGCAAACAACCAAAACAATTTTAGAAAGGGTTCCCAAAATTGACCGAGTATGCGATGACTTAAGAGTGTTGTTGTTCAATTGGAAATCTGAGCATTCCAACCCAGTTATGAGATGGGAAGAGTTTTCCCAACTATGTGAAATGAAGATTCTAGCACTGAGAATACAATCTCTCTATGATGACCCCACAAAGGTTGAAGAGAGGTGAAGAGCCATAGCATGCTCTTTGCATAAAGCTGGAGAAATGATCTATTTTCAAGAGCTTGATTTCATCTTAGTGAACTGTGAGTGGTTTTGTGAGGAAGTACTTGGACGTCTAGTAAAATTGAACAACAAAAGTCAATCTACGTTGGATTGACAACAAAGGGGCTTTATTACTAGAAAAGAGTTGGAGGTGATTTTAAGAGAATCATTACAGGGTTTAGTACCTGGATTTGGTCCCAGAATTTTTGAGAATGTGCACCCAAGTGACCTTGTGAGAATGATATTGAAACTAGAACTCTGTTATGAACAAGATCCTGGCAATCAAAATTTGAAGCTTTTCATACCTGCAATACTGGAGTAAGGTCGGTACAAGCCACAAACATGGTAGCTAGGTGGATCGGGCTACATCTACATTGGCTGCCATTTTGAGTGCAATGATTCAAATCACACTTCTGGATTCTTCCCAAGGTTGCAAGTATGACCCTTTGATTTTAATATTTAAAAATACAGAAAGAAAATAATAAAACTAGAGTCTCTTTTATCTCTGAGAAGAATAGGAGACACCACTGATTTATTCTAGATATCAGAGATCTCATGTCCTGTTTATTGCTCAATCAGATATAGAGTTGAAGTCAGATATCATATTCCCTGGGGTGTAAGGCATAATATGTTAGATTCACCCACTTATGCATTTAAGGAAAATTGATTCAGGATTGTAAGAAAGAGCTTCTACTTGAAGATTGTGAGCCATTATGTAATCCCTCCCCCATGTCTATCCATCTATCTATCTCCCCAAGGAACTTCCTGACTATTACATGCAAATGGGGATACAATGCTTGTGTCTCCAACACATCCCTTTATTCATGGAAGGCATGGAATATGAGGAATGAATCAAGGAACAAAATGAATTCTTCCATATGGTTCGCTCTAATTATCCAACAATGCTTTAATCACCAGTTTGGAATCTCTCTGGATAATCAACTCTCAAATCTCTCTTTGTAAAGAAATATTTAAGCCTCTTAGAACTGTCTTGAATTATCCTTCATCATAGGGACTACATTCTAGGACTTCCATATTTGAAATAGAAAAACTATTCGAGAAATTTCATAGATGGATACTTGTGCCAATAACCAGGTATTTTCCTTTATTTCCCTATGAAAATGGAATCTCTAGAAATCCAACAGGATATCATCTGGATCAGATTCCATCAACAAATACTTGGAATGAACCATAAAATCCTTCAATGGAATGAAGAAAATAGAACCAAATACATACTTTTTTCTAGGAGTTATGGCTTGTCCACACTCTCCACCCCTCTTTTAATGCACTTTAATGAAACTTATCAACTAGTTACTAGCCCACAATTGGTTCTTCTCCACTCTCTGCACTCTCTGGATCTCATCTTTGAAAAATTACCTTGTCTCTGGTTTATCCGAATTGACTTTACAACGAATATTGGTAGGGAGGAAAATAAAACTTTTCATACTTTTTTCATTTTATTGTGAAAGGATAGTCATTTAATTTGTCACAATCGACCAAAAATGATTAGGATTTCTCTCTAGGCAAAAAGGTTTTAGGTTACAAATGCAACTCTATGGTTTCCATGAGCCAAACCTTCCTAGTGAACCAACAGAAACTAAGTAAATGACTCAAATCTTGGAATTTACAAATTTAAATTGGTTACACCTCAAAGAACCATGGAACCCACAGGGAAACAAATTGTTTGTTTGGAAAGTTTCTGATATAGCAAAACTCAAAGAAAACATGCCTCACTAGGAGAAATTTAGAGAAATGAAAATCATAATTGATTTGGTAGTTTGTAATCAATATTGGTGTCCAACAGCTGGGATTGCTTAAAATTCAAACCCAAAGGAATGTTGTATTCATCACAATTGGCATGTATTCTCCAAATTAACTTGTTAGTGGTTGGAGAGACGAGGATATAGAAATAGTTGAGGATGGTTAGAAGATTTATAGAAGAATAGTGCAAGCTCACATTCAAGAAATTCAATTAAGAACCCTTTTTCTATTTGCAATCCATACTAGCATTACATGTAGATGCATAATGGGAAATTCCTTCCCTATAAATGATACCAAAATACCACCAAGTTGTCCAGACTCCGTATCTCCATTACAGTATATTACATAGAGTAGATATGAACAAATCTCAAGCCTTAAATTAGTTGACCAGGCATGAATATCCATCAGTAGCTTAGCTTACATAATCTCTACTACCTTCGAGACATAAGGTCCAAATGGTAGTTTCTTTAGTTATCAGATCCCACAATAGTGTTGTTGTTTCTACCAAGCATGGAATTTGAAACTTGCATTAGGAAATTTCTTCACTTTGGCATCAGACTGCGAGATTATATCCGAAGTTGCCCCTACCTACCATCCATTTTTTCTCACCTCTGGTTTTGTTGTTCTGCTATCTTGTTTTTTCAGTTCCATAGAAGAGTGTCCATCATTGAAGAATGAGTGGAGTGAGATACAAGGAACAAAAAAAAATTCCCTGTTATTGATTATGAAACTGGATATCATTCCTAACAATTAATTCCTTTTGATATAGTTGATATCTATATCTAATAATTTGATCTGCACCTTATCTCATTTTCATGCCCACCTTTTTTATCTGTCACGGGTGCACCTCTACAACAAAATCTTGGTGTCAGGTAACATAGAGAGTGCCACTTACAAACTTGAGAAGAACCTCATCTCAATAGTCATCAATGGCATTGACATCCGAGTTGAACTCGGAACGAAATGGGATACTATATCGATATACTAGATTGCTCATCACAAGACCTCAGTGAAACTCTTAAAGTTTTGAACCAGGTTATTGTTGAAAGAATTATAAGACTATGTGTGTCATATGTAGGTTGCCAAGGGGTACTATTAGTTAAGGGTATTTTAAGGCCACAATGTGTGCAGGACCTCGTACCACTGAAGTAAAAGAAGGGCCATTTTTTTCTGGTGGAGTATCTAAAGCAAGAGCTACTCTCAGTTCCAATAGACAACATATATAACTATCGACATACCTGGAATGTTGTTGCTGAAGGAAGGTCTATCAGCTTAGTGGCCGGATTCGACTACGTAAGGGACTTGCTTGGAGAGGAATAATTTAGGGATGTATTATAAAGACGATATCACAATATTTACAGGCTTGTTGTTGAGATGGATGTCCCATCAAATAACGACATCCCCGATTCCCAAGGTGCTCGGAATGATGATGATGATGATGAAGAAAATGAAGATGGGTATGTGTCTCCTACCATTTTTGGGATAGAAAAGGGGTTTGAGAAGGTATTGGAGAGACTTAAGATTATTGAGAGGGACCTTCAGGTCATCAAGCAAGAAATTCAAGGATTGAGGTATTATGAGAAAAATCTTCTAATGGAAAATTAAAAATTTTGATCAACTTCTCAGTTCAACTGGAAGAGAGAAAAGTCCCACACATGTTTTATTTTGTTAGAGCAGACAGTGGATTTGCAAAAATGTTGGTGACAGACATTATTTTTGGCACGACTGCACTGCAATTACATCTGTTATGTGAATACAGGCATGAATTACATGTTGTTGATGGCCAACTTGGGTGAAATCTAATGAAAGTCAACAATAGAACAATGCAGAGCATCCTTCCATATCTTAACGGGTTCATGAAAATCCCATAAGGAATGAGTATACTGCACATGGACATTAATACATGGGATGCATTGGGAAATTTGAATATGGACTTCAATACAGAGGATATATAGGGCGCACTGAATATGGAGCCTAGACAGTAACACTGAGAATTTAAACCGGGAAACCTTTGGGCACATTGAATAGAGACATTATTACAGATCATTTAAACCAGGAGTATGCATCTAGGTTGCTAAGCAGAGTTCAAACAAAAATGACTATGGAATCTGAGATATGAAACCTTAAGGACCATATCAAACCAGAGGCCATATAGGTTTGCCATGTGCTGGTTATAATCAAATAATAACACAACCAAAAAACTCGACTGATGAAACCAAGCCATTAGCCAATCACAACAAATCCAAATATGCTAATGGCCAACAAATACTACCGGTGAGATTGAGAATTGAAGGAAGAATTTTGGCTTCCAAGGATGTGATTTGACCCCACATGCACCTTTCTTCCTCTCGCGTGCATTGCTGGAAGAATGAACAAATCCATCAGAAAAATACCCATCCTGATCTATAGATCCACATTCGCTTGTCCCAGAATAGTGATTGACATTGTAAAGTGAATGGTAATGGATGAGATTTCCCATACTAGGGCTCTTTCTCATGTCGGCCATGCCATCGTCTGTAGCAATGAGCATGACCCCAAAAAGTTATTAGTGAAAATTGCTTTCTTATATCTCCATATTTTTCCTTTCACAATTTCGAATAATGGAAGCTTCTTTGATCTCTTCAAAGCTGTTAGGCCAGGGTAACTCCAAAATGGGCAGAAGAAAACTGACTTACTATTTCATTAGATAACTATTGTTTATATACATAAAATGGACGGATCAGTTCATCTTCTTGATGACTGTTCATGTTCCTGTTTACCCAACCGTTGAAGATTAGGTGTGAACATTCCCCCCCTTAATCTGAAGGGGTGTTGGTGAGTCCAAGCATCATTCTGAATCTTTCAAGCTTTTCTCTTCCAAGCGCTTTGGTGAAGATGTCTGCAATTTGCTCATTTGTGGAACAATGACGGAGATGGATTGTTTTGGCCTCAACATGATGTCGGATTAGATGATATTTAGTATTGATGTGCTTAGTGCGATCATGGAACTTAGGGTTCTTGGCCAACTTTATTGTAGAGGTGTTATCAATCATGAGTGGAGTTGATTGTACTTGTTTTACCTGCAAATCTTCAAGAATTTTCCTGAGCCACACAATTTCTTTCGTTGCTTCAGCTGCTGCCACGTATTCTGCTTCTGTTGTGGAGTCTGCTGGAACTGATTGTTTGCGTGATCTCCAGGAGACGGCTCCTGATCCAAGACTCATAGCATATCCTGAAGTAGATACCCCAGTTTCTTTGTCTCCATCGAAGTCTGAATCAGAGTATCCAATCAAGCTGAAGTCGTCCACCTGTGTATACTTGGTTCCAAGGTTTTGAGTTCCCTTCAAGTACCTTAGAACTCTTTTTGCAGCAGACCAATGTCCCTCACAAGGCTTTTGCATAAACCTGGAGAGGATTCCAACAACAAATGAAATGTCTGGTCTGGTAGTAGTGAGGTAGATGAGACTTCCTACAAGCTGTCTATACTTTGTTGCATCCTCAAATTCCTTTCCTTCAATAGATATGAGCTTCAAGTTTTGTTCCATTAGAGTAGAAAGAGGATTGCACTCTGTCATGCCAAATCTGTTTAACAAATCTCCAATGTATTTCTTTTGAGAAAGAAATATGGATTTTGGATGTTGGGTTACTTCAATGCCAAGATAGTAATGAACATAGCCCAAATCAGTCATTTTAAAACTTTTTCCTAATTCTTTCTTTATGGATGCAATATAGCTTTCATTGTTCCCTGTCATTAAAAGATCATCTACATATACCACAAGATATACAACTGTTTTTCCAACTTTCTTGACAAATAAAGTTGCATCATCAAGATCAAAATGTTTGAAGTTGAGTTTCAGAAGATGCTCAGTTAGTTTTTCATACCAGGCTCGTGGTGCTTGTTTGAGGCCATACAAGGACTTCACAAGTTTGCATACTTTATGTTCATGTCCTTTCACAGCAAATCCTTCAGGCTGGGACATAAAAACATTCTCTTTTAGATCTCCATTCAAGAACGCAATTTTTACATCCATTTGATGGACTTTCCAACCGTTCTGGGCAGCTAGTGCAAAGAGTGTTCGGATGGTGGCCCATTTTGCTGTGGGGGAAAAAGCTTCCTCATAATCGACCCCTTCCTTCTGTGCAAAACCTTTTGCCACAAGCCTAGCTTTGTGCTTGTCAAGTGAGCCATCAACTTTGTACTTGTTCTTGTAGACCCACTTGCAGCCAATTGGTTTGGTTCCAAATGGAGGATCAACCAGCTTCCAAGTGCCATTCTTAATGAGGGCATCATACTCCTTCTGCATCGCTTCTTTCCATTCATCATGAGAAGCAGCTTCTTTGAAGGAAGTTGGTTCAAAATCTCTAAACAAGTTCAATTCACAATCATAAGTAACATCCATATCAACAGGTGAATTAGAGTTATCTACATCACCTCCATCTTGTCGGTTTGTATTTCTGGTTCCTGTTTTTCCAATTTCATCAGGATGAACACTTTCAAGTGTCTTTGTCAGCCACTTTGGGGGACCTTTCTGAGATGGTCCAGGCTGCTCTGTTGATTGAGTTGGGACTGAATCAAGATTGAGTCTCCCAATTCTATCAATTACATCACTTAAAGGATCATCCAGTGTTGGAGTTTCATGCAAGGGAGATTGTCCTTCAGAAGAAGATTCCACATGTTGATCTAGTATAGGAATCCCCCCTTCAAGATGTGGAATCTGATTATCAAACTCTTGAAATGATTTTGTTTTTGTGAATCTATCCAAGCGATCAAGTTGCCGCTCAACAACACTGTCAGATTTGGATGATTCAATAAAAATGACATCTCTAGATACAACAAACTTTTTATTTACTTCATCATAGAGACGGTATGCTTTAGAGGTGTTTGAATACCCCAAGAAGATACACTTACGACTTCTAGCACCAAGTTTGTTTCTATGTACCTTTGGTATTAAAGCATAACAGGTGGAACAAAAAATCCTGAGATGTTTTACCGAAGGAACATGTCCATACCACAATTCATAAGGAGTCTTGTTTCTTATAGCACTAGATGGACATCTATTCTTTATATATGCAGCACATAGAACAGCATCAGCCCAAAACATTATCTTTACATTTTTGAAGAAAAGCATGGATCGTACCATATTCAAAATTGTTCTATTCATTCTTTCTGCTACACCATTCTGTTGGGGATTATAAGGTACAGTTGTTTGATGTTTGACCCCATGTTGGCGAAGATAGTTTTCAAATTCATTTGATGTATATTCTTTTCCATTATCAATGCGAATAGACCCAATATGAGATTGTGCATCATTTTCAATCCACTTATGAAAATTCTTGAATGTTTGAAAAGCATCAGATTTGTTCTTCAATAAATAAACCCAACACATTCTGGTGTAATCATCAATAAATGTCATGATATATTTATTTCCATTTGCAGAAGGAATGGGAATTGGACCACATAAATCTGAATGAATGAGTTCAAGCTTCCTATGTGCTCTTGAATGTGAGTCATGAAAATACTGTTTGCTATGCTTTCCTAGAATGCAAGCATCACAATGCTTATGTTTTCTAGGAATTGTAGGCAAACCAGCAACACCATTTTTCTTCAACAAGCAGAGACTATCATAGTATAAATGTCCAAATCTAGCATGCCATAATAAACTTGACGGAAGTGTACCTTCTTCATGATGATAAATATATGAGAAATGTTGTGCATGAGCAGAGGTTCCTTGCAGTTTAAGAAGTCTTTCTTCTTCTATACCCCTCATGACAAGTGAGTGGTCAGATGCCTTTCTTACCTCAATGTTTCCATCAAACATATGAATGGAGTGACCTTGCTGGCAGATGTGGACCAGGGACAATAAGTTTCTCTTGAGCTGTGGGAGATATAGAACATGATCCAGAAGAAAGTCTGGAAGACCAGGAAGTTTAAGCCTGATTGTGCCAAGCCCCGATGGCTTGATTTTTGACTGATCTGCAAAGTATACTGCTCCATCAACATTGTCAGTGAAATCTTAAAAAAAATCTTTCCTATGAGTCATATGACAGGTTGCTCCTGAATCAAGCAACCAATCATTTTTCGAAGAGGCAAGTGAAGCATTAAACAAATCTTCATTTACTCCAATGTTACATTGTGCCTCAATATAGTGAGCGGATTCAGTTGCTTTACCTTTGTCTGTGTCATCAGTTTTACCTTTCTTCTGGTTTCTTCTCTGCTCAATTTTGTCCCATGGTAGTTTGTATGTAGAAGCATCATGTGATCCATTTCGTTTGCAGCGAATGAAATGCAGATCTGCCTTTTCTCCTTGAGAATGCCTACCTCCCTGCCTCTGAAGTATCTTCCTCTTCCTCTTCGTCCACCTCTTCCTCTTGTAGAATCTTGAGCAGGATGATTTTCTTTATGAGCAAGGCAAACAGTCTCTTCAAAAGATTCAGGGACTATCTTCTTTCCAAAGGCTTTCTCTTTTCAGCAAACTTTTTCACAAGAGAGTCAAAGGTTATATCTTTAAGATTTCCATTTTCTTGTAATGACTCAAGATAATTGGAGTAGGTAGGATAGAGTGCTTTGAGAAAGGCAATAAGAGAGATATCCAGCTCAACCTTAGTGGATTTAATATCATGCATTATAGACTTTATTTCAGATGCAAGAGCAAGAGGATCATTATTTTTCAGTTCAAGAGTGAAGAGTTTAATCATGAGCTGAACAACTTCAAGTGCAGAATGTGAATCATAGAGTTCTTTCAGCTTTTGTAAAGCTTCAAAGGCAGTGGAATAGGATGAAATATGACAACTTACTTCTTCATTTACAGATGTTGCGATCAATGCATAGGCTTTGTTGTTCTTGTTTTCCCAAATGACAAGTTCTTTATCTGATGTAGGCTGCACAGGGTCTTTGTCTTCTTCTCCGACACACACTCCCTTCCACAACTCATTATAGATGAGGGTGTGTTTTACCATCCGGGACCATTCAGGATAGTTCTCCTTGCCAGTGAGAACTATTCCTACCATAGAAATGATTGAATGCATTCTGTAAAAGAATGTCTCTGCTAAAAAAAAACTTCTGTTGATAAAAAAACTTCTGCTGAAAAAATCCTTATGCCACAGCCTTATGCACTTTATTTTCTTCTAACGTTTGATAGAAGCATCAGCATTTCTTATATCACTGCAATATTACTATGTTTTGAAAAATGCGCAATGGATCACTTCAATATATCACTTCATTCTATTAATATATCACTTCAATATATCAATATATTATGCAATTGAAAAAAATGCGCAAGGGATATATCACTTCAATATATATATCAATGCAAAACGCATAAGGGATATATTACTTCAATATATATTACTTCAATATATATCAATGCAAAACTATTATGAAAGCAGCGCAATATATAAAACTTTTGAATGATACTGCGCGTTTTAATCTTCACAGTCTTCACTGTTACAGCACATTGAGTCTCTGGCTGGGGATCACATCAAATCAAGCAACTACCACCACTGAAGCTTAAAAAAAAAATAGCCATAGATTCGTTACATTAGGCACTAAAACAATACCAAACAATGATTCAAAAATTGCTCCAACGTGCTCTCTTAATACCGCTCCAAAGATGGTATCAAGTTTCCGCGACAAGTCGGCTCCAACAACGCCAAGAGTGCATGCAAAAAGATGGTTTCAAAGATCTCCAAACTGAAGATAATGGATTGACTAAATGCGTCCAAAAGTTGCTTCAACAGATCGGTTCAGAAACATGACGACCTAGTAGCAGTTGTCGCTATTTGGAAACGCCTTTGTGCATGAATATAACGGAGTTTCACACAGTCTTTCTTCCTTGCGCCTCAGGACGAGGGCTACTTTGTTTTAAACGTTGTATTCAGGTACTTGGACGAGCCAGAGCAAGAAACAAAATGGCTTGTGGCAATTCCGAATCACCCAAGGAGGAGAATCTCCAAACTCCCAAGCCTGAGGGCTGCAGAAGCATTGGCGAACAAGAAGAGAAGAAGCCCAAGAGAAAACGAAAGAAGCCGGCTAAGGAAGAGGAAGCCCGTGTTTCAATTAAGTCGAAGGCGAAAGCTTCTGAAGGCGATTCTGACACGAAGCCGAAACGAGAGAAAAAGGTTTACATTCTCCCTGGACAGAAATACGATCCCCCACCAGAGACAACTAGCATATTTGTTAATGGCATCCCGGAACAGACTTCCAAGGTTCCTGCTCCTGGCGGCGATAAATGATAAGATTATCTCACTAGACTATAGTGACTATACAGCAGAGATAAATACTGTGGACTCTCAGGCGTATTGAATGGAAAAGATGGAATTTCACACAGTCGATGTATTTAGATACTATGGTAGCGGGATTCTTCGGACAGCAAGAAAGACTTGCTTGGAAAAGTTTACTCCGCAGATGGGCAGGACAATCAATGAGAGGCAGCAGTGGAGAGGCAGCGAAACGGATGAAACGTAGGACAATCAATGACTGTTAACCTATGCTCAGAGAATTAATGACCCGCAGGATAGAGGCAGCGCTCATGACAGAGCAGTGCTCAGGACAAAGGAGCGCTTAGGACAGAGATAAGGGAGTTACAAGGAATCTGGGACCTGCGCTCTGATACCATGTCAGGCCAGGGTAACTCCAAAATGGGCAGAAGAAAACTGACTTACTATTTCATTAGATAACTATTATTTATATACATAAAATGGACGGATCAGTTCATCTTCTTGATGACTGTTCACGTTCCTGTTTACCCAACCGTTGAAGATTAGGTGTGAAAAAAAGCCTTCCATGAACCCTCAACAAAAAATACCCCCTTTCACAGCGTCTCACAATACAGGTCACCCATACCAAATCCACCCCTGTATTTTGTATGGTAGGCATTCCTCACGGCCCCAGCTGCTACGAAGCATGCCTCAAAATCAAGAACGTTATCCAGAAAATAAAGAATAATATGATTTCCCATGTACGAAATCCACCAGGTTTGAGAACGCTTCCGCAGCACAGGCACCTGGTGAAGGGCATGAAAAGAACCTGGCTCACGAAAAGAAATAGAAATGCCCCGACCCCATACCAAGTAGAAATTTCTGAATTTTACGCAAGTAGATATTTATTCTTCTTTCTAAAATTGTTTTATTTATCAGGAATCTCACTCTTTTGATTTGTTCCATTTAATGATATGGGTAAATTGATGGCCCTCCATGTATGCTTATGGAATTATAGTCATGCAACGAAAAATGATTTCCAGGTATATAAACCCTACCTTTGCAATTCACTTGTAGACTTCTGGGTTGTAATACCCACAAAGGATGAGATAAAAAATGTAAGAATTCAATAAATAAAAGCTATTGGAAGGAAAACTCCTTTTCGAGCAATAGCAGTTTCAACAGCGTTGACATTTATGGTTTCTACAAGGGCAATCACTGGCTAGCCTACTATCCAAAAGGCACACAACATTAAACTAATATAAACTGAAACCCATCCGCAAACTATTCAAGAAACCCAACAAAAAGAATAGTGACCAAACTAAGTAGATAAAATAAAAAAACCAAAACAGAAAAAAAAGAACCTATAATTTTTTTTAAACATCCCATTACAGCGAGAAATAATACCCATGTTTCTCTGCTAGCCATGGTTCTATGTGTTGCAGCTTGACTGTCACCGTGGTTACTACCCATAATCTATACTAGCTAGGGTTAGCATATATCCATTGTCACCATGGTTACTACCCATAATCTATACTAGTTAGGGTTAGCATATATCCATTGCATTCTTCAAGCACACGCTAGCCAATATATATTTCACAAAAGATGAAAACAAAGGAATAACGATGGAGGAAAAAATGCGGCACCCTCCTCTCCTTTATTCTTTTCTAAGAAATCACCACGCTTCTGTTCCACCATCAATCACCTTACTCTTTGAAAACGAAGCAACACTGAAGGGTAAATTTCAGTGAGGTAATTCAATCAAGAAGATATTCCTCCAATTTTCCCACCTCAATCTCGATTCTTCCTCTTCCTGCGTTTTGAATTTTTTCATTCATTCCATGCGATGTGATGTGTCTTGTATGAAGTTTTATTTTCTCTCATTGTTCTTCATTTTAGGGATTCTAATTTTCGATATTGATGTATCTCTTTTGCATATATCTTGATCCTAGGTCTATCCAAACATAAATATACAATAATACAAAATAGAAAATGGGTTTTTTTAATCTTTGGGATCCACACAAAAGAAAAGTAAAAACTAAAAATATACCATAATGTAAAATATGGCGAAGGTTTGTGATAAAAAATGGGAAAATGGTTTTTTTAATTTTTGGCATCAAGAAGATGTGAGTAATGTAATGCTATAAAATAGAAATTTTAAATAAAATTTTAAATTTTGGAAATTTGGTTTAATAATAAATTACAATAAGATTCATATGCATTTTTATTTATTTATTTGAATAATGAGATGGTAAGGTAAGAGATTTAATATAGTGTTAGAGTTGGATGTGGGGTACATAATATTTTTTTTTAATTAACCAAGTATTTTAATAAAAATAACAACATGTCAACAGGAGAGGCAAGTTCAACTAGTTGTATCAATTTCGTTGGGCATTTTTCTAGACATGTGCTAGCAAGTGCTCAGTTTAAATCCCACTATGTTTGATGTATTATTGTATGTCAATGAGTTTATTGGGGATGTCATCCATGGATGTGGAGAAGCATCCTTTAGGTTTCCTACCTGATTTTTCCTTGAAAAAAGATAAAATAAAAGGAGAACATGTCTTTACTGTTAATACTAAACCAAGATCTTAAGATGAGAGGCTCTCTAGATAAGAAATAATATCTACCAAAAATCTCATAATAGGTCGAACAAGAGATAATAAAATGTGAATCAATTTCAAGGTTCCTATTCAATAACTTTCATATACATTAGCCATAATTTATTGATGGTCAATCTTCATTCTTAATTTGCAACAACAAACCCTAGATTGCACACAATGAATCTGAATGTTGTGAGAGTTGCTCAAGACAATTCAGGGTTTGTTGTCATCGCATTGAACTTGAGGGCACTAAGCTTGTGGAAAAACAAGACCATTACAGTAAATGCCAAGTGAGAGAGGCCTTTGAGAATATTAAACACCCTAATAATCTTGATAGAGATAGAGGGTTACAGATAAGGGTTACTTGGATTCCCTTAACCCACCAACATAGAGATCAACTTTAATAAAGCCAACATGAAAAAGAACTTGGATATCAAGGATTTTTTTTCTAGACTAAGTTAGTCATTTTCAATTGTATCACTTATTAGCTAGTAATATATTTTAACTTGAGACTAAATTAGTCATTTATGTTAGTCATTTTTAGTTGGGTAGCTTAAGATTTCTCATTTTTTGTAGTATTTCTCTTGGAAAAGCTATGGTGGATATTTTATGGTAGTATTTCTCTTACCTTACCTTACTATGGTTATTCAAGTGCTTCTTCCTATCCACCAAATCTGTCCAATCTAAACACCTGTTTCAAATTTCTTCCATTTCCTAGCTCACTAGGTTCTAGCAGCCCTAGTTTACTAGTCAGCTCCCTGTCTGAACGGATATGGTTGTGGTTCCAAATGGAGCAAAAGGTTCAAATAGAGTGAATTGTCCTTTTAGGGTTTACCTTATCTAGAGAGTGACCTAGGTTCGTCCCTATCCATGGAGTTTCCCGCCTTTGTAGTCGAGCTGCCAGTGAATGGGTCCGCAAGGGGACCGATTCGTATCAAGGAGGTTACTTGACTTTGTGTCCTTGTTATCAGGGGAGCTAGAGTCTTAGGAGTCAAGTGCAATGTTAGAGTTCATTTGAAGTGATTCCTGTGGGTGTTGGTGTTGGTAGATTAGGCTTTGGTTGATTAAGCAACATCTGATTGACTATTTTCCTTTTGCTCATAGCTCACTGCGAAGGATCCATGATGAGTGTCGAATATGAAAATTTATTATAGGAAAGTGTAAAGTCGAATTGGTATAGAGTGGATTGGGAAACTGTGGAGTATTGGTGGAAAGGCTCTAGTATGGGTATAGATCTCTAAGATCAATGGATAAACCACGGGCTATGCCTCTCTTTATGCTGCTTTCTCTGCTATTTCTCCCCTTGCTAGTCATAAAACCGCCTATTCCTGCCCATTTTCTCTTGTTTCCCTATTCCGTTTTCCCTTTTTTCCCCATGTCGAGCATATCTTTGGTTGGACCAAGACACTGAAAAGGGACGGGCTTATCGATCAAAGAGAGAGTAAGGGCATGGCTCAGATCGAATGATAGGATTTAGACATACACACACACGAGGAGATCTCTAGCATTTCACACACAAAGAGATGTGGTAGGTAGGACTCACCAAGGTAAACAATAGCTGAGCCAGCCTGATAGTTTGTAGCAGTGCTAGTTTCATATCCTCTTGATTCATCACAAGTAGGAGGAAGGCCAACAAAGGTGAGAAATGGAGAAGTAGTCTGCTACCCAGTGATAGATCGATAATATTGACCATTTGCAAAACCAAATGCAAATACAGGTGTAGATCGAGTTGTGGATTAGTGGACCCTATTTACCTAGAAGCAGTTATATATCCAATTACAGGTATAGAGCCATCACCTTCACCTCGCTTAGATCCATATCCAGTAGCCCAACTAGTTTGACCCTATTGGAGAGAAAGCCCTAGAGCTAGGACTAGGATAACCACCTCATGAGGCATCCCTTCCAGATCGATAGGAAGCAGATTGAGTAGCAGGAGAATCCCTAGCACCTCTAAGGCATCCCTACCAATTTCATTTCGAGAGTCATTAGTAGGCTCAAAGGCAAGAGAAATTTACATGGCTTAACCATTTCAAGGGGTTGAACCGAAAGAATCGATAGGATCAAAAGTTGAACCAACTACTGAATCAACTACAACATTAATAGATGAAACAACTGTTGATCTCGGTGTTGGGTAAACTGTTGGATCACCTTAATAGGGACGTCATAAACTATCCCATCAACAGAATCTACTGAATCCACTATTGTTGCTAGGCCTACTCAAATTATTGCTGCTGCCTAAAGGTAGTTGGCTGGTGGCTTGGATTTAAGGCTTGGCCACTTGCTTGGCTTAGACTTAAGGCTTTCTCGCTTGCTATGGGTTTGCATGATATTTGGCTTGTTCCATATATGGATCTGTCTTATGAAATGGATCTCGATCACGAGGGTCAAAATACTGATATCGATCATGAAGGTATGAATCTGTATCTCGATATGGTTATTCAATAAGTGAAACAATTGGGTAAACGCTAAGGTAAGATTTTGCGGATAGGTAAGGTAAGAGATTTAATATAGTGTTAGAGTTGGATGTGGGGTACATAATAATTTTTTTAATTAACCAAGTATTTTAATAAAAATAACAACATGTCAACAGGAGAGGCAAGTTCAACTAGTTGTATCAATTTCATTGGGAATTTGGCTAGATATGTGCTAGCAAGTGCTCAGTTTAAATCCCACTATGTTTGATGTATTATTTTATGTCAATGAGTTTATTGGGGATGTCATCCATGGATGTGGGGAAGCATCCTTTAGGTTTCCTACCTAGTTTTTCCTTGAAAAAAGATAAAATAAAAGGACAACATGTATTTAGTATTAATACTAAACCAATATCTTAAGATGTGAGGATCTCTAAATAAGAAATAATATCTACCAAAAATCTCATAATAGGCTGAAAAAGAGACAATAAAATGTGAATCAATTTCAAGGTTCATATTCAATAACTTTCATATACATTATTCATAATTTATTGATGATCAATCTTCATTCTTAATTTGCAACAACAAACCCTAGATTGCACACAATGAAACTAAATGTTGTGAGAGTTGCTCAAGACAATTTAGGGTTTGTTGTCATCACGTTGAACTTGAGAGCACTAAGCTTGTGGCAAAAGAAGACCATTATAATAAATGCCAAGTGAGAGAGGCCTTTGACAATATTAAGCACCCTAATAATCTTGATAGAGATAGAGGGTTATAGATAAGGGTTACTTGGATTCCCTTAATCCACCAACAAAGAGATCAAATTTAGTAAAGCCAACATGAAAAAGAACTAGGATATCAAGGATTTTTGTTTCTAGACTAAATTAGTCATTTACATTAGTCATTGTCAATTGTATTACTTATTAGCTAGTCATATATTTTAACTTAGACTAAATTAGTCATTTATGTTAGTTGTTTTTAGTTGGGTAGCTTAAGATTTCTCATTTTTGGTAGTATTTCACTTGGAAAAGCTATTGTGACTAACTTTTTTAGTCACCTAGTCACTAATTTCCCATTCTATACTAGTGGATGGATGGTATAAAAGAAAAAATTAAAGGCAACATGGAAGATTTGAAGACAGATTTGACAAAGTTGCTATAAGAAATGATTACTAATGCTGAAAAGTTAGTAAAGAAAACTCATGATGAGAACAAAAGAAATGTTAATCATGATTTCATGGACTCTAACGTTGGATTGAAGACCCACCATGTTCCAAAGATAAACATGAGGAAGTTTGATGGAAAGGATCCCGTAACATGGATACTACAGATGGAGCAATATTTCGATCTCCATAATGTGAAAAACACACAAAAGGTACGCATTGCAACTTTATATTTGGAACGAAATCAGTTTGCATGGTATCGATAGCTTTTCTCTCATAAAAAAAAATTGTCACTTGGGAAATTTTTACGAAATAAATGATAGCACATTATGAGGATACAAAAAGCAACACCTTTTATAGGCAATTGATAAACCTCAAACAAAAGGGTTCAATGATGGGGCACATTAAGGACTTCCAAAAATTGAATATAAGGGTAAAAGATATTCCAGAGGAGCATAGGATTGATGTGTTCATAGGGACTTTAAAGGATAGCATCCAACATGAGGTTCGCCTTTGGGAACCTGATTCATTGGATAAAGCATTCAAGTTGGCAAGAAAAATGGAAAGCAAAATTATGGCAACAAGGAAGCCTACCACTCACAACTATAAAGGTGGAAGTGTTGTTTCCCCTAGCCTTCCACAACCTACAAGGTTGACACCTCAACAATTGGAAGAAAAAAGAGCAAAAGGGCTTTTTTACAGTTGTGATATCAAATACACTAAAGCTCATAAGTGTGTTGAGAATAATTAATTTACATATATTGTGAAAAGGAGAAAGAAAAATAACAAGAAACATTAAAAGAAGAGGATATACACCTGGAACAAACCATAGAGAAATAAGAAACGGATCTTGCCATATCTTGTAATGCATTGGCCAGAATTACCACTCCTCAAACTATCAAGATAAAAGGACATATCAAGAAGAAAAGGGTAATAGTATTGATTGATTCGTGCAATAGCCATAATTTTATCCATTGTAAGATAGCTGAGGAATTGAATTTCTTCCTATATCCAGCACCATAGTGTCAAGTGATGGTTGCAAGTGGAGGAACCATAAATTGATTTGGAAAGTTCCATAATATAAAGCTATCCATGGGAGAATATGTATTGAATAGCCCAACGCTTTCCATTCCAATGGGTGGTGCTGATGTTGTATTAGGATTCCAATGGCTACAATCCTTGGATACAATAGCTTTTAATTTTCAAGAACTTTTCATGAATTTTTTTTCAGAAGGAATGGAATTTGAATTAAAGGGTATTTTAGGGAAATTGAGAAAGATAATCAACTCTAACGTAATGACAAAGCTTCTAAATAAATAACAACGAGGCATAATTGCACAATTATGTTCCCTAGAGCATCCCACATCAAAATCATCTATTTCTCCAGATCTCCAAAAAGTATTAGACAATCATTCTGTTGATGGTGTTGGACCCGCCAACATGTAAGGGGATCTCCCCAATAAGAAGTCCCAATTAGACCTCACACCATTTGGTGTAAGAGTCTCAGTAGTGGGTCGTACGGTAATGATTTGACTATGATTTCACACAGAGGCAAGTAAGATGTCTCTGTTGGTAGTCAGGGTGTGACAGTTGCAGCAAGCCAAGGAAGGTGGATGAGAGGTTCAAACACAAGGGGGTTGAGATGAGTGTGCCCCTTGGAAACCTGTGATAGCATGGAGTTAAGAAAGGAACACATGAGAAAAGATGCATCACAACATGGAATGCAAGTTATCTAGCAATCCAAAGTGATGGTTAAACCAACATCATGTTTCAGAAAGATTAATACATACATACACAAAAAAGTCCATACATGCGTGCGTAAGCAAACAAATACATATATCATTTGGAGTAAACTAGATAACATAGAATAAAATACAACATATGCATGAAACGTGTTGGCCCTGTTATATTAATAAGTGTAAGTTCCAGTCATACCATACATCCATGTCTAACCATTAGTTCCGACAGCGGAACGTTACAGCCACAACCACCTGCTCCTTCAAAGAGATATACTAGCTTTGTGCAGTGGAGAGGCCAAGGCTCACTATAATATTGTCCAAGTTCTCTCTAAGATAGTCCTATCGGAAGCTTGGCTGACCAAAAACCTTTATAATGAGTTATGAGTTTCTATTTACAGCAACGGGCGGGGTAACCCTTGACATTCCCCTTTGCGAAAGTTCATATACCCTCATGACTCTTCATCTACTCTATGACTGTTACATCCAACTATTGAAACTTGAAGTTCCACTTGACAAGATGTTACATTACAATGCACATGTGCTCATGTGGGACAAAATGGCTTGAGAAAGCCATGCAAGACATTACTGACACTCGGTTCGTTGTGGTGATACCAACTCTTTGACATTCTTGTGATGGTGAAGGTAGTGAGTTGATGCCAAGCTTGGTCATCCATGATGGTGTGCATGCACTCCATGGTGACATCTTGCTGAAGCGAACTCTTGCCTCTGTTGCATCCGGGTGCATTGGTATGGCTCCTCCATCCAACTCATCTGCTAGCATGCGCATGGTCTTCTTGGGTGCAGCCAAACCGACAACACATTGATGCATTGTGTTCGTGTTAATGTTCCAGTGTGTGCTGGTGGTCATGCGCATTAATTGTCAACTGCATGTTCAGCTCTAGTCGGACTCACTTCTTGTCTTTGTCTCGGTGAGTGTGCTGAATGGGTGGGATCACATGCATGCACACAATGATATGCATGCTTTTGAATTCCCTTGCATGTGATCAACAACACTGCTCACCATGTCTGCTCCGTGCCAGCTTTTGGGATGGATCTATAACTTGTATGGGTGCAATTTCATCCGTGAGTGCATGTTGCGCTCGCTGTTGTACCTGTTCCTGTTGCAACTCATTCTCTCGTCTATGCAGCTCCTGTTCTTCCTTGAGTTGCTACTTCAACACATGCAACTCCTTCTCTGTTCCATTCTCTGTCTTTGTGCAATCTTCATGTCGCGTCGTCACCTCATAGCCTGAGTCTCCAAAGTTTCTTTCATCACAAGTGGATCTGCTTGAGCTTGCAACTTTGTTCCGCCTCTGTGTTGTCAACAACCTTCCTCTTGCATTCGTTGCATCCGATGTGTTACCTTCAACTGTTGTTCATGGTGCTGCTTGCTATGATGTTGTTGTCGTCATATCTTGATGTCCTTGTCTACGAACAACTTGATGTCTTCGTGGGTAGGCAAGTTCATAGACACTTGATCGACTGCATCCCCAAGTGTTCTATAAATGGTGTCTTCAAATTTTCTCTCCTGGAAACCATTGTACTTGTGCTTCTAAGAGGCAGATGAACACTTGTGACACCTAGAGACATGAAAACACTCATGGCAAGAAATCTATCAGTCGAAAACCAAAAAAAACTTAACAACTGACTTGTGACATACCTGTGTGAATGATCATGAAGGTCGTGCAATTTCCACCGGGAGGTTAGGAGATTGACTACCAAAACTACGAAAGGTATAGTCTGGGTTTTCAGGAGGTTGAATGACTACTGGAACTATGCAATGCATAGTATAGCCTGGCCCGTTGAGGACTAAAACTATGCAATCCGCAATTTTAGTCAGCAGTGACATGCAACCAACAAACTACATTGCGTAGTTTCTGGGGCCAACAGGACACTTCCTCCAAGAATTGTGCAATGCAAGCCTAGAGTTCAGTGTCTAGCTAGAGCCTGTGCAACTTCTTGAGGGAAGGCAGAGTCTTTGCTTCTGGAAATGCACAGTTCTAGCTATGCAAGGCACAATCCGGGCCAAGACAACCCAGTTTGGCTAACATGTGACTGAAAACATGAGAAGTGTGAATGCATGATGAGATGAGTGCAAACAAGAGAGAATGATCATTAATCCAAACAACAAGTGCAGGATTCAGGAAATGGGAAGGCATGCATGTGTGTGAAGTGAGTCACCGCAATGACAATCGTCTGTGCAAAACTATTTTCAAGCATGCGACAGCAGTGAGATGTTAACAAAAACTGAAACAATGCTAGTACAAGTTAGTATGTATCAAAACAATAGCAAGTGCTCATTGAAATGAAGCAAACAACATTCATATGAAAGGAAACGCAAAAAGCACCATAAATGCAGCGCGAGACATGAAAAGCGGGTTGACCCAAAAACAATTGAGTTGAATGTGCCGATGACTCCTAGATGTAATGTGGGATGTCAGAGATGCAAAGTCGATGTGAGGAATGATCTATGCAGTGTCAGGTTGATGAGTTTTGATAAAATCGAGGTTGCGACGTGCATGCCACAGAGCTAGGGAAAGCAACACTTGGTGGGAGGTTTTTGAAATGATCTTTGAATGTAACCTCCAGCTGCTAAAAATAGATCCCTGAAACAAGGGATGCCTTTGCATGCTACCTGGGAGGAGTAGCCCATGCATGAAAATCAGTTTTGCTCAGTCCCGAAGGGAACTGGTCAACTCAACTGCACATGCAACAGTCTTCTCAGGTGGGAGGAAAAAATGTGCATTTCTGGGAGGGAGCTAGGCTAGCTACACAGAGGGATTGCACAATTTCTAGGCAGAGTAGCTGACTACTACCTAAAATTATGCAATTTATGGGTTGAGCAGCCTTGCTGGGAGGAATTGCACAATTTTCTCAATGAACAATGGCATGCATATTTGCGCAATTCTAGAGCCCAGCAGGCTGCCAGACATAATTGCACAATTTTTGGAGGGAAGGTTGGTTTCCCTCTAGAATTGCACAATTTCTTGAGGGAGATACTCAACCTACATTTGGACTAAGTCCGGTGAAACAACCTGTGAGGGGGACGCAACAAGCTTTGATGAACAGGCTGTCATTCTGCAATAAAATCATTGAAGCTTATGTACTTGACAAGACAAGACATGTTGCTATGAAAGGTTGGTAGGGAGGCTCCAAAATGAAGCTAAGGAAAAATTTTGGAGGGTGGTTGTAGCCACTACAACACTTGGTGACACATTGGTAGAACTCCAACTCTTTGAATGGACCTTATTCATGAAAAACAAGTCTAACACCTTTGGAAGTATTGTTCAGTTCTCAGTTTGTCTTGGTTTCCACACTTGCTTGATTGTAAGATGTAGCATCTTCCAAGCCCTTGGTCGGTCGACACACATTCCAAGCCAAGCCAACACAGTTGTTTTGATTAGGGTTGAGGAGTATATGATGATCAGTATAGTCGTCAGAGTCTTAGTTTCATCTCTGGTGTTGCTCCGCTGCCAACAGGCCTGGACAGTACCCCGACAGAGTCACGCAGGAACACAAGCATGGCTCCGCTACTAGTGAGCCTAGTCAGTACCTGGATGGAGTTACTTGCATCACCTCTCTATGCATGAAGCCTTTCTCTTCTTTCTCCTTATTCATTTTTCATTTTTTTTTCAAATTTTTCATTTTTTCATAGCTTTTTCACTTTTTCATTTTTCATCTTCGTAACTGTGCATGACACTTATTCATTTCAGAGGTGGAAGAGGGATCATGACTTATTGAGATAAGAAGAGGTTGTTCATGTAGAGAAGTAGTTTATTATACCTCTGACATGTCTGTTAAGGTTTCCCCCCTCACCTTACTGTACTTAACTGAGATGACAAGGATTGACCCAAAAACAACTGACTAGAGTAGGTGATACTAGCTAGCACGCAAGCATTGTGTTTTCACCAAGGTTCACTTCGAATAGTACGTATTTTCCATCGACGTATCATGGACTAAAAGTAACAAGTTCTTCATATAGAGGCAGGATGATAGATAACCAAGTAGTGATAGTTGTACAAGGCCTCCCGTACTTTACCCAACTTGTTTGAAGAGTCATACATGGTTTCATGTGAAACCAACCTACGAAAAAAAAAAGCGAACAAACAAAAAAGAAAAGAAAAAAGTAGAAGCAAATTTGGAAGCAAAGCGAGTAAGAAAACAAACAAGCACACAAACAAACCAACAAAGCAAGTAAGCAAACAAGCATGCAAGCAAATAGACTAAAAGAAAACACTACTCCTACTCCTAAGCTAACGGTGCATGGGCCATCTCATGTGAAGTGATACTTCCAATGCAGCCATTGGCGCATTGGTTGACCCATGTTGGTGAAGGAACGGTTTGCGAACATCGCAGTTGCGCAAACCAACAAGCATGAAAGATATAAAAAGGAAGACGAACACACTCTGAGCTTACAAGTGACCAAGTGTATGCATTCCCTTGACTATGACATGCAAGCAAACATGAGAAAGGTAGACCACTGATGTTGTGCATGTGTGCTTGCTGTGTAATATTCCTCCAACGCATGAGCGATGGGATCGTGTAGTTTGATTAGAGGAAGAAAAATATGGGTGTTTGGTTGATATTCAATGCAAAGTAGAGAGTGATGAGGAGCCTTGAGTGTTTCAATAATTTCCTGGCCGGAAGTGAAACCAACCTCAAGACAACAAGGGCCTGACATAACCATAAGCTTGGGCTGAAGTGCCTCGACAGTCTGTGGGTTTTTGACTTCGTTGATAGATAAATCATCGTGGACCAGTGTCTTAGACATATTAACAAAAATTGAATCAACATTGTGATCATATGAAGAAGTAAAGAGATCACGACAACCAAGATCAAAAAATTCAGGATGTTTGTCGACATCCTCATGATTTGATGAATCGGGCATAGGGGTAGATGGGAAGCAAAGATGTTCACCCTCTGTGTTTTCAGAAACGACAGATGATGGATTGGACAGGTTTTCCGAGGAAGATGTGTCTTCTCCACCCTATAATGACAGACTGACATCGGACGTGTCCTCTGCTTGATCGAAAGTAGAAACATCTGGAAATGGATTTTCGCAGGGGAAATCAATAGTGTAATAATCACAAGGGATGTCAGGATAAAGTGGATGAGGTGCAACTGGAAGGCATTCACCTTCACCGTGGGTTCTTCTTTAGATTCCTGTACAAACTTATCATGAATGATGGCATAGGTTGGCTGCATAACACCAAGTCCTTCAACAACTTTATCCTCGTTCACAGTAGGTGATGAGTCTGAAATGGGAGAACACAAGATAGTACAATCTAGATGATCAAAAGAACACAAGGACAGAGGTTGAGGGAATGAATCCGCATGACAACCAACAAGATTGCAAGCCAAATCTGCATAGATATCAAGAGCAGGTGGAGTGGGAAGATGTGACAGTTCAAAAAATGTGTGTGCATGATCTCCCACATCACTCCGCGATGGTGGAATTTTTTGATGAGGTGAAGGTGGATAGTCACTTGTGATAGCAACTGTGCCTGCCTGTCATTGTGCATCTCCATCACCGAAGTGTGCTGAGTGGGGTTCGGATATGCGAAGAAGATACTCAATTCTTCCATAAAGAAATTCCCAATCAATTTCATCTTCGAGAAATCGGTATGCAAGATTACAAAAGCATGTGTAAAACCAATCAACGGATTCATCGGGTTCTTTTTGTAATTTCGAAATTTCTTGATCAAGTGCTTCATGGTTAAAGTGATTGAAAGCACGATCTATCTCAATGACCAGGTGAACAAGAGAATGAATATATTTTTTGTGTAGCATGGCAAACCAGTGCATTGGGTTCCCTTGAAGCATGTAGATGAATAGCATGCAGATCATGTATTCTTCAAAGATTCCATGTCTTTCGCATGAGCCTACAACGCTGACCACATGCCTAACCAAGGCTACGTGGCCTCCACCATCATATGTTTTATGTGACAAGTTATCTGAGAGCTCTTCCGAGATTATGAAGTCATTTCCATAAGACATACACTCCGGAAGAACAACTTTGTAGTTAGTCATGATAGATATGTAGAGATTCAAAACAGATGTGAGGACTTACGTTGTCATCTGGCCCTCCTTCTAGTGCCAAAATGTTGACGGTGCTGGACCTTCCAACATGTAAGGGGATCTCCCTGGTATGAAGTCCCAATTAGACCTCACATTGTTTGGTGTAGGATTCCGAGCAGTGGGTTGTACGGTAATGCCTTGATTGTGATTTCACACAGAGGCAAGTAAGATGTCTCTGTTGGTAGCAAGGGTGTGACAGCTGCAGCAAGCCAAGGAAGGTGCATGAGAGGTTCAAACACACGAGGATTGAGATGACTACGCCCCTTGGAAACCTGTGATAGCACAGAGTTAAGAAGGGGACACACAAGCAAAGATGAATCACAACATGGAAGGCAAGTTAGCTAGCAATCCAACGTGATGGTTACACCAACAACACGTTTAAGAAAGATTCATACATACATACACAGAAAAGTCCATACATGCATGTGTAAGAAAACAAATACATATATCATTTAGAGTAAACCAGATAGCATAGAATACAATACAACATATGCATGAAACATGCTAGCTCTATTATATTAATAGGTGTAAGTTCCATTCATACAATACATCCATGTCTAATAACTAGTTCCGATAGTGGAATGTTATAGCCACAACCGCTTGCTCCTCCAAAGAGATATACTAGCTTTGTGCAGTGGAGAAGCCAAGGCTCATTACAATACTATCCAAGCTCTCTCTAAGATAGTCCTATCGGAAGCTTGGCTGACCAAAAGCCTTTACAATGAGTTATGAGGTTCTATTTATAGAAAAGGGTGGGGTGACCCTTGAAATTCCCCTTTGCGACAATTCATCTACTGGCGTGACTCTTCATCTACTTTATGACTGTTACATCCAACTATCGACACTTGAAGTTCCACTTGAAAAGACATTACATTACAATGCACATGTGATCATGTGAGACAAAATGGCTTGAGCAAGGCATGCAAGACATCACCGACACTCGGTTCGTTGTGGTGAGACCAACTCTTTAACATTCTTGTGATGGTGAAGGTGGTGAGCTGATGCCAAGCTTGGTCATCCATGATGGTGTGCATGCACTCCATGGTGACATCTTGTTGAAGCGAACTCTTGCCTTTGTTACATCCAGGTGCATTGTTATGGCTCCTCCATCCAACTCATCTGCTAGCATGCACATGGTCTTCTTGGGTGTGGGTGAACTGACAACACACTAATGCATAGTGTTTGTGCCGATCTTTCGTGTGTGTTAGTGGTCATGCGCATTAAATGTCAACTGCATGCGATAGTAGTGAGATGTTAAAAAAACTGAAACAATGCTAGTACAAGCTAGTATGTATCAAAACTATAGTAAGCGCTCACTGAAATCAAGTAGAAAACATTCATACGAAGTGAAACACAAAAAGCACCAAAAACATAACGCGAGACATGAAAAGCGGGCTTTCCCCAAAACAGAGGAGTTGAATGTGTCGATGATTCCTAGATGCAATGTGGGATGTCAGAGATGCAAAGTTGATGTGAGGAATGAGCTCTGCAGTGTCCAGTTAATGAATTTCGATCAAATCCAAGTTGTGACACACATGCCACAAATCTAGGGAAAATGACACTTGGTGGGAGGTTTCTGAAATGATCTTTGCATGTAACCTTCAGCTGCTAAAAACATATTCCTGAAACAAGGGACGCCTTTGCACGCTGCCTGAGAGGAGTAGCCCATGCATGCAAATCAGTTTTTCTTGGTCCCGGAGGGAACGCTCAACTCAACTGCACATGAAATAGTTTGCTCAGCTGGGAGGAAAAATGTGCATTTCTAGGAGGGAGCTGGGTTGGATGGTCAGAGGGATTGCGCAATTGATGGGCATAGTAGCTGACTACTGGCCAGAATTTTGCAATTTCTAGGCTGAGTAGCCTTGCTGGGAGGAATTGTACAATTTTCTCAGTGAACAGTGATAGGAAGATTTGCGCAATTTTGGAGCCCAACAGGATTCTAGACATAATTGCACAACTTCTAGAGGAAAGGTTGGTTACCCTCCAAAATTGTGCAATTTCTTGAGGGAGCTACTCAGCCTGTAGCTAGACCAAGTCTAGTGAAATAGCCTATGAGGGGGATGCAACAAGCTTTGATGGAAAGGCTATCATTCTACAAGAAAATCAATGAAGCTTGTGTACTTGACAAGACAAGACATGCTACTGTGAAAGGTTGGTAGTGAGGCTCTAAAACGAAGTTAAGGCAAAATTTTTGAGGGTGATTGTAGCTGCTACAACACATTACAAGGTATTCAAGACTCCCAAAGGCCTCCCACCTATTCGTGATCATGATCATGCTATTCGTTTGATTCCAGGAAGTGTTCCTCCAAACATTAGGCCTTACAGATATCCCTATGCCCAAAAGAGTGAAATTGAATGTATGGTTGTAGAAATGTTAGAGTCTAGTATAATTCAACCTAGGAAAAGTTCTTTATCTACTCTAGTAGTATTGGTGCACAAGAAGGATGGATCATGGCACATGTGTCTGGATTATAGGGAGCTCAAAAAGCTTATTATTAAAGATAAATTTCCCATTCCTGTCATTCATGAATTATTGGACAAATTGCATGGATCAATTTGCTTCACCAAATTGGATCTTCATTCAGAATATCATCAAATCAGAATGAAGACTGAAGAAATTCCGAAAACAACATTTAGAACTCATGAGGGTCATTATGAATTTTTGTTCATGCCTTTTGGACTTACCAATGCACCTTCTAAATTTCAAGGTTTGATGAATTCCATTTTCAAACCCTTCCTTAGAAAATTTGTGTTAGTATTTTTGATGGTATACTAATCTACAACAAGCCTTGGAAGGATCACGTTCAACATGTTGATAGGATGCTCAAACTATTGGAGGAGAAACAATTATATGCAAAAAGCTCCAAATGTTTCTTTGGAGTACAAGAGGTGGAATATTTGGGTCATATTGTATCTCATGAAGGTGTTAAGGTAAACCCTAGAAAAATTAAAGCCATTAAGGAATGGAAAATCCCCACATCCATAAAGAATCTGCGAGGATTTCTCGGGCTAATAGGGTATTATCACAAGTTTGTTAATAATTATGGGAGAATAGAAACACCTCTAACAACATTATTGAAGAAAGATGCATTTTCATGGACTCCAGAAGCAACGAAGGCCTTTGAACATCTTAAAGAGGCAATGTGCCAAGCATTAGTCTTAGCTACGCCGAACTTCACAAAAACCTTTATTGTGGAATATGATGGCTCAAGAAATGGAATTGGTGTTCTTTTAATGCAAGAAGAAAGACCCATTTCTTTTGAAAATCGTCCAATCAAAGGAAAGTATTTACACAAAGCTATTTATGAGAAGGAAATGTTGGAAATACTACATGCACTTAAGAAATGGTGACCTTACTGTTGTAGTGTTTTCTTCTCAATTATGTATGAAAAGAACCCACTTAAGATTGTGGATGACAAACAATCTCAATAATAGAAATGACTATTAAACGTTGTAGATCTGCAGCTATTGATAGAAGACCTACCAAATTTCTGATCTATACTACAACCATAGTTAAATAGTGCAATAAATAGTAATAACCCCAAAACATCCAATGGAAACCAGATATGTAAAGAATGATTTTATTATAACATCTGTGAAGGGAAGGGAACAAATATATGTTACGAGTCCCCCTCTATGGGATGGGTTCTTGGCAATCCTCAAATGCTTTTAGCTTCTTTAGAGTCTCTCTCCTCTATAATGCATAAACCCAGCAAAAATATGGTGTGCGACAATGAAAATAATCAGAGTTACAACAATGAGTGCAACAATGAAAATAATCAAAAGTGAATAATGAATGGAAAACCCTCCTATTTATAACAAAATATTGAGTTATCCTCGAATAATAAGAAATAATAAAATATTATTGATCCCATTCTTGGAATTACCATTTGGAATATTTTATTATATTTGTTTAGGAGGGAAAAAGTATTTAAACTTTTATTTAGAAATAATAAATAAATAAATGATTTATTTATTATCTCAAGGAATTAGTTAAGGAATAATAAACAAATAAGGATTTATTTAATTATTCCTAAGGGATTTAGTCAAATTTAACAAAGAATAATAAATAGTTAATGATCAATTAGTTATTCTTAGAGAAAAATAAGATAAATAATGATTTATCTATTTATTTTTCATGACTGGGTCAAATTTGACAAGGAATAATAATAAAACAATGGTTTTAATTAATTATTCCTAGAATAAATTCAAATAAATATTGATTTATTTAATTATTCTTCATGGGTTTAACTACAAATTACTTAATAAAGGTGGTTTATTAGGTAATTGCTCAGAGTTAAAGCAATTTTACTAGGGAAAAATTGGCTTTACATCGTGTACTTCGATCCATCTAGTGAATTGGGCTAGATGATCAATTTTTTGGTGATAACAGATTGCCCCCCGAGTGTTAGGAGAAAAATGTATGACCGAAGTCTGTTGTAAAGACACAATAACTTAGACAACACAGGGGAGTCAAGGAGAGAGAGAGAGAGAGAGAGAGAGAGAGAGAGAGAGAGAGACCAATGAAGCTGAAGCTCAGAGAGGATAGTGACAGAGGGGGCGAGACTAATGCAAGTCTCTTTTTTTGTTGTGGTACCGGACCTCAATGAGGCTGGGAAGGCATACCCATACCCGTCAAGATAACTTAGTACAAAAATAATGGTGCGCACAGAAATATGAAACTAAGCAATAAAGTACATGTTGAATGGTACATGACACGCTTTCATAACAAAGCCAGAAAATAATACAGTGTGTAAAAAAATAATGGTGCACCCAGAAATATGAAACTGAGCAATAAAGTACATGTTGAATGGTACATGACACGCTTTCATAACAAATCCAGAAAATAATACACTGTGTCCCATATACATAATGCACCTGGTAAAAACATGAGCCAGAGGTGAATACAATAATATCTGAGTACATGAGATACAAAGTCCCTTCCCTCAAAAAATGGGTGGGAGGGAGGGTAGAACAACCAAAGAAACCTTTCTGAACAAGGAAGGGCTTTGAAAAACTAAATGGATCATATGGAGGAGACGTGCATGCTATGAATATTGCGATTGGTAGGAACCGAACCCATCAACTCTGCGGAACTACATCTGAGGCTGTAGCATAGTAGATATACATCCGGGCATGTGGGGGGATACCTGAAGGGCCACCTCCTCATGAGGTCTGAAACATCTCACACACACCCGAGACCCATTGGTACAATCTGTTGCATCACTAGACCATCAAGTGTATGGATCACGAACATGAAATGACCAAGTCAAAAGGAAATAATGAGACCCTCTACGCGATCCAAGGCGCTGAACAAGAATGGAAGTTGGAACCGAGATACATCGCCCTCTAGGCCGTTCTTCTGGAATAAATGAGTTGATGTCAACATAATAGGGCCCGTGATAGATGAGGCAATGAGGAACCTCAACTAAAACACTGATACAGGTGGATATTGGTGGCCACCCGCTAATTCCACTTGGATCCCTTCTAGTGCTTCTTACAGTTTTTTTCAGTTTCCTTAATTATAGCACAATTTACTATTTTTAGCAGTTTTTCCGGTCCTAAACTTCTGGAGCCGTTTTGAGGCCCTAAACGACGTTTTTTGGGAAATCCACCGCCAGAGATTTTTCTGATAAAAATCGTCTTTTTTGTCATAGTCCTCGGAGAGATATTTCTAGCAGGCTATCATGCACGTCAAACGGAGATAGTACGACCAATTCGCGACCCCGGAAGTTGATGTACCGACTTACCCAAAAACGGGGCCCACAATTTGGCGTTTCATCTTCTAGGGTTAGGTTTTGGAATGTGAAGGGTTTTCCATTGTTTCTCAACAATAAATAGGCCTTCGAGCCTCATTGTAAGACAGTTGAGAGGCATGTAGCCACCACATCTCTTCTCAGAGATAAGTTACCATCGCCCTAGCTGGTTTATTTCCATTTCTATTTGTAAGCATATTTCAATATTTTACAATAATGAATTGAGGTATTATTTCCGCTGCATATCTGTCTTTATGGTTATCTCTGTATTTTATTGCGTTCCTGTTTAAATCCAGATCAAACACAAGGGAAAATAGTAATGTGATTGATGGACTGGCACCAAGGATAATGGGGAAATCGGGAGTGAAGGACAAACAAATGACTACCCTTGACCAGAGCATAAAGTGCATGGTTGACCTGGCAGCAACTGACTCAACTCCAGAGGGGATGGGGACAATATGAATGGAGGCCAAAATGGGCAACACAGGATGGACAATATGAAAATATGGATGGAATACTGTGACATGAGATGATGGGACATGAAATAGACTCCAAGGATGCAAGGGTGACTCATCGCGGCTTCTCTGAATAAGGGTGACTCGATGACGTTGCCACACATACTAGGCCCAGTGAGGACCATGAAATCATGAATAAATGATGGCTACTCATGATGAAAATCGACATATGGTGCAAAAAGTATTAAGAGGAGGTGGACCTCAAAGTACAAGTGTCACTTTATGACAAAATTCGATTTTGAGAGATGACGAAGCGACCTTCTTGGAAAAATGGTTTCCGGGTGAAATGTCAAATCATCAAAAATTGATGAAGAGCCATTTTAGAGCTCTGTGAGATCTTTCCAACAGTTTTGATAGTTTGTCAAATGGAGCTATGGTCAGGTCGCAATATGCGACATAAAAACTATGGATTTTCCTATAAAAGGGTTTTTTCCCTCCAATTTGAGAGGAGGAGAAGGCCCTGAATCTTGTGGAGATCATAGCGAACTAACCAACCATCAGAATTGGGATCTATGATTTTCAGGCAAGTTTCCTTGCTTGTCTAAAGATGACCTTAATGCTTCTTGGAATGATGGTTCCCGGTGGAGAATTAAGAGTAGAGGAAAATGAGAATGAACTACTAGAGGAGGTCTAGAATCATCCTCACCCACTAAGTCAAACATGGCGACTAGGTGATAAAAGAGTAGAAAATTTAAAGATATGGTGTCAAATGTCTATGATATGCGATGTGCATATGGCTCACCAGAGAGGCCGGGAGGACAGACTATCCAAGGAATGGGAGGATAATCGACCATACCTAGATCCAGTGGGGTCTAGGCTGAGACTTATGTGAATATGGCCATGGTAAAAGCATCATGTCCCCAAGCATGGGATGCTGGTATGGTATGCAAAGGTGGGAATGATGACCCTTGACAGGAGGATTTTGTGGAGTGCCATTGTGTCTAAAGTGCTCGAAAAAGGGATTCAAGCATCTCGGCCCAACTTGGCACGAGATCCTCCAAAGGAGATGTAGGGGCTGATGTGCCCCCCGCCAGTACGCTATTGGCATACTGGATGTATTTAGAGCTAAGGGCTCCAAACACTTATATGATACATAATATGATTATGCATTTTATATGACGATTATGGTTCGCCATTTGTGGGGTTATCTTTTGTGGTACACATGTGATAAATGCCAATTTAGAATGTTATTTGCAATGTATCTAGATAGTGATTTTGGGCTTTAGGCACATGACTGAATGTAATGGTTTCAAATTCACATACCAATAGCTTCACTCCTAGATATTTTCTAAATAGGGCTTGGTTATTCACATGATACACACCATTCAATTGCATGACAAGTAGCAAAGAATCTAAATGAACATGAAGATGAAGGATGTGATGAGCAAGGGCATCGACTAACAAACCTATCACTGCATCATATTCGGCCTGATTATTGGTGTTAGATCCAATGCACATGCCATTGGTAAGGAATAACGTATGAAAGGGGGTAAAAATGGCCCAAGCTGCCGAGGATAGATTCCATGAGAAGCGACTTGCACCATCAGCATGGCTGATATACCGTGTGGATGATGGATCCATCTGAAAGGTGCAAAAGATAATATATGAGATGATGCAATATAGGTAACTATATGCTAGAAATAAAGACATGCAAATCAAATGGATGTGCTATGAGCAACATTTCTGGAGGTAGAGCACATTGGGAGAACTAGGAAGGAGATGGCCTTCAAAATCCTCATGAAGGAATGCCCCCTTACTCAAGTGTAGGGGAAATCAGGGGTAGCCATAACTTCCATGGTGTCCTCATCAGGCTGGGAGATGGGCAGATGGGAGGAAGTCTGACTACATGATGCAGTGGAATTACCCGGTGCATCAACATGAGGAATAAGGTTCACATACGCATCGTCTTGGATGGCAGATGACGAGCTGGTAGACGAAGGGTCTACTAATGTTGAGACCTCAGATTCTGTTGAAAAAGGTTCGATAGAAATGCGTGCAACAAACTTAGGAAGGTTTGTTGGCGAGGAACTCAAGGATGAAAACAGGTAAATAATGGGGCATGTGTTGTTCGTTATCTTGATATCGGGGGAGGTGATCATAATGGAGGGGCCAGAGTTTCCTTGTTATGGTTGACTCGTGGTAATAGAATCCACATGTAGGGGAGTAGCGACTCTACTACGAGTGGCCTCGTATTCAGGAATCACCCCAAGGCAATCGCGAAACCAGTCTAGACAAGTGAAAGAATGGGAATAATGACCATGAAGATCACAAAGGGAACAAGGGTGGTTTTTGAAAAGTGTTTTTATTTTCTTAGGTGGGACCAGTATGTGAACATGGACTTTCAGAATATTTGACTCAGGGAATGCTTCATGAACCAAGGGTTGAAATTGAGGAAGTTCAGGACAATTGTTGGTGGCATGCCCAACAACTTTACACAAAGTGCATGGCTTTGGGGCCTTAGGAGCTGGAGGAGCTTGGGGAGCCTTGTCCTTCGAATCTTGCTTTCTGGCTTTCCCCCCTAGCCAACTTCTTTCGCAACAGGAGTTGGTTCTTGTTGAGGTTGTGATGGTACTGAAGTAGCAGCAGGGGTCATGGGGACTGGTTGAACTGGGGTCAAAGTGTGATATGATCGTGGCTAACCAAGAAGAATGTTTGCACGGGGGTCGATGTACCATATTAGGATCCCGAGAGTCATGTTAGGAAGGACTAGTGAAGCCATGACAAGTACAAAAAAAATTATCGGAGGGGGGAATAAGAAAGGTATTTGGCTGGCAGGATAATGGCCCAACAGGATAGCTCTTGGATGGTTGAGACCTGGAGGAACAGTTCCTAGAGGGAAAATAGGAGAGGCACCCACAAACGGAGGAGGTCCCGGGGGAGTGGGTCTAGAGGGTTCAGATAGAAGAGAAACAACAGGATGTTGAGGAGCTGGTTGTTGATCAGGTGTACCAGACTGCTTAAGGACAACCCGTGACACTTGTAACATGCAAACACTCATGGAAGTAGGTTCAGAAATGGGAGGAGGAGGACCAGGGAAGGCACCTAACAATGAGGAATCTTTATAGACTCCAGGTGAGACACTGATACAAGGAGTAGACGATTGTTTATCGGATACTTACGAGATGATGGACTCGGGGGAGGTCACAGACGTCGGCTCGTAGTAATTCAACTGATCAATGGCAACGATATTCCCTTCATGGGGGAAGCACATCTTGCGGAACACTGCAGATGGGACAACTGACATGTCATATGTGTAATTATGACCTAAGAGGATGTTATAATCTAAAGGGGCATCTATGACTTCGATATTGAAATGGACAATCTTGCCCTCAAGGGTCACTAAACAATTGTGGTACATGCCAAGGGGATGGGAGGAGTGTCCATCCCAAGCATGCAAGGTGATAGTGGAGGGGGAGAACTTGGGTGACTTGAGTTGCTTCCGAACAACAACGGGCATGACATAGGTGGATGCGCCTTCGTTAATAATGAATCTGGAGATGATGGCATTATGGACTCTAACTGGTATCTGGAAAGCAACAGATGAAGGTAATGGGGGGTGCTCTGATGTATCAACCAGGAAGACAATCAAGCGATTGTCAGAAGGGTCCATTGCACTCAAGGTAGTTAGTAGAGCCTTCTTTTGGGAAGGGCACGACTGGAGGAATTCCAGTGTCGACATGGCGGAAGGTGATTTCACCAAGTCGTCTACTATACTGTATGTATGGGCAACTCTGTTAGAAGCTGCATTACGACGTAATGGTCCTTTTGGGATCTTGGGAATGGCCTCAAATTTGGGTTGAGAGATCTATAAGGGACCATTTTGTGTCGTAAGAGGCTCAATGGACACTTTGGTTTTGGATTTAGCAGCTGACGAAGTGGAGGGCTTGTCATATTGACGCGACCAAGTTTGGAGGTTGATATTGGAGAGGTTAACCCCATCAGAGTTCATCATCAGGATCTGGTAGTCACCGGGACTAGAAGGTTAGGGGAGGTGGGCTACTTGACCTAGATGGGGTTGAGCGGCAACAAATCCTTGGTGAGGGAAAGGATTTGTGAGCACAGCCGTTTGAGGTGGCACAGGATTTTGAGGCGATTGTTGACCTCAAGAAGCTGCTTGAGCTTCCCATAGCTGGTGCATCTGGGGTAAAAGGGGACACTCATGTGTGTAGTGGCCATGTACACCACAACATGCACAAGGATTATTCATATGAATAGCCTTGTTTTGCTTGGGTTATTTGCCCTATTGTTGGTTGTTGGTGTTAGGATGATTCCCCTATGGTTCACTAGGTTGGTTACCTTGGTTACTCTAGTAACCCTTGTTACCCTTCCCCTTATTCCCTTTTTTCAAATTCTGAGGATTGGTATGACTCTGTTGTGCAAATGCTTGACCCTGAGGGGGTGGTGGCTACTGGAAATGAGGATGCATGGGAGGCTACGATGCTAATGCTTGAGGGGCTAGAGTGCCAGGCTGTGCATAAGAAGGAGCAACTGTTTCGTAAATAGGTTGGGGACTTGGAAACATGTTGCTAGAAGGAGGGGCATAAATTTTGGAGGAATTAGTGCCCCCCTACGGGTAGCCATAACTCTGCTGAGAGTATAAAAAAGAGTGTGAAATGGATCCAATGATATCGTCAGTGGTGTGAGATGCCCTCGGTGCATTAGCACTATTAGGACGAGGGAGGTTTGGAATAACAATATAGACATAACTTGATTGAGCATAAATCAGATCACATCTCAAAGCGATCTGGAGAGCTTCTTCCTTGGTCTGAGGAAAATGGGATGTGACATCTTTCTTGATGGGGTATAAAAGGCTTTTGAGAAACAAATATAGATAAACACTATCTTGGAAAGGCAGGGCACGACATGTGCTCCTCCTTCGATGCCACTCTTGAACATTGTCAAAAAGGCGAGTAGCGGAGGATTCACGGAATGTGGTCAAAATCTCAGTACCAGTGTCATACCAGAGAGGTAACTTGAAATGTGATAAGAACACTTTAGCAAGCATTGCGAAAACGGAATGAGAGGCGGCATTCTAGTTTACATACCATTTTGCAGTGTCTCTAGTGAGTGTGAGTTGGAAGAGCTGAAGATGAATGAAGTCATTGGTTATGGAGTTGGATGAACACCACATGTGGAAGGATCAAACATGGTTAGTAGGATCCTCTCCAGCAATACCCTTGAACTTTGGGATGTCTGAGGGAAGCTTAGTCGACATAGAGGGCCAACCAGCATCATGGTGTATGGGGTCGTTTATCAAATGGTTATGATCCGATAGACTTAACCCATCCATAAAGGGGAGCATGGGGGCTACCGGAATGGTTTTTGAGACTGTTCTACCTGATGTGGCCACTAGTATAGCACCATAGGAACTACAAAATTGGGGTCGTGCACCTACCGTGGGTCCAGACATGGTGATGATATGCGGTGAAGGAGGTTCAAGATCAGATGAGGAATCAAGAGAAGAGTCAATATGGGGACTGGGAGGGCTATGAACTCTAACCCGACGGGGAGGAGTAACACACCCAAATGAAAACTGAGGTTGAGGGCCTAATAGTATCCACGACTCACGCCTTGGTGGCACAATGATGGAAGGACATGTAGAACACGGAAATGATGAAGGGAGATCAACAATATATATTTTGTCTCTGATGTAGTGAGATAAATTTGTTATGTTAAGTCTTGGCTTGGCGGTGTAAACCAAGCACCCTTCGCTTAAGGTGTGCTTGTGTGTACAAGTGTATTAATTGATTAAGCCCAGATCGTGTTTGTAAAAAAGAAAAAAGCTTGTTGTAAATAAACTGAAATAAATAACATAAAATTAATAGCAAAAAAATTACTAAACCCCACCCAAACTAGGTTTGCAAACACTGTATTGCTAGGTGGCTAAATCGATGGAAAATACACTAAAACGGTTAAGAGATCTAAATGTCAGTGTGATTGGGATCAAGTGACTCTAGGCTGCTGGAAAGTGGTTCAGTAACAACAAAAAACCAGAGGGGAAGATCGCTGCAAAAAGATAAGGAGATGGGTGAAACACCTAAGGAAAATGATGGGACCCTAAGGGAATGACCAAACAAGTTTGAATGTGAAATTATGGATGGTAGAAACCTATCTTATCAGATTTGAAACAAAAGGTTTCATATCTGAAAAATGTGGCTGAAAGTGTTGCAGAAACTGAGACTTCTCACTCAGATAAACTCCTCCTAGAAAGGCAGAAGTGTACTAGAAGCCCTAAGAGAGGCTAAATTTGACTTCGATGAGTAAAAAAATATGGATCAAGGCCTGAGTGAGATGAGGTAGAGGTCAGAGACCCAATAGACATCTCTCAGCAAAACCCAAAAATAGATCTGAGAAAAACCCTAAAACCTAGAAATCGTAGGTTCTGACTTGTTTTTTGATGACATCACACTTTTTGGGTAGAAAGTTACATTTTGGAGCCCCGATCACACCTTTTGGGATGAAAAATATGATTTGTGCTCCAAGATTTCTGGTCTACAAATTTCAGAAAAAAGTTCCGCCTTTGTCGCGGTTGGTTCCTATGACTTGCGGAAATGACCAGAAAGCTTACAGAAGTCAAAAATTTATCAGATCTAGGGTCAAAACACTAGGAAATATTAATAGAAGAGAAAAAAGAGGAAAACCTAAGCTAAAAACCAAAGGTCACCCAGGTTTCTGGATCTAAAGTATAAAACCCAGCCGAGTCGCCAATTTGTTGTAGTGTTTTCTTCTCAATTATGTACAAAAAGAACCCACTTAAGATTGTGGATGACAAACAATCTCAACAATAGAAATGACTGTTAAACGTTGTAGATCTGCAACTATTGATAGAAACAAAACCTGCCAAATTTCTGATCTATACTGTAATCATAGTTAAACAGTGAAATAAAGAGTAATAACCCCAAAACATCCAATGGAAACTAGATATGTAAAGAATGCTTTTATTATAACACTTGTGAAGGGAACAAATATATGTTACCAATCCCCCTCTATCGGATGGGTTCTTGGAAATCCTCAAATGCTTTCAGCTTCTTTAGAGTCTCTCTCCTCTATAATGCATAAACCCAACAAAAATATGGTGTGCGACAATGAAAATAATCATAGTTACAATAGTGAGTGGAACAATGAAAATAATCAAAGTGAATAATGAATGGAAAACACTCCTATTTATAAAAAAATATTGAGTTATCCTTGAATAATGAGCAATAATAAGATATTATTGATCCCATTCTTGGAATTACCACTTGGAATATTTTATTATATTTGTTTAGGAGGGAAAAAGTATTTAAAATTTTATTTAAAAATAATAAATAAATAGATGATTTATTTATTATCTCAAGGAATTAGTTAAGGAATAATAAACAAATAACGATTTATTTAATTATTCCTATGGGATTTAGTCAAATTTAACAAAGAATAATAATTAATTAATGATTAATTAGTTATTCTTAGAGAAAAATAAGAAAATTAATGATTTATTTGTTTATTTTTCGTGATTAGGTCAAATTTGACAAGGAATAATGATTTTTTTGTGTAAATCAGCAGATGTATATTATATCAAAATGTTACATAAGATACAAAAGTCTGTATGAATAGACAGAGAAAAGCACTTCCAGCTTGTTCAACCAAAATGACTAGCAGAACCTGATCCTGCAACTTCAGAATAGAGGCAAACCATGCAGGGCTACCTAACATAGGACACAAAACGAGAGAGGGTCTAGAGGACATCATAACCAAGACAGAAAGAGACATTAGAGAAAAACATAGAACCTTGAAGCCATTACAGCTTCAATACCACATAATCCTTGTTGGTGTCACTTGGGCCGGCCGTTGCAGTAACTATATCTGGCTTCGGAATCCTTTGAGGAATGGGGCGCTTCACTGTGCTGGTGTCGGTTTCCTCCGCCGGGATGTCAACTGCAATATTTGTCCCCTGTCGGATGGAGAGCTTGAAGAGTCTGATGAAAGCTCCCAGATTACATGACAACATTTTGAGTTCCTGAGTCAAAGCACTAATGTTGAACTCCATGGCGTCTAACCTTGCTGAGTTTCCAGCTGAAGCGAGCGATGTGGCCTGGTGCGCATCCTTTATTGCTTATGCCTGCATGTTGAGCACTTTGGAAAGCATGGTTTTCATATGCCACATTTCGCTTTGAGTTCTTACGAATTGTGTGGCTCTGGTGGTCGTGGTGCCTGGGTCTGAGATCCAGTCTATTTCCTTCTCCATTGCTTGTATGTCCAAATTTTTTCCTTCCTCGATGACCGCAGCTTCAAGCTCTGCAATTTTCCATTTCTCTTTCTTAGAGACTGAGGTCTCATAAGCATCACGGGATTTTTTCAGGTCCCAGTTAGCAGACTCATTGCGACTGCCCTCATTTGCCATTGTGTTGTTGCAGGTGTTGGCATGGGTTGAAGAGACAATGGGCTTCTTGATAGAGCTTAGATTTCCAAGAATCGAGCGAGGAGAATGAGATGTCTTGGTTTCCTGGTAGATTACCTTAGTTGTGGCTGAAGGTCGAATGTTCTGGATTGAGATCTCCCGCTCCGCCTTCTGAGATCCGTTGTTCCTGACATAATAAATCTTGTTTGGATTTCCTAGCTCCTTCTCATGATTTTGATCCAGAGCCATTACTCTGCCACACTTGTGGTTGTTGGTTGAATGCCATGTGTCCTCATCTGCTTCTTGCTGACTGTGCCGATCATTATTTTTGTAGATTGTACTCCCCGTCCGATATCCTTCATCCTTTTGGATGATCTTCCACCCTGCCCCAGGTACCCCATTGGACTGTCACCAGTGGTACCTCTGTTTGGCATTAAGTGTATGGTTAGTCCACATAAGTTATTGATGAGCCGTATCCTACAGCCCATCCTCCACTCTCGATCCTCCAGTAAGGTCTTGCCTCGAGATGAGAGTGCATTGATTCCTAAGATTGTCTCTTGTGATGTCTTGCCAGCAAGTGTCAATGATCTCCCTCGGATGATCGAACGCATGGTTGGCAAGGCTGTCCACTAAGGCATTTGCCTTCTGCCTAACTGCTTGTAGAACAATGTTGCTAAGGGAGGAGAGATGTTTCACAATGCGCACTATGACCATGGCTAATATCCAGTGCTTTGTAAATTTCTCCGGACGTGTGCCATTTTGCGTTCTCCTAACTGCAGTGATGGCCAAGAGGGAATCTCCTTCCACAATTACATAGCCTTTACCTAGACGGATGAGGATGTGCAACCCCTATTCCAGAGCTGTGAATTCTGCTTCATTGTTGGTGGCCTCCCCAAGCACTTTATAGAAAATGTGAAGGATTTCTCCTCTATCATTATGGATGACGCCTCCAAGCCCTGCAAGACCAGAGTTACCCCTGGAGGCCCAGTCAAAATTCAATTTGCAGAACACCGGGATGGGGGGTAGCCAGGCCGAAGGAGAGGGAGCTGCCCAAGGGTGGTTTTCTTGAGCCCAGTGACCCGACAGACCATTCATGCCAAACAATAGCAGGATGCGTGAATCATTAGGGGTGAGCTAAATGGCCTACTCATCTTTGCAGTTGGTAAGGGCAATCTCTTTTAAACTTTGCATTATCACTATTTTGATGGTTTCAAGCTGCCTAGCTTCTTTTTGATAAATTCGTCTGTTCCTCTCTTTCCAAGTGGTCCAAACTATAAAACTGGGGCAAAACCTCCAAAGGGTGTTAACCGTATTACAATTGGAATACTTTGTGCGCCAATTCGCAATGGATTCTTGAATAGAATCCCTGTGTCTTACTGTTTGTTTGAATATTTCATTCATCCATTTCCAAAGCTTATTGGTCCAGTCACAGTCATTAAGGAGATGGTTCCTTGTTTCCTCATCCTTTTCACAGAGGGGGCATCTAGATGGCCCAATAAAGCCCCTTTTCACTAAATTCTCCCAGGTGAGGATTTTGCGATGCATGAGAAGCCATAGAAAAGACTTTATTTTTGGCCAGAGTGTGTTGTCCTAGACATTAGAGTGCCAAGCTACTTTGTCTTCAAGGTCCCTGTGCTCGAGATACATTCTGGCCTCCTTGAGGTTGAAAGTACCCCCATCAAGTTTACCCCACCTGAGTTGGTCCTCCTCTTGAGTGGACTGGATCATTCTCTTCTCCAGAGCAGAGTTTAGGGTGCGGAGGAGGTCTATCATGTCATCCTCCGGGGGGGGAGGCTCTAAGTTCCAATTCCTCTAGTGTTGGTTCTCGTTGCTGCCAGACCAATACTGATGGACTTTTATCTTGCCTGTTGCCTGAAACCATCTCTATAGGGTAAGATAATTGGGGTTTTCTAGTTTAGGTAGTTGTTGCCATGCATCCTCCCATAATAAAGCATCGTTTCCATTACAAATTTCCCAAAAGCAGTGGTCCTGAATGAGGTTTCTATTAGCTCTGGCCAAATTCCAAATAAGGGATCCTTCAAGGGCATTTGTCATTCTGATCAGATCCTCAGTCCTCCAATTCTCAACATATTTGGCCTTCCACAGTTTTACCCAAGGTGTATGGGGTTCCTTGATCCAACGCCACTAAAGCTTGGCTCCACAAGCTTTGTTGACAGTGTTTGGGTCTTGCAGCCCTAAATGCCCCAGGTTTTTGGGTTTGCATAACTTAGCCCAGGCTACGAGACCCCATTTGTGTTTATCCTCTTTGCCCGACCAAAGGAAGGCCCTTTGAATATTCCTGATTTTCTAGAGCACCATTTTTGGAGCTGGGAGAATAGAAAGCATATAGTGAGGAATGGCTTGAAGAACAGCCTTAGTCATTACAAGTCTTCCTGTAAAGTTCAAGACTCTATTGGTCCAATAATTGCCCCTGTCCTCTAGCCTGGAGAGAAAATGTTCCCAGTGGAGTTTCTGCTAAGGCTTGCCAGTGATAGGAATGCCAAGATATTTAGATGAAAGGCTATGTCTTTTGAACCCAAGGATATTAGTGAGGTGCCTCTGGACCGCCAAGTGCATATGGAAGAAAAAAACAGAGGATTTATCCAGGTTAAGATCCATACCAGATGCTTGGTTGAACAGGTTCAAAATGGCTTTGAAACCTCGGGCTTCCTTAACTGAAGGGGTACCATGCAGCATGGTGTCATCCACAAATTGTTGATGAGTGGTTGTAGGAGAGTGATTCAGGGGTTGGAGACCTTTGATGACATTCCTATCCTTAGACGTTTTAATGATGCGACTCAAGCCTTCCATTAAGATAACAAAAAGGAAAGGGGATATAAGATCACCTTGACAAATGCCTCTGGATGGGAAGCAGGGGTCCGAATGGGCGCCATTGACCAAGATAGAGAAGCTGGGAGATGGTGTTGAGATTGCAACAAGATGATGGAGCTTAGTGAAAAGAGTCGCCTTCACTAAGTGGGCCCACAGGCAAATTATGGCGCAAGTTCTATTTTTGATCGCAATGTGGGTGACCATAGTGTGAGTGATCAAAGTCTATTTTTAGACTAGCTGTCAAAAATAGAAAAGTCAAATATTATTGTCTCATAATAATATTTGGACTATAAACTTGATCTTATTCTCTTGGAGCACTTCAGGAGGAGCTACGGATGTGGTACATACAGATCCCAGAAGGAAATACATGGTTACCTATGGGATGACTAATATTTGCATGCAGGACTTCAGTTAGAACTCAAGTGAGTTGAGTTTAGTGGAGTGGAGGTGCAGTTGATGGAGTTATGCTCAGTTTAACTTTGTTAAACTGGTTGTATTTAGTCTAACTGGAAAATAGACTAGAGATGAGTTGGGTGAATTAGTTATTAATTAATTCAGAAGTTATTAACTCATAATGCAACTATAGAATACATCAGTTAACTCAGTTGCATGTCAGTGCATGTTCAGTTCAGCAGGGACAGGTGTTAGAGGATCAAATTGCTATCAGTTGTGACTATAGTTGTGCATGATGATTTGCAAAATGAGAGGGATTGAGTATGCCAATGAATTGGCCAATATCAAGAATTGTAGCTTGTGCTCACGTCCAACATAGTGTGAGTGATTCTTTGCAGGTGAAATACGAGTTTGGTAAACCATTCTCATCAGTTCTTGAGCAGGTATTGAGCTGGAGAGGCAGGCAAGTAGTGGAATAGATTTGGAGATCAGATCTGAGCTGTATTGTGTGTAACAGGTGGAGCTGGTACTGGATTGCTTGTGATAAGCATTGTACTTTGTAATTTTACATGTTATCAATCATTAATATACAAATAGTGTGGGGTTTTTAGCGAGATGCTTTCCCCGGGTTACATACTGTGTTAATGTGTGAATGCTCTTGATGTTTTATTGTTATTGATGCTGCTATATTGATGATCAACGTAGAGGAGCTTATGTATTGTGTATGTATTCCGTAATAGTACATGATTAGGATAATCTCTGTTGAATATGTGTTAAATTATTCAAAATTTCTACATGGTATCAGAGCTGTTGATCATCAGATCTACTATTCAGAAAGTGTTTACATTCTATTTCTTCAGGCAGAGTCTGTAATCGGGCCAGGTAGCCTCTGGATTCATCCTTCCTTTGGAAGGTGAGATATCCGGTGAATTCCCATACAGTCAATCTCTGTACGAGAAATATTATGTTCTCACGAATCTTAGATCTGAGGCGGTTGAGTTCGTTGCTGGTGGAATTTGAATTTGCAGCAGTGTTTCTTGGTGACAATGCAACAATGTCTTTCAACGGATTTCGATTGGAGTATGCTCTTGAGGGCAGCTCAAACTATATTGCATGGAAGGACAGGATGGAGGCAGTATTGGATGATAACGGGATGAAGGATTTCATAGATACAGATATCCCAAAGCCTACTGATGCTGCTGAGGCAGAAGTTTGGCAAAAGAAGACCGCAAAATGTCGAAGGATTATGTTGGAGGGCGTGAAGGATCACATTGTGTCTAGCCTCCATGGAAAGGCTACTCCATATTTGATGTGGAAATCATTAATAGAATTATTCCAAAGCAAGAGCGATCAAAGGAAGCTGGCGCTCAATGATAAACTCAGAAACATCAAATGCGAGAAGGGTGACAGTATTCCCAAGTATCTCACGAAGTTCACTTAGTGTCAAGATGAGCTGGGAAGTGTGGGGGTTACTGTCGATGATGAGGACTTGGTGAGCTTGGCTTTCCTTGGTCTTCCGAAGAGTTTGCATTCCTATCAGGACTCTGTCAATGGTCAGGAGAAATTGCCAGGATGAGAAAGACTATGGTCAGATCTTGTGCAGGAGGAGATCAAGCGGAGTACCAGGGACAAATCTTCGTCAAAGGGAGCTGATGAAGAAAATTGTGCTTTGGCTGCCAAAGCAAAGAAAGGGAAGAGCAAGAAAGCTTCTCAGTCTGGTGCGAAAGGCAAGAAGCAGGATATGTCCAAGGTGAAGTGTTTTCACTGCCACTAGCACGGACACTATGCCACTAATTGTATGCAGAATAAGAAGAACAAGCAGGCTGCTGGATCTTCAGCAGGAGAGGCTCTAGCCTCACTGTTTGAGCTTGATTTTTCATTGATCGCATGCTTGGTTTCAAGTGTGATGGGATCAGTGTGGTTCTTGGACAGTGGTGCGTCTTTTCACATGACAGGAGATAGAGATTTTTTCTCTGATCTGGAGGAAAAAGATCTTGGAGTGCACATCGAGATGGGCAATGATGGTAGATACAGTGCGACCGGTATCGATACCATTTCCTTTGAGAGGGAGTCTGATAAACCCTTCGTATTGAAGGAAGTCATGCATGTTCTAGGATTGAAGAAGAATCTTATCTCAGTGGCGATGTTAGAAGACAAGGGGTATGATGTTGTTTTCAGTGAGGGAAAGGCTTTCCTGCGCAGCAAGACAACTGGTGAGACCCGGAAGATAGGGGTTCAAGTGAGGAACCTTTATCAGTTGCATGTAGATGGATGCGCAGCAATGGCGGGCAAGGAAGAAGGATTGGTGAGCTAGGATGATGGCGAGTTGTGTCACAGGAGATTGGGTCACCTTCACCATGGAGGCTTGAAGATACTGCAGCAGATCACTACAGGGCTTCCTAAAGGCACACTTGCGCAGTCAAATCAGTGCAAGGGGTGTACTTTGGGGAAGTTTGTGAAAGCCACCTTTCACGAGAAGGATAGTCACGCCACGATGATCCTTGAGAGAATTCACACAGACGTGTGTGGACCTTTCTCAGTTGCTTTGATGGCAAAACACAGGTATTATGTGATTTTTTTTTATGATTTCTCCCGTAAGTGCTGGAATTTCTTCATGCAGAAGAAGAGCGAGACATATTCAAAGTTCTGTGAATTCAAAGCATTGGTCGAGAAGGAGTTGGGGAAGAAGGTGAAGGCTCTTAGGAGCGATAATGGTGGTGAATACATCTCGGACGAGTTCAAGGATTTCTGCAAGGCAGAAGGGATTCGTATAGAGCTCATAGCTCCCCATAACCCACAGTAGAACGGGGTAGTTGAGCGGAAGAACAGAACGATTGTGGGTGCTGCACGGGCAATGTTGCATGATCAGGGCCTACCCCTTCACTTGTGGGTGGAAGCATGAAATATAGCAGTTTATGTGCAGAACCGTTGTCCTCATAGGATACTTGGCATGAGTACATCCGAGGAGGCTTATTTTGGTAAGAAGCCTAATCTTTCTCATTTGAGGATTTTTGGTGCTAGTGTTTACATGCGTGTGAGAAGGATGCCAGGAAGAAGTTAGAGCTGACTGCCGAGGTTGGGATATTTGTGGGGTACACTGATACGCCCCACAACTATCGTGTGTATTTGCCAGACAGTGGTAAAACTGTCGTGCGACGGGATATAAAATTTCAGGAGGAGAAAGCAATGAAGTGCTCGCTTGAGAGGGAGCTACACTTGCATGCAGATGAGGAGCTATTAGTTCCTAAGGATGAGCTTCAGGATGTGGATCAGCCACAGGACGAGGTTCATGGAGTGGAAGAGACCACTCATGCAGCGCCAACCATTAGAGGGCGAAAGCACTTGACAGAAGCTGAGCGACTGGCTCAAGATGCAGAGAAAGTTGTAGGACCACCTACATCCCAACGCAGGTAGAGACAGTCACCTGATTGGTACACTGGATACAGGGCTCTTATGAGCAAGTGTGTTGTGACTGAGCCATCCTCTTTTGAGGAAGCTGTGGAGGATCCCGCATGGGTAGACGCCATGGTGGAAGCGTATGATTCTATTGTCAGAAACAGTACATGGGAGATTGTTCCTAGACCGGAAGGGAAATTAGTGGTGGGTTTGAGATGGATCTACAAGATCAAGCAGGCAGCTGACGAGAGTGTGGATAAGTACAAGGCAAGATTTGTTGCCCGAGGCTTTTCACAGATAGAGGGGATCGATTATGAGGAGACCTTTGCACCTGTTGCAAGGTATTCTTCCATATGGACGATTCTTGCTCTCTCAGCGCAGATGGGATGGCACATTCATCAGATGGATGTGAAGACTGTGTTCGTCAATGGAGTCATTGAGGAGGAGGTGTACATTGAGCAACCCGAAGGCTTTGAGGTCTTCAACAGCGAGTCGCATGTGTGCAGGCTCAAGAGAGCATTGTATGAGTTGAAGCAAGCACCACGTGCTTGGTACACACGGATAGACAGCTATTTCACAGGACTTGGATTCTCCAAGAGCGAGGCGGATCCTAACCTATACCAGATTGTGGTGGAGGGTAAGTTGCTTATCATTGTACTGTATGTTGATGATTTGATTCTAACGGGTGATGAGATGTTGATACTGTCATGCAAGAAGGATCTTGCTACAGAGTTTGAGATGAAGGACTTGGGCCTCCTTCACTATTTCCTAGGATTGGAAATATGGCAGCGCAATGGTGGACTGTTTGCTTCTCAGGGCAAGTATGCTCGGGAGATACTGGAGAAGTTCAACATGCATGGCTGCAAGCCTGTTGATACTCCTCTTCCTGGAGGTTGGAGGAAGGAGGATGCCACTTCGGGAGAAGAAGTGGATGCCACTGTTTATCATCAGTTGGTGGGGTCGCTGATGTAATTGGTCAATACACGACCTGATATATGCTATGCAGTTAACCAACTTTCACAAGCTATGGTTAAGCCTACCAAGCTCTTCTGGAAGGCGGGCAAGCATGTATTGCGTTACTTAAGAGGCACATCGGGATATGGTTTATGGTACAGACAGGAGGATGAGGTGAAGCTATGTGGCTTTACGGATGCAGATTGGGTAGGGAGCCCAACGGACGGAAAGAGCACATCAGGAGGGGTCTTCAGTATTGGATCGACAACAATTTCTTGGTATAACAGGAAGCATAGATCTGTGGCACTCAGTTCAGCGGAGGCCGAGTATATGGCAGCAAGTTTGGCTGCATGCGAGGCTATATGGATGAGGAAGATCCTGGTTGGTTTGTTCGGTTCTCATTTGGATCCTACTGTGGTTTATTGTGATAACCAGAGTTGCATTAAACTCTCGGCTAATCCTGTATTTCATGATAGATCTAAGAATTTTGACATCATGTACCATCATATCAGAGATTGTGTGCAGCGGAGGATCATGTTGCTTTCATACATTCCAACGGAGGATCAAGGTGCTGATATTCTGACGAAGGCTCTCACCTGGAGCAAATTCGAGTACCACCGAGGCAGGATAGGGGTTGCTGATAATCCATATCTTGTCAAGAGGGAGTGTTGAGATTGCAACAAGATGATGGAGCTTAGTGAAAAGAGTCGCCTTCACTAAGTGGGTCCGCAGGCAAATTATGGCGCAAGTTCTTTTTTGATCACAGTGTGGGTGACCACAGTGTGAGTGATCACAGTGTGAGTGATCAAAGTCTATTTTTAGACTAGATGTCAAAAATAGAAAAATCAAATATTATTGTCTCATAACAATATTTGGACTATAAACTTGATCTTATTCTCTTGGAGCACTTCAGGATGAGCTACGGATGTGGTACATGCAGATCCCAGAAGGAAATACATGGTTACCTATGGGATGACTAATATTTGCATGTAGGACGTCAGTTAGAACTCAAGTGAGTTGAGTTTAGTGGATTGGAGGTGCAGTTGATGGAGTTGTGTTCAGTTTAACTTTGTTAAACTGGTTGTATTTAGTCTAACTGGAAAATAGACTAGAGATGAGTTGGGTGAATTAGTTATTAATTAATTCACAAGTTATTAACTCATAATGCAACTATAAAATACATCAGTTAACTCAGTTGCATGTTCAGTTCAGCAGGGACAGGTGTTAGAGGATCAAATTGCTATCAATTGTGACTATAGTTGTGCATGATTATTTGTACAATCAGAAGGATTGAGTATGCCAATGAATTGGCCAATATGAAGAATTGTAGCTTGTGCTCATGTCCAACATAGTTTGAGTGATTCTTTGAGGTGAAATACGAGTTTGGTAAACCATTCTCATCAGTTCTTGAGCAGGTATTGAGCTGGAGAGGCAGGCAAGCAGTGTAATAGATTTGGAGATCAGATCTGAGCTGTATTGTGTGTAACAGGTGGAGCTGGTACTGGATTGCTTGTGATAAGCATTGTACTTTGTAATGTTACATGTTCTCAATCATTAATATACAGATAGTGTGGGGTTTTTAGCGAGATGCTTTCCCCGGGTTACATACTGTGTTAATGTGTGAATGCTCTTGATGTTTTATTGTTATTGATGCTGCTATATTGATGATCAACGTAGAGGAGCTTATGTATTGTGTATGTATTCCGAAATAGTACATGATCAGGATAATCTCTGTTGAATATGTGTTAAATTATTCAAAATTTCTACAGATGGGACCATGGCCAAAATTCATTTGACCTAGCACTAGGCAAAAACAAAAGCTTTAAAAACAGCTTCAAGATAATTCCAACTGACCTTATCACAAGCTTTTGAGAGGTCCATTTGAATGATCATTCTAGCCTTTTTCTGAGACTGAAGGGTGTGGATCATTTCCTGTGCCAATAAGACATTGTCCATAATTTGCTGACTTTCCACATAACCTGACTGCTCTTCTAAAATGATCAAGGGGAGAATAGGTTTTGGACATGACTTTGGAGATGATCTTGTACAACACATTGCAGAGAGCTATTGGTAGAAATTTAGAAGGTGTGCAGGCATCCTCTTCCTTGGGGATGAGGGCAATAAAAGTGGATTTTAGGGATTTGAGTATGGAGGAGGATATTCTAGAGTCTTCACCCACCGCCCATATGTCCTGCTTCACAATGTCCCAGCAAGCTTTTAAGAAGTCAATGGTGAAACCATCTGGTCTCGGAGCCTTACCATTGACCATGTCTTTGACTACCTCTTCTACCTCCAGAAGTGTAACCGAGCGATCTAAGGATCTGTTTTTCTCCTCTGTGATCAGCTTGGGAATAGATGTTATGACTGTATTGATAGCCTCTTGTCTGTTGATGTCCAGTTTTTCCAGTGGTTCCTGTAGAACCTCTATTCTACACCTATTTGTCTACCTTTTTCCTCAACTTTTCCTTATCTTTCCTTCACTTTTGCCTCATTTTCACCATAAAACCTCTCAGATCATTACATTAAGTGTCAATAGGCATGATTAAGCAAGTTTTGCTAATGGATGACTATTTTTTCAGATTTTGACTTACTTGCAGGAATCCCGCAGCTATCTGATGATCCCGCAGCTATCTGAAGATCCTGCAGCCTTTTTGTTAAACACTATGATCCACGTGTCGGTTTGCTAGACGAGCCACATGGGCACTCAGGTATCAATGTGCTCGAGGTTCCTGTCCCTTTGTTCCAGCCATCCACGTCATTTTCACCCATGGTCAAAGCTGGTTAAGCCACGGTCAACTCAAGGTGGTTTAAACGGTGTTTGAAAGCTGCTTGGTCACGTCATCTTAAATGGTGATTTGTCCATGTTCTACAGATGGCAGGGGACGCAATCCAACAGGGGATTTATTATCCATGTCGACAGAACCACTAAACTCGTCCACGCAGCCGTGATGTGTCAAAGGACCTTTAATACGCATACTGTTTTATTGTTTTTCTGTTAACTAGATTTACGAGTAGGCTATCTTAGAAGCTCCTATAAATTGCTGCGTCTGCGTACGCTCAAAGAACTTTTTATTAGTTGTAATTTGCTGCACTTGTGCTGAATTTAGAAGCATTGTGAACTCTGTTTTCTAGTGCTATTCCAGCACTCTGTTTTGTAAACTTTTTGCAAATGGAGGAATCAATATAGCACTGTTTTGAAGTTTCCAGATCTTTGAGTTCTCTTGTGGCTGAATGAACAGAGGGCCCCTGCTCATCTCAGCCTTTGTAAAGTATTTCATGTGCATCATTTCATTATTTTCTTATTTATTTCCTTAAGCATGTATAGTTTCATTTACTTGTTTTCCTTTCTTTTCAGCTGATCAGTGTTATTTCTTTGCAGGTTTCTTTTAGCCCGGGATTTATTTTTATATGTGTTGTGTTTGCTTTACAGCTAATGGTATTTGAAGTTGACAATTCAAGTGCTGCCTTTGTCTTTATAGTTAATTTTTAATCTTATTTCTCAAAGAGCTGTTAACATACATGAATGATCTTCATCATAAACTATTATCTTTTAAGATCAAAATATCACTAACTTGCAGCTTGTTTGGGTGCTTTTTGGACTGTTCTTTCACTACTTTCTTTCCGTGCTTTACACAGTACATGTGCTTTGAAGCATCGAGTTAGAAAGAGTAAATCATTACCACTAGTCTTTAAAGTAGAAGTTTTGATTTTAAAGTGCTTCCTAGACTATTTCCTCACTACTTTCTAATCATGCTTTCCATAGTACATATGGCTGAAGTAGAGAATTAGAAATAGCAAATTATTATCATTAGTCTTTCAAGCATATTTTTCTCACTTTTCTAATTCCACTTAAGCTACTTTCTTTCCCTGCTTTACACAGTACATGTGCTTTGAAGCATCGAGTTAGAGAGAGATAATCTTTATTCTTGGGTTTTAAAAGTGATTCTCTTTTCTTTTATTAGCAGCAACTTGAACGGTGTCTAGTGCCATTGGTAGTGGTCATTTGCTTTCAAGTTTATTTCAAGTCATTTTAATTCATTTATTCTTTTCAAAGCATTTCCTTTCAAGCAATTAGTTAGAGATCACTCAACACACACTTCCACTCATTTAGAATTCACTCTACACACACACCATCACTCACTTGTTTATAAATTCTCATTCCATCTTAGGAACATAATTAACCACAACAACACCCCCAACGATAAGAAAAACTCTAAGAGGTTACTTAAGTACATATAGTACACCTTCACTTCATTAGCTTACGAGCCCCGGGTTGACAATAAATACTAGCAATTTAGATAACACTAAATTGACTAAACATTTTGGCGTCGTTGCTGGGGAAGTGAAATTAAGTAGCCATATTCTTAGAAGAAAAAAAAATATAAAAAAAAAAAAACTTCAAGAAAAGAAGTTAATAACCTATCTAAGTATGCTCTCCTCTTGCACTTTGAAGTGATCTGGAGGATCAGAAAGGAGAAAGTTATTGATTTAATAGTTTCTTGAGTATGCTCTCTTCTTGCACCTAGAGTGAACTGGAAGATCAGAAAAAGAACTATTTAACTTGACTTGAAGATAAAATAAAAATGACATGCATAGAGCTAGAGATTCTAGGGGAAGGTTTTTAGCTAGAGCTCGAAGTTCAATTTTTACAAGTCCATCTGCTTCAAGAGATAGACAAGAGACACCTTCCTTATCTCCAACCGAAACTCCTAGTCCCGAAATTCAAGAGCCAAGAGTTGACTCTCCTATACCTTCTATTGAGTTTGAACTAGGAAGAGACTCTTCTCTTTCTCCTACCAGACAACCAATTGTAATTGAGGAAATAGACTCACCTGAAGAGGAAGGAGAAATCTCTTCTCATTCACCCTTTGTAGAAGAACCAGAAGATTTTGAAATCCCTAGGAGAATCATCATGGCAGAGGAAGAAGGAGGCGATAGAGGTAGAGGTAGAGGAGGAGGAGGAAATAACAATAACAATGGAGGAGGTAGAGGTCCCATTGGAGGAAATAGAGATGGGGATAACACATTTGGGTTTCCCATTGTTGATGAGGACTCCCGAGCCACCATGAAAAACATATCACCATCCGTTCTCCCAAATTTTCATGGATTAAGAACTGAGGACCCTGAAACATTCTTGTTTGAATTTGAAGTTGTGTGTCGAACTTATGACTATCTGGATGATACTCAGAAACTCAAACTGTTCCCATCAACATTAAAAGATCAAGCTTTGAAATGGTTCATGGGGTTACTTACTCAGTCCATTAGGACCTGGGATGAAATGAAACAAACCTTTCTGGATAGGTATTTGGACTATTGTATGCCTACTAATCATAAGGATGAGGTTTTTAAAATGATGCAAAAAGAAGATGAGAGCTTAGAAGATTTACTTGAGAGATTTCAATATAATTTAAAAAGAGCAAAAATGAGCACCTTGGATGAAGAGACCTTAAAAGCCCTCTTATTAAAAGCCATTAGGGATGAATGGATAGATATCTTAAACATGATGGGGAAAGGGGATATTTCTCAACTTCCTCTCAGTGATATAGCAGAACTATGTACCCATCTCTCAAGAGGCAAATCAAAAACTCAAAAAGGGCCTAGAGATCCTTCTCTCCTTAGGGCAAATAAATCTGCAACAGGATCAGTGAGTAGGGCTGAAATCGGTAATATGCTAGATGAATTTAAAACTGACATCTTAGGGAGTCTTAGGGAACAAATTGATACCCTTAAGATTCAGAATAAACAAAAAGCAGAAGCCGAGGCTATGACCATCTTTTGCCCGAAGTGTAGAAAGAAGCATGCTTTAAGGGAATGTCCCTTGGAAGCACAAGTTGTGGAAACCTGTGTAATTTGCTCAGAAACTCATGAGACCAAGGAATGTCCTTCAATCCCTGTCCTCAAAGCAGTCTTTCAAGAAGATCCAAGTACGCTTGAATCTCTTTGTTTTGTTGCAAGAAGACCTTGGCAGGGGCAGCAAAATCAAGGGTTTAATAACTCTATGAATTTCCAGCCCCCACCAAATTGGAATCCTTGGCAACAACCTTGGTCACAACCACAAAATCCTTTCCAAGCATGGTTGCAAAGCATGCAAATGCAAAATCCTTATGGGAGATTTGCCCAATTCTATCAATATCCCCAATCCTTTCAGAATCAGCAAGCTCCCCAACTTCCAAATCAAGGTCAACAATTGTCATTACCATTCCCTCAGCAACAACAAACTCCTCCACAAAATCAAAATTCTCAACTCTTGTTACAATCTCAGCAGAGGCCAAATCAACTTCCCTCTCAACCTCAACCAAACCCCAATAATAGGAATCCTCAAAGTGCTTATGTGATGGAAGGTCAACCACTTATGGAAGGTCAACCATTCCCTACCTATATGGTTGTCCCTCTCAATGAGGTCCAACTCAGATCAGGTAGAATCTTAGACCAACCTTCTACAAGTGCTCAACAACCAAGCATTTCTGAGGAAGAATCTCTCAAAGCCAATAAGGGTTTTGAAGTATCCCTTCAAAACCCAAGTATTAAAGAAAAAGAAAAAGAACCAACTCCCTTAGTAGAGCAACCCACATCTTCGGCTATTCCTCCTTTTCCTGAAAGATTGCAAATTGATAAAGGAGTGGAGAAGCAGATTTGGTTGCCTGACTATAGCTTTCTAGATGAATTGAAAAATGTCTGTATCAAGATTCCCTTGTTAACAGCCATTAAGGAGATTCCCATTCTAGCAAAGACAATAAAGGAGATGAGTTTGAAAAAAACAATAAAAAGAACCAGAGACACAAAAAGGATACATCTAGTTGGAAAAATTGCAGACATTATGATGGGTAAAATTACCATGCAAAAATATGTAGATCCCGGTAGCCCTATTGTTAAAACTCATATTAATGGGGTTGAAATCCCAAATACCTTGATTGACTTAGGAGCCGCTATCAACATTATGAGTAGACAGACCATGGATCAGTTAAAACTTCCTAACCTTCTCTTTACACCTACTTTGCTGCAACTTGTAGACAGATCAATCATTAAACCTGATGGTGTATTGGAAGACATTCCAGTCTCACTAGACTCTTGGGAGTATCCAGTTAATTTTATGATTTTAACTCCCAAGAACAATCTAGAAGGACATCCTCTTATTCTAGGAAGACCTTGGCTGGCCACAGCTGATGCTTTCATAAGTTGTAGGTCGGGAGACATGTATATATCAGATGGTAATTCTACCAAGAAATTCAACTTGTATCCTCCCGCAAAGGCAATAACAGAAATAGGAGAAGATGAGTGGATTGATGATGAAGATACTCTTCAACCTATTCTAACCATCTCTGAAATCAGTGAGGACAGTCAAATTCTAAATACATTAGAAAATTTTGAGGCACCTTTAGAATATGACTCTTCACAATTCCAGTTAGATGCAGATATTGAATATCTCTCCTCTAGACAGATGTCTCTCTTCTCAATGGAAGAGTTTGGTAGTTCTACAGTTGAAATCTTTCCAGGAAAAACATTAAATATCAACAAGAACTTGGAAAGACTACAACAAGAAGAATTAACTAAACTGTTGCAAAAACATTCCACTGCCTTTGCATGGGAATATACTGACATGAAAGGAATCGACCCTAAGACTTGTATTCATCACATTTACATTGAAGAAAACAGCAGACCTATTAGGCAGCCACAAAGACGGATGAATCCAAATCTTAGGGAAATTGTGAAAGAAGAACTTCAGAAATTGCTCAAGGTAAACTTCATTTACCCCATTTCAGATAGCCAATGGGTTTCTCCCTTGGTTATAGTGCCCAAAAAGAATGGTAAATGGAGAGTTTGCATTGACTATCGAGAATTGAACAAGGCAACCTTAAAGGATCATTTTCCTTTACCTTTTATTGATCAGGTATTAGACACTTTAGCAGGTAAAAAGTATTTCTCATTCTTGGATGGTTTTAGTGGTTACAATCAGATTCAGGTAGCACCTGAAGATCAAGACAAAACCACCTTTACTTGTCCTTGGGGGACTTTTTCCTATCGAGTACTCCCTTTTGGTTTGTGCAATGCACCTGCTACATTTCAAAGGGCTGTACTAGGAATCTTCTCAGATCTGATTCATGATTGTGTAGAGGTATACATGGACGATTTCACAGTCTATGGTAATACATTTGAAGAAGCTTTGGCAAATTTGGAAAAAGTACTGGTAAGATGTAAGGAAACAAATCTTTCTTTAAGTCATGAAAAGTGTTTTATGATGTTTACTGAAGGGATTGTTTTAGGACATCATATTTCAGGAGATGGAATCAAAGTTGATAGATCTAAAGTAGAATTCATCTCTAAGTTACCTGTTCCAAATTGCCAAAGAGATGTTAGAAGTTTTCTTGGGTTTACTGGTTATTACAGAAGATTTATTGAAAACTTCACTAAGATAGCATCCCCTCTTTTCAAATTACTCACTAAAGATTGTGAATTTAAGTGGGATCCTGAATGTCAATCTGCCTTTGAAGCTTTAAAGACTAGAATATCTGAAGCACCCATTTTAAGGGGTCCAAATTGGAAACTCCCTTTCCACATTTCTACTGATGCTTCAGATACAGCTTTAGGAGCTGTTTTGGGACAAAAGGATTTGATCCCTTATGCCATTTATTACACGAGTAAGAATTTGACTCCTACTGAGTTAAATTATACTGTTACTGAAAAGGAGTTTCTAGCCGTTGTTCATGCTATAAACAAGTTTAGACACTATATAACCGGCTATGAAACCTTTGTCCACACTGATCACTCTGCCATTAGATACCTCATGAACAAACCAGTCACTAATGGTAGAGTTACAAGATGGCTTTTGCTTTTACAAGAATTCAACATAACTGTGTTAGATCGACCAGGTAAACAGAACACAGTAGCTGACTTCTTGTCTAGAATCCATAACACTAATGAGGACTCTCCGGTAGAGGATAAATTTCTAGATGAGTATTTGTCTGCAGTAACTACCAAAACCCCTTGGTATGCTGATATTGCTAATTATTTAGTTACTGGAAAATTACCTTTACATTTATTTCCTAATGAGAAAAGGAAAATCATTCAGGATAGTTCACTTTATTCTTGGATTTCTAATGAATTGTTCAGAACAGGGCCAGATTTGATGATCAGAAGATGTGTACGAGAGGATGAGATGTCTGACATCCTTAAGGCATGTCATGACGAACCTTGTGGCGGACATTTTTCTGATAAGAGGACTGCCTATAAAATCCTTTCATCAGGATATTATTGGCCTTCTCTCTTTAAGGATGCAAAGCAATATGTTAAAAGGTGTGACAGTTGTCAAAGAACTGGGAGACCAACTCTTTCAAGTGAAATGCCATTACAGCCACAGGTATGCATCGAACCTTTCGAGAAATGGGCTCTAGATTTTGTTGGACCAATTAATCCGCCATCCAAGCAAAATAGATATATACTGGTTTGTACTGATTATGTTACCAAGTGGGTAGAAGCTATAGCATTAACTTCTGCTACTGAAAATTCAGTTGTTCAATTTCTTTTCAAGGATATTTTCACTCGTTTTGGTGTCCCAAGAGAAATTGTAACAGATCAGGGAAGTCAGTTTACATCAAGGATGGTGGAAAAGCTGATGGAGGAATATAAGATTAAGCATAGAACATCTACTCCATACCATCCGCAAGCGAATGGTCAAGTAGAATCTACAAATAAAGTTCTTGAAAGCATCATCACAAAGACTGTTCATCTTCATAGAAGAGATTGGGCAGAAAGGCTTCCTGAAGCCTTATGGGCCTATAGAACTACATGGAGGAACACTACAGGACATTCTCCCTATGAACTTGTTTATGGGAAGGAAGTCCTGTTCCCCATTGAGTTCCAAATCAAGACCTTCAAGACAGCAGTTCAATTGGGGATGAGCTTATCAGAAGCCCAGAAGCACAGAATGGACCAGTTAAATGAACTAGATGAAATGAGACAAGATGCAATTCTAAGAACCGATCTAGTTCAGCACCAAAGAAGCAAATGGCATGATCGACATATCAAAGAAAAGAAGTTTCAAAAGGGTGATTGGGCACTCCTGTTTGATTCAAAATTTAAGGACTTCAAGGGAAAATTTCAAACTCATTGGCTTGGGCCATATGAGATTGATGAAGTCTTTAATAATGGAGCAGTTAGAGTGAAGACTATTGATGAACTTCAAACTCCCTTTATTGTGAATGGCCACCGGTTAAAAGTCTACCACAAGCCACTCTCAAAAGAGGAGTTTGTTAAGTTATTCCAAGGCGATTCTGAAATGAGGCTGGTGGAGAAGAATTCTTCTCCTCCATCAGCCTAATCTCTGTTTCTTTCAATTTCAATAAAAAAAAAAAAAAAAAAAAAAAAAAAAAAAAAAAAAAAAAAAAAATGAATAAATGCATGAGCCTGAAAACCAATCTCTGATTGGCAGTCTCATGCAGAAAACATAAGGTGAAAATCAGGGTCACCTGACACCTCATGTTTTCCAAAAAAAATAAAAAAATCTCTCTCTCTTTCATCTCCATTTCATTTATTTCATCTCACCATTTTCTTCCATCTTACCATCCTCACTTCACCTCACTGCTTTTCACTCACTCATTCATTCCTTCATTCCATTTCACTTCATTAATAAAGTTTTTTTAGGCAACTAAAGTATTTTATGCAGCTGGAAGACTTCATTACAGTTTCTGCAGCCATTTAGCTTTCCTGCAGCCTTCTGTACCTGTACACAAAAAAAAAAAAAAACACAGTTTGTCTGAAGAAAATATTTACAGTTCAAAATCATCAAAGACAAGGAGGAAAGGTCATGTGCTAGCAATAAAGTTAACAAAAAGGTTAGTAGCAAATCATCAGAAGCCAAATCAAAAGCGAATCCGAGGTATGTTCAAAACTCTAAACCTATGGTTATTTCATTATGCGAAATTTGTTGGGTTATGTCTTGTTGGCCACTAAACGTAATGATTACCCATTTTCTTTTTCCCATGCGACTACAAATCTCCGAATCCTCCACGTCTACCAGCTCATAATAACCACGATTTTTGAAATTACATATGGCTGTTTCGGTCATTAAGGTCTTGTACCCTAATGACGTAACCTACCGCATTACGTCTCTCAGTTCTCGTCCCGCAGCCATGTGTCACTCCACAGCCGAAATTGGAGAATGTAGCCGTTCCGTTCATCATTTCAAAACCCTCTATGCTCATAACACCCTATTCCTCGCCATCATCTCCCTTATTTCGTTTTCACTCACTACGATTACCTCCATAAACCATCCTCTGTTTTCCCTCTGCCGTATAGCCCGTAAACCTGTGATACAGTCGTATTACGACTGTTAGTCACCGTTTTCACTGTGTCCACGCTAATTCCACCGCTTAACTCTCAATTCAAGCCGTGAATTCCCGGTGTCTGAGGCTGTTGATGCACCGTATACCCTCTGTTCCATAAAGTCTGAACAGGAACCGAGAAGTTACTGTGTGAAATTACGGAGTTACTGTGTAAGGTCACCATCAAATTTGTGTCTAAACAGAGCTGAAGAGTCGATGGGAAAGCTTTTGAGGGCTGAACCGGAAGGTTCGAAATTCTTGGAGGCATATCCTCAGGTTGAGGAGGCACTACAAAAAGCCAATTGGTTACAATGTATCAGAAAGTTTAAGGGCTACCATAAAGAAGTAACCAAAGCCTTTGCAAGATCATTTAAGGATAAAGACAGCCAGGCAGAGGTGGGTGATTTAACATTTACAGTCAGCGAAGGAAGCATAGCAAGGGCTACCTCTCTTCCACAAACCGGTGAACGTTGGTTCAAAAACCGGGCAGTCCAGGATCAACAATGGAAGCGGATTTTTAAAAACCCAGGTATGGACACAAGTGTTTTCACCAAAGGCATTCCAATTTCCCATGTTAAAGAAGAATGGAAAATTCTATTGTTACTAGTACAAAAGTTTTTCACCTGTGAAGGGAGATTTGGAGTGTTGTATGTCTATCATGGTAAAATTATGTTGCAGTTTCAAGGAGAACATGATATAAATCTTCCTTATTTCCTATTTCAAAGCCTTAGGAAAATGTGTTCCATGGCTCAACGAAATCCACGAAATGTAGAAGCTTACCTCTGTCACCATGGTCTTGTAAAATTATTGATAGAAGAACAGTTAAGAGAAAAATAAGACACATGGGAAAAATTCCTTGTAAGGAATCATTTTGCAGAACCTGGAGAGTCTTCTATACCTAGAAAAAGCAGAAGGAAGAGAAAAGAAAGTATCTCTGAGACTGATATCTTAGAAGGACAAACTGTGGAAGAAATAGAAGTCCATCATCCTGAACCTGAGATTGAACCCACTGAAGACAGTGCTCAAGAGGTCATCTCAGAAACCCTCGCTGAACTTGCCAAGGAAGCTGCCAAAAAGAAAAGAGAGGACAAAAAGAAACAAAAACAAGATAAGGGGAAATCCATAATCCGAGAAACTGACCAGACCCCAGAGCATTCTAGTGGTGAAGAAAGAGATAACCAGCCTTTAGCACAAAGGGTAGCTAAACTCCATGAGAAAACTGCCCTCTCTGAGAAAGTAAAAGTTCAAAAACCAAAGAAAAAGGCACAAAAAGAAACACAGAGTGCTGCCACTATAAGAAGGAGTAGTAGGTTGCAGAATAAAAGGAAAGCCACGAGGACACTCTTCGTTGATCTTAGCACACCTGAGAAGGGTGCTACACAAGCAGACCTTGAGGATAGTCCATCACGTGAGGCAGCTACTCCTCCAAGAGAAGACAGTCCATTTCAGCCGGAGTTTGAAACTGAAATTGAGCATGAATATAGTCCAAGGAAGTCACCAATTGTTGACCCAATTCAACAAGAGGTGTACAACTATTTTGAAACATTGGAGCAAAACACTGCTGGCCCAAGTAATGTCATGCCTCATGAGCAGCAAATAGATTTACTTAAACAAGAAATCTATGAACTTGAAGTGCTAAACCGTCATATTAAACAGAGAAATGAAGAAATGAAGCAACAAGCTGATATTGCCAAAGCAATCCAAGACAACACCTTTCTTCACATGAGCATGTGGCAGAAGAAACACAGCAGACTCAAGAAGAGATGTAGAAGGCTGAACAGAGCCTTAATTAATTTGAAATTCAGATGCATGTTCAAGAGGCCAAAGGTTAATATTTCTACACAAAGGAAGAGAAGGAGGTTGGATGTCCTAGCTGAGGCATCCCAGCAGATGGACTGAATTGTGTTTTCATTGCATGAGGACATGCAATACCCTCGGAGTGGGGGTATGTAGAACCTCTATTCTACACCTATTTGTCTACCTTTTTCCTCAACTTTTCCTTATCTTTCCTTCACTTTTGCCTCATTTTCACCATAAAACCTCTCAGATCATTACATTAAGTGTCAATAGGCATGATTAAGCAAGTTTTGCTAATGGATGACTATTTGTTCAGATTTTGACTTACTTGCAGGAATCCCGCAGCTATCTGATGATCCCGCAGCTATCTGAAGATCCTGCAGCCTTTTTGTTAAACACTATGATCCACGTGTCGGTTTGCTAGACGAGCCACATGGGCACTCAGGTATCAATGTGCTCGAGGTTCCTGTCCCTTTGTTCCAGCCATCCACGTCATTTTCACCCATGGTCAAAGCTGGTTAAGCCACGGTCAACTCAAGGTGGTTTAAACGGTGTTTGAAAGCTGCTTGGTCACGTCATCTTAAATGGTGATTTGTCCATGTTCTACAGATGGCAGGGGACGCAATCCAACAGGGGATTTATTATCCATGTCGACAGAACCACTAAACTCGTCCACGCAGCCGTGATGTGTCAAAGGACCTTTAATACACATACTGTTTTATTGTTTTTCTGTTAACTAGATGTACGAGTAGGCTATCTTAGAAGCTCCTATAAATTGCTGCGTCTGCGTACGCTCAAAGAACTTTTTATTAGTTGTAATTTGCTGCACTTGTGTTGAATTTAGAAGCATTGTGAACTCTGTTTTCTAGTGCTATTCCAGCACTCTGTTTTGTAAACTTTTTGCAAATGGAGGAATCAATATAGCACTGTTTTGAAGTTTCCAGATCTTTGAGTTCTCTTGTGGCTGAATGAACAGAGGGCCCCTGCTCATCTCAGCCTTTGTAAAGTATTTCATGTGCATCATTTCATTATTTTCTTATTAATTTCCTTAAGCATGTATAGTTTCATTTACTTGTTTTCCTTTCTTTTCAGCTGATCAGTGTTATTTCTTTGCAGGTTTCTTTTAGCCCGGGATTTATTTTTATATGTGTTGTGTTTGCTTTACAGCTAATGGTATTTGAAGTTGACAATTCAAGTGCTGCCTTTGTCTTTATAGTTAATTTTTAATCTTATTTCTCAAAGAGCTGTTAACATACATGAATGATCTTCATCATAAACTATTATCTTTTAAGATCAAAATATCACTAACTTGCAGCTTGTTTGGGTGCTTTTTGGACTGTTCTTTCACTACTTTCTTTCCGTGCTTTACACAGTACATGTGCTTTGAAGCATCGAGTTAGAAAGAGTAAATCATTACCACTAGTCTTTAAAGTAGAAGTTTTGATTTTAAAGTGCTTCCTAGACTATTTCCTCACTACTTTCTAATCATGCTTTCCATAGTACATATGGCTGAAGTAGAGAATTAGAAATAGCAAATTATTATCATTAGTCTTTCAAGCATATTTTTCTCACTTTTCTAATTCCACTTAAGCTACTTTCTTTCCGTGCTTTACACAGTACATGTGCTTTGAAGCATCGAGTTAGAGAGAGATAATCTTTATTCTTGGGTTTTAAAAGTGATTCTCTTTTCTTTTATTAGCAGCAACTTGAACGGTGTCTAGTGCCATTGGTAGTGGTCATTTGCTTTCAAGTTTATTTCAAGTCATTTTAATTCATTTATTCTTTTCAAAGCATTTCCTTTCAAGCAATTAGTTAGAGATCACTCAACACACACTTCCACTCATTTAGAATTCACTCTACACACACACCATCACTCACTTGTTTATAAATTCTCATTCCATCTTAGGAACATAATTAACCACAACAACACCCCCAACGATAAGAAAAAATCTAAGAGGTTACTTAAGTACATATAGTACACCTTCACTTCATCAGCTTACGAGCCCCGGGTTGACAATAAATACTAGCAATTTAGATAACACTAAATTGACTAAACAGTTCCTGAGGATGGAGGAAATCTCTGGATGAGACTGAAATCATCCTTAAGCTTGGTTATCTTATTAGTGCATTTGTAATCCATGGCTGATCGATGGAAAAATTTGGTGTTTTTATCCCCTTCTTTCAGCCATTGTATATGGTATTTTTGTCTCCACAATGTCTCTTCCTGGTGACATCTCTCATTCCACTTTTTCAAGAGGTCACACTTCATGTTAATGGAGCTCTGGGAGATGTCCCCTTGATCCAGTTATTGTGTATTAGAGCCATGTGATTCTCCAAGGCTTGTTTGTCCTAAAAAATATTGCCAAATACTTCTTGGTTCCATGTTCGTAGCTTTGCCTTTAGGTGATTCAATCTAGGTTGGAGCCGAAACATTTTGGTACCTCTAGTGTCCAAGTGCTCGTTCCACCATAGTTGGATGTTGGTGGTGAAAGTCCGATGACTGTGCCAGAATTTTTGAAAGCGAAAATGTCTATTTGTAGGAGTACCAAGGATAGTTTCATTCAAAGAGATGGGCCAATGATCTGATCCTCTAGATGGAACAATGTCAGATTTCACCATGACTCCCTCAAGGAGAATGGTATTCGAGATCAGAAACCGATCAATCCTAGATGCAATAAGCCTGTCCCCTCCTCTCTTATTATTCCAAGTGAATATGCCATTTTTGGGTTGGATGTCCACCAGGTTAGCTATTCTGATGAAAGAAATGAAGGCCTCTACATCTCTGTTTAGGGTTCAAAGCCCTCCCTTCTTTTCCCCCAGAGAGGTGATCATGTTGAAATCGCCATCATAGATGGCCTTAGCATTAGAATGTCTTTGTTGCAGCTTGGATAGGTTGTCTAGTAGCTGTAGCTTATCCTCCAGCCTTTGGGGGCTATAAACATTAGTGAATAAGTATGTGCCAGCTTCTCCCAGGATCTGCATTTCAAGGCAAATGAAAGATATCGAGGCCTCGACGTTTAGGAGGAGTAAGGAGTGGGGGTTCTAGAAGATGTCTAAGCCCCGTTCTAGACCATTACCTTCTACCTCCGTGTGCTCCATTCTCTTTCCCAGTCTCCTGCCTATCCCTTCCAGCTTTAGCCTGGAGCATTTGGTTTCCTGCAGGAAAACAATGTTTGGATTATCCTTTGTGACTTTCTTTTTCAATAATCTTTGTTTGGTTTGGCTATTCAGCCCTCTTGCATTCCATGAGAGTATATTCATATTTAAATAGGTATTATGAGGTGAATGGGAAAGCCTCAAGGGCTTTCATCTTGCCCGAGTTGATGAGCATTTGGCTGAGCTCATGGAGCGCTTCATTGTTTGTTCTTCTACCCCATTTCTTTCTGTGTTTTTCAGTAGAATGTGTTTGGTGTAGGTTTTGTGCCTTGATGCCCAGTCCCATTGTCACGCCAAACCCCTTTTCTACCCTCTCAGGGCTGCATCCCGCCTTGATAGGAAGAGGAAGTTGACTCTGTCAATCTCTTCCTCTGGAATGTGATCCACTCCTTTTTGTCTCCATTGTTCAACTATGATATTAAGGTCCATTCCTTCTTTTTCTAGAGTTTCATTTAGGTCTCGTTCCTTTGTTCCCACTTCACTTAATGTCATTTCCTCGTCCCCTTTTGCGTCTTTCCTCAATCCTAGATCTAGGAGAAAGTCATCAGTCGAGATTGGAGTCGGCATCTGGGCGTTCTGATTGGTCGTTTCCGGGATTTCCTGCTCAGATGCTGGTGTTTGGGTATCCTCATCTGCACTAGTTTCCTCTCCAAACACCTCAAATGCGTTCATAGACCCTTTGTTGGTGTTTCCTGTCTTCGGTTGGTTCCTTATGTTGGTTCGGTGTCTACCCATGGGTCAGATGAAACCATCTTGATTTTTGCTTGGGAGATCCTTAGCCTTCTCTATGGGTTCGTGCAGGGGACATTCTCGGATTAGATGGCCATGTTCATGGAATTTTCTGCATCTTAAGGGTAATTGTTCGTAGTCTATGGCTTGGAAGAAGACTTCATCTCTATATTGCAACCATCGACCTTCATGAAGAGCACCTGAAACGTCCATTTCAACACAGATTCTATCACAAGACGTGTACCTTTTTTGGAGGGTAGCTTCGGAAGCTTGGATGAAGGTGCCCAATTTGTTGTCGATTTTTTCCAATGCGGCCAATCTCCAGTAGTCAATGGGAAGGGAAAACAGGTGAATCCAAACAGGAACATGCTTGAATGTTTCCTATTCTGGTGCAAAATTTGGTTTCCAGGGTCTCATGTAGAGGCCTACAGAGGCATAGAAATAAGGGCCTCCATCAAAGATGCGGTCTCTGTCTTCAAGGTTTGCAAAGGCAACCATGAAAAAACTTTTGGCCCCCAGGTGGAGTTTCACATCTCCTTTCGGCTTCCAAGTTTTCTTGATCCATTAGCATAAGGCTTTTTCTGTGGGCCAAAAGCCCATAAACTTGCATATCACTGCATGAATAGCCATATGATGCCTATAGGCTTGCAGTTTGGGGTCGGTAATGATAACCCTAAGGATTTCTATGGTTTTTGGCTTGCAACAACCTTGGTCTCTTTGTTGTTTGTCTTCAGTAGGCAGTCCTTCTGGATCAGAGATGTTCAAGGGGGAGGTTTCAGCTGCCTCTGCTTCTTTGGTTTTCTTTTCTACTCCTCGAGGTACCTGCTCTTGAGTGGGATCTGGTTTGTCTTTTCCTTCCAGAATTTTGATGCCTTTTTTCTGGTTTGGATGCTGGGTTTCCTTAGTATTGCCATCCAGCTTTGTCTTTTTGCTGAGCTCATTTTTTCCTGTAGTGTCTGAACCCGTGATCTACACTCCTTCGAATGGGATTTTATCTTTGTCCATCATTATCTGTTTGTAGGAAGGGGCCCCATTGGCCCCCGCTTGCTTCATCCGTTGGGCCAGGGCAAGCCCCCGCTACCTTAGATCAGTGAAAAGGGCACTGCTCCCTGCCAAAGTGGGTAACAGTGCACAGACTACGATCCAAAACCCTAGGTTAGAGAGTTGCAGAGACAAGGAATAATAATAAAACAATGGTTTTAATTAATTATTCCTAGAAGAAAATCAAATAAATATTGATTTATTTAATTATTCTTCATGGGTTTAACTATAAATTACTTAATAAATGTAGTTTATAAGGTAATTTCTCACAGTGAAATCAATTTTATTTGGGGTAAAATTGGCTTTACATGGTGTACTTGGATCCATCTAGTAAATTGGGTTGCATGATCAATTTTTTGGTGATAACACTTACATAATGGGGAGAAACTTCAAGGTAAAAATTGATCATGATAGTCTTAAATGCATTTTAGAATGAATATTATCTTCAGAAGAACAACAAAAGGTTACAAAGATGTTGGGTTATGCCTTTGAAACCATCTACAAAAAAGGGAAGAAAAATGTTGTTGCAGATGCACTCTTAAGAAAGGATGAGGATATGGAAACATTGTTTTGTGCCATTTATATTATCCAACCAGATTGGATAAACGAAGCAAGGGATGAATGTAAGAATGATAAAGAAGTGTGGCCACTCATTCAAAAGTTGCAGAATATCCCAGTTCAAATAATATTGCCAGAACTTAACGAGGAAGGAAAAATCATATTGGAACTTGAAGCAGTTACAACAACAAGAAATCAATAGCTACAAAATTGATCAATTTCAGAGTATCTCATTAAGTGGAAGAACTTACCCGCTGAAGATTCCACATGGGAAGATGATAATTTTATACAGACGCATCCACAACTACTCAGGCATTGAAGACAACACTTTTTGGAGAGGGGCATGTTAGGTCCCTATACTACTAGTGTAACCCCTTATTGTTATTAGTGCAACCCCCTTATTGTATTATTGTGCCCATATAGTCCCCATGTTGTTATTATTGTGCCCCATAGAAGCCCACTATTGTTATTGTTGTGCCCCTACAATATTATTGTTATGTGGGCTCTGATTGTATTGGGACCCCTTAGAATCCTATATATAGAAAGGATGTCTTGTCATTTGTATCATCCAAGAATTGTTCATTGTGTAATGTAAAGGAGGTTTCCCCCTCTAAGAGGCTAATTTTGAAATCATTGATCTATATTTTCTTCTATTTTGTGAGCTAGTTACATGCCATATGATTTCCTTGCTAGTTTTGACATGCATGGTAAATGCGTGTGTGTATTTGGTTCTCTTGATATCATTGGCATGGGTTTTTCTAGGTGTGACAGTGGTATTCAACCTTGCCTTGCCATTTCTAGATAACCATGGTGTGACGGGGTTCTTTTACTTAGTTGAGCTTTGGATTTCTGAATGGTTTTGGAATGAGGTGAGGCAGTCTTAGGAAAATTCCCAAGGGCCTTGAAATCCTTTGATCGGTAATGGGGGGATATGTGGTAAAGCCCTAGGGTGGAGTTGGGAAAATTCCACAAGGTATTGGTGAATAAATCTGGATGCATCCAATATTGTTTAAGGCCTAGTGATCTCTTGTATAGTTTTGGTGGGATTGTGGTAAAGCCTACTAGTTATGTTTATTGTTTGGCCTAGGAATCCCTTGACCAGTTGTTAGAGTTGATCTGGTCATCCCTCCGTCAGAGATCAAAACTCTTTTTTCATTTCATTTTTAGGTGTCCCATCTTGTTCGATCAGTTGCATTCCGTTAGGAGCATGCCATAAATATGTCGGAAGGGCTTTTGTCATTCATTCCCCTCATGCTTTGCACTGCTGGCTTAGGTCTGTTCATCAAAATCAAGTTTTCGTGTCTTTTGATCAACAAGAGTTATTTTCAGTCACTAGGTCTAGGGTTTCACAAACTGTGTCTTCACGATGTCCAATAAAGCTAGTAGGCTAGAGGGAGGTTCTCAATAAGTTTTCATTTCAAATATTTTCATCATCATATGGATGGATTATGATTTTTCTTCAAAACTTTGTTTTGAAGACAAGTCAACATTTCGTTTTTTGTAATAATTTTCAAAAAATTTCAGTTCTTGAATTCTTCAGGCGCAACCCTAGTCTCCTTTTCCAAATTCCATGTTACCTATTTCTACAAAAAATTGCCAATAATTTCATCATTTCAACCAAAAAATCAAGGAGGAAACAAAAAGACAGAGTTGTATTAATTGTGAAAAAGTTCCAATTTCAGAACATTATAAAAAATGGGTTTTGGAGAATCAAAGATCAAATCCATGTCTCCATGTCTTTATAAAGATAATTCCATGAGGATCAATGTCATTTTACATGCCAAGGTCAAAGGGAAAGCATTTCAAAGTAAATTAGGTGAGCAAGTGAGTAACATGGGTGAAATCAGAGGAAGCTTGGCCGGCGCGGCGCATACAACAGGTGGTGCGACGCATTGGAGGAGCGTGGCACACTGGGAGAAATTTCCCAATGTAAATTTACACAGGCATGGTGCACTGAAATGACGCGGCGCATACACCTGAAAGCCCGAAATTGTTTCAAATTTCACCAATTTGCTCATAACTTGCGTGGATTTGCCATGTAGTGTTGCTATTTTGATATTTCATCCAATGTTGTGATTAGTGATGGTGGTTTATGGATGAAAATGGGTGAACACATATATCAAACCCTCCTTATATAAGCATAAGCAAACTTGCTGTCAGGGTTTCAGAACTCACTGTTTTTCCACCAAAATCATTTCTCCTTCCCATTGTTCCCTTGTCTTCACCAATACCTAATTCCCTATCACCTAAGTTCATTATTCCCTTCTCCTACATGCTCTGTCCCAAATCCTCCAACCTCACACCTCAAACCCTATACAACAATTCCAAACCCCAAACCCTATTCCCATACATAAATCCCTCAAACCCTCTCCCATATTTCCCTAACAAATTTCTCCCAATAATTCCCAATCCCTTACTATTATTTCCCCTTCCTAACAGTCCCTGTTTCATTTGTTTTTTCCCTTTGGTGGCAGACGTTTTTGGCAGACTTTGCACATAAAAGAGCAATCTAAACAGTTTTCATACACCAGCATCTTCATCTTCAAGGTAGTTTTAAAAACAGCAATAATGGCATCTGAACATTCATCGGACTATGAAGTGGAAACCCAAAGTGATTCACCCTTGGAAGAACAGGCACCCCGGAGGCCTCATAAAGGTGGCAGACATGTTAGAGAAGAACCAACCACCCTTACAGAATTGCAGGCCTGCCCTCTTGCTATGTTGTGTTTTCAACATTAGTCATGCTATGAGTTTTGTCAAAAGGTGGCTAGTGTTCAATTTCATCATGAGCTGGCTCATCTATTTGTGTTGCACCTACATGGAGGTCAAGCTATCCTAGCCGGTGTCACCTTCACACTTACACCAGAATCTGTCTCATTAGCAACCGGCATGTCGAACATTGGAGAACCATGGAACAAGAAGCAGAAGATTGACCGATTGCATTATGAGCCATACATTAAAACCAATTTCTTGAGGCAGCTCAAGAGAGTGTTTCCATTCCGATATCTGAAAGATGAATATGCTCCACTAATGAAATTGATCATGAAATATTTCAGCTGTAAGGGACGGTTCTCTCGTCTTTATGCTTATCACATCAGGTTGCTCATGCATTTCACCAGGGTGCGGATGATGAACATTCCGTATTTCATTTGCCGGAACATAGAGAGGATGACCACACTTGTGCAGCACAAAACACCTCAACAACAACTTAACAGTGTCTATCATTTTGCTCTTATTAAGATTTTGGTGGTTCATCAGCTTGGATTAAAGGGTATCACTTGGGATGGTTTCATCTCTCGTGACTTATTTAGAGCTTCACAGGGATTATCATAGGTTAAGCATGAATGTGGACCTTCTCATCAATATGAGCGCCATGAGACCGCTAGTGTGTCGGTATTCATCACATATCAAAGAGGCACTAGACATTTGTTTGCAGCAGAAAAACGAGTGTTATCTCCACCTGGGGTGGAAGGAGCCTCATTTCCGACATCAGCACCACAGTTACAGGACAAAGGAAAGAGGCCAATGTAGGATGAGGGGCCATCAGGTGAACGAGAGACCGAATTCATTCTCCTTCATGATGATGATACAGATACGGGTCCAAAAAGCGCCAAACTTAGAGAGATCATCCAGGAGCAGCAAAAAGAGATCGAAGCCTTATCCCTTGACCTAGAGAGGGCTAAGTGGACCATGAAATACTTGGAGCAGAGGAACAAACAACTTGAAGATCAACAAGCAATCATGGAGCTACAAAACATCCACGAGAATCACCAGGCTGCACAAAGGAGAAGGATTGAGCTCACGTCATTGGAGCAAGAGATTAATGAGGATCGGGAGGTTAATCTTGAGAGAGTTAACATGCACTTAGAGAGGTTTTTAGACAAGGTCGACAAGGACCATGCATTGCTGAGACACATGGCTTTCCACTACATGGCACGAAACAAGGTCTGCAAGGCACGAATCAAGAATTTAAAGGCAAAATTGAGGAAGGCAATAAGGAAGCAAAAGAGGCAAAGGGAGCTTGATAATCTTTAGATATTGGCTAAAACATCTTTATCATAGAATAACACTTAATGAGGAAGCTCCAGCCCAAATTTCAAGAAATTTGGGGCATTTTTGACATTTTGGCAAATTTTTGTACAAAAAACAGGGTTTTTCTCCCTGTGCGCCGCGCCACGTGGCGCGCGCTTTTGATAGGAGGCTCCAAATGGAAAAAAGTTTATATTTTTGGATTTTTCATGAAAAATCATGATTTTTGGTGCATGGCCAAGAATTTTGGGCAAGTTTTGAGTCCTCAGGAGGTCAAAAACACTCAAAAAATGACCTCTTTGCCCCTATTTTGACACACAGGAAGCAGTCTTGGGAGATTGAAGTTTTGAAGGGTAAAATGGGCACTAAATTCAAAAATTCCACTTGGGTTGGAAAGTAGACAGGTAGGGATTTCCAAAAATCACACTTGGGCTCAATTTTGACTTTAGAAAGTGCCTCAAACTCAGCCTCAAAGTGGCGCAACGCACAGAGAAATTGGCACGACACACATAGGATTTTTGCTCAGTTTTTCACCTTCTAGCTCAGAAATTCGGCCAGTTTGACTAGTTTTGCTTTGTGATGTAATTTTTGATATATATTGATGTAATTTGATAAAATTGATTTAATATTGGCACATTTTTACTTTTTCTAGAACATTCATTCACCAAAAGGTGAAATGTGAGTGAATGAATCAGCTTCCTAGTATATATGGGTAAGTTGTTTGACTACCTAGTTTTCAGTTCTTTGTTTAGAATTGGTTCAAACAACTCCGAGAATGATGAGCTCGACCCATAGAGGCAAGGAAATGGGCTGGGCTAGTCTATATAATGTATTTCCTAAGTCATTTTCAGGGTTGGACTCTTGGGATTGCTTTGGCATATCATTGTACATTCTATCTCTGCATTTTTGGCTAAGGAAAGACCAGGGTTTTGCATCACTGTTTGGGATCCATGTGGCTTTATGTTTTGATGGTGTTCTTCTCTAAGTAATTGTAAGTTCATTAGTGTTATGTGTATCATTTTCCTGTCTCTTCTTATGAATTTGAACAAATGCGTGATTAAGGTAGAATCCATTAACTTCTATGCTATGCCTTTGAATTTGTTTAAATTTCCATGTTTTCATCTGTTTAAGGAGAATTCTTGAGACTCTCTTGCTCTCCTTAGCTCCTCACCATTATGATCTATACATTCACTCACTTTAAAGCATAAAAATGATTGCCTTCCTTGCCCCAATTAGAACTCTGCAGAAACTGTGCCTCATCCCCGGACCCAAATTTGCCTGTCCCTTTTTTCCAACAAAACCCTCAAAAACTCAAATCAAATCCTTTGCACTTAATACCTAGCCTAAAATCAGTTGCTAAATCAGTCATCTCTAGCCCCATTGATTATCTTTCACTGAGATTGACCCGGAGAGAGCCCTCTCCTGTCCTCGTAGGGCTAGCTACAAGGCTGAGCGTGGTTTGATGTGGACCTAGAACCTTGTCTTTTCAGCCTGAGACAAATCTAGGCTCTAACACCGGTATTGATGAGATTGCAATAGAGCTTGGTTGTATGGGTGAGGGTTTCGAGCCTAGGAGTCCCTTAACCAGTTTTAACTGGATTGCGTTAAAGCTTGCACAAGCCTTGGTTTCTTTGTTGTGAGTTCCACATTCGTGTTTGAAGTATGGCATGGGGGTGATTGGCTGAAGAAAGATTTGGTTCAACCCAATCTATGGTTGGGTGGTACGTGAAAGTTCTAGACTTGGTTGGATTTTTCATATGTTAATAAAATCTTTTTTCCTCTTGTATTTTATGAGTAAATATATTTGTTATGATGTGGCTTTGATGACTATTTTTCTAGTGTTATTATTCTGGTTAGTTGATGGTTATAAGCATGATTTCATGATAAATTCTAGTTATGGATCTTATCATGTTGTGATTGGTAAAATAATGGTTATTGAATGCATGACCTAATAGATGTTATTTTAGCTATGATTCTCAGATAAGCATGAGATCCCTATGTTTAGATATGCATTCATGACTTGTATATTACATGTTCTCAATGTATTTTACGAAATGTCTATCATGTTTAGGTCTGGTCAGGTCAAGTCCTTGATCAAGTTTTGTGTTAGAGGCTTTGTATTTGTGTCATTTATTGTTTTTAAAAGTCTCATTAAGTTCTATGCAATAATCTGGAGACTAGCCCTGAAAAGGTGGCACAGATGTCATGGTTGCATGCACATAACTTGGAAAATTAGACTGTAGTCACTGGCTTGCCTTGTCATGGGAGAAACTGGGGGGTTTTAGTCGAATTTATGCAATCTTATGCCTGCAACTAGGAGTCCATATCACTAAAAAAGAAATTTAACTTAGGTTTTTGGGATCTAGAGTGGTTATTTAGCTCCTATGGGTCCCGTAGCACCTGAGGGAAGTCAATAATATTTTAGTTGTCTACCCCAATTCCATAAGTTAATCTTGGAGGTCAAGTCATAGTGTAGTAACTCTTCATCACATGTTTACCTCAGTAGACCAGTGAAATTGGGTAAATATGGGAGGAGGGTGTTACAAAACACCAATAGACCACGATTCTTTTAATTAAAGCCTTGATAAGGAAAAGTCTACCCCCTCAAGAGAGGAGCTTGTTTGCCCAAAATTTTACGCAAGTGTCTACCTTTTGAAATAACCAAAGCCAATATATAAAGTGTTACCCTAAAGGTTTGATGAAGAAACCAAGGTATTTAAAGCCTTCATCCAAAGATCTGTCATTTACGAACCCAAATGGCTTGTCAAAGATGATTTAGCTGAAAATGGGCTTTATGCATTGGGATATGAATTTAGATATGATCTTGTAGATAAAATTACAACAAGAGGCAAGTGTAAGATAATTAATGGTTGCATCATTATTTTTTTGGGAATGATTTCTAAAATAGTGGAATTTAAGGCACCCAATATTTTCATTGAACCTTGGGATTGCTCAACCACATTAAGTAGGTCATCCTTGATAAGATCATTAAAAATCTAGGTAAAATTCAATAGAAATATCTTTCGTCTTCAAGCTCTTTCCTCTTTGCATGGAGGATATAACTAATTTGATTTCCTTTCCAGAGACTTTCTCTTCCATTGCTAAATTCATTTCATCCATTATTGAATGATGGAATTTGGAGAAAACCTCAAGGATTTCCTAGATGCAACATCTCGGGGTTTCATAAATAGGGTCTCGAAATGTCAGACAGTTTACATGGATTTTTTTTAAAAAGATTGTGAAACGGAACCATGTTTATCTCCCAAATGGATTTTTTGTTTCTTCTAAAAGGGAGAAAGTGACAGAATAAAATTTGGTTGTTATATACTTATTTTATCCATGTGGCTCTACTTTTGAGCATTTATTCAATATCTTATTTATTTAATAAGATCAAGTCTTTTCAATTCTAAACACATTAATGTGGGGAAGTCTTTAGCTATAGATAGTCCATGATGATAATTGTAGAGTAATTTTATCTCTAGTTCAATATCCCTGAGCCTGTCTCATTACTTATTAATGAGACATAAGGACCAACTTTTGGTGGAAGATATGAGATTTCCTACACTGGAAGAAAAGTGATAGATGTAAGAATCTGAATTAGATGGTTAAATATGAGTCAATGTCTTCTTAATTAAATCTTTGAATCTTTCTTTAGAAAATTAGGAATGGTTGTAGCAAAAATGAATCAAATGTTTTTCCTGTCTTGAAATAGTCTGAAAAATATGGGAAGATGATATAAGAATCCTCCTGAAGCTATCCAAGATTGAGTAATGAATTTTGAGTTGAAAAAATCACATGAGATAAGGAAATGATTGAGCCTTTTTGAAACTGCTTTTTTGTTAGAACAAAAGTTTCTCTAGGTGGGAGAAATACTGAGCGGTTCCACATCCATTAGGTGATGATTGAGAAACCAAGAGGAGAAGAAACCATTGAGAGGAACAACCATTGGAGAGGATCCCCATTGACAGGCCTGCGAAATAGGTACAATTGAAGGTGAAACTGACCATCTTGTGACACATTTTAACCTCTCTTTTTGGATTTGACAATATAATTTTCAAGTTATAATGTGTTATTAGGAAGGTTAGGAGGTATTTACCATATACTGTAGACTAATGCATTGAATGTGTACTATGACAAATAGGATTTATTGTGAATAACACATTGGATACCAGCATGAGAAGATCTAGGAGGCTTGTTCCTTATATAAACCCATCAACAAATCGTTTGGATGATGAGCAGTTACTACCCTCAGTGGCTACGAGTACACTAGGAGACCATGACCACTTTTGTAAGAGTTTTGGAGGGAAGCAAATATGTGGGGATTCAAATTCTAGAGGCACGATAGTGGCCATTAGAGAAGGATACTTTTGCTTGTTATTTCGACTATCATGTTACATATTTGAATAGTTTTGAGTTTAATGAAAAAAATCATTTTGTTTTTAGTTTTATTTTTCTTCAAGGGAGCTAAGTCTCCTTGGGTTAGGGCCTAATCCAAGTGCTCAAGCCCCTTCCTTTGTATATGTCTTTATGCATTTATTTTGCATGCACTTTGTCTAATGATGTTCTGCAAATATGGTTTCTGTGAAAATAATTATCTCTACAGGTTGTTAAGTGAGATATCTTTGGAAGCTTGGTCATGGACCCTATGTGGAAAAGCACTAGAATTAGTTTTTCCTTGATGCAATAAGTATATTCTATTCCAAATTCAACTCATCCTTTCACTGATATTTTGTATCTGAAGTTAGTGTTTTGGTAGCAATTTAATCACCTTGTTTTCATTAGTTGAAAATGTATTTTGTGTGTAGATGGAATCTATTGGTTCATAGAGTATAATAACATCATTTTCTATGCATGATCATCACCTCCTTCAACACCCCTCCTTCCATTTCTACTCATTTTTGCAAACTATCTGCGTGCTAGAAATTACCTCACCGAGCTACAAGTGATTGTTAGTTTTTCTTTCCCCTTGCATAAGTTAGTAATAAGTAGATATGCGATTGATAAGGTCTCTTGCACCCTTCCATAGCTTCCTACCACTTTATTCCACCTTCAAACTACTCCTAGAATAATAATATTTCTCTCGAATTCTTTCTCGTAACAATCTTGTAGCAATACACAAAATTCTTCAGAGCACGCCTATAATTGCCTCTAAAGCCTACTTTTTTTCTTTTTATCACTCCAAAAAGTCCTTTAAGCCTTAAATATGAACTTGAGAAGACCAGATACCCTCTATATACTTTATTTTCATCAGTGTAGCTCTAATCGTGCAACTAGGGTATATTGTTTTAGTTTTGTGCTAAATAGAATGAAAGTACTTTACCTTGAGAACTTTTGAGCATTTGATTTTTCTTACAAGTAGAATATAATTTTACCTTGCTAACATGCGTTTTTTTCCTACAAGATAGATCAAAGTTACTTTCATGGAATTTACTTTCATGCAACTAGCTTAGGGTTACTTTCTTGCTATTTGTTAAGCCTGTAAGGACTCTGGACACCACATATCTCCACAATGGTATGATATTGTCCACTTTGGGCCTAAGCCCTCATGGATTTGCTTTTGGACTTACCCCAAAAGGCCTCATACCAATGGAGATATTTGTCCATCCTTATATATCCATGATCCTCCCCACCTCTAGTCAATGTGGGACTTTGGTCGTATACCCAACAATCCTCCCCTCGAACAAAGGACCTTAGAGCCTCCCCTCAAACGATTATCCATCTGTCCACTCTCTACCAACCAGGATTCTCCGCTCCAATGCATTGGAAGCACACGCCTTACATGGAGCACCACCTGCCTCGAGAGCTTGCTCTATCCCAGGTCAACTTCTCTTCACCGTGTTGGGGCAAGGACACGTCCATGAAGAATCCGAAGCACACCGCCTGTCTAACCGAGCTCATCCACGGATCCCATCGTGATATTACCGGGGCCCACCACCTTCGTTCGGTATTCCGAGGATTCATCCACTTGGCTAACTTCGGGGCATGGCTTCGATACCACTTGTAAGGACTCTGGACACCACATATCTCCACAATGGTATGATATTGTCCACTTTGGTCCTAAGCCCTCATGGATTTGCTTTTGGACTTACCCCAAAAGGCCTCATACCAATGGAGATATTTGTCCATCCTTATATATCCATGATCCTCCCCACCTCTAGTCAATGTGGGACTTTGGTCGTATACCCAACAGAGCCTCCAAATTTTCCTTCTTTTTGACAATATTATTTTTCCCTTTTCACCTAGTTTTTCATCTATTCCAATGTCATTACATCTTCTCCATGGGTTAAGAGTAATTTGCACCTTGAAAATACATTAATGTTACACTAAAATTTGTCACCATGACTATTTGCAGTTAGTATGGCTCCATCAACTGTCATACTATCCTCCTTGGCAAGTCTTATACCTTTGCTCCTCATGCCAAACCCCAAGAAAGAGAGAAAGTCCTTAAAAACTCATTTAACTCTGGTTACGCAGTTTCTCTTACCCTTACCTGCGTGTACGCACCTCAAGTTCACAATATCGGCGTACTTGTATGCTCTGTCTGTAAAGGGGTGGGTGCGTACTCCTGTAAAGGTCAAAAGGCGCAAGTTTTACTCAAAAAAAGTTACTTGTGGTCAATTCTAGAGCATTCTAGAAGATGGTTTGACGTGTATTGAGCACCTCCAGATGGTTCATGCATCCCAAAGAAAGAGGAACTTATCCAATCAAGATGGGAGCTATCCCATTGAAATAGGGGCTTATCCCATTGATGGTGGACCTAATTAACTTCCTCCAAAGCATTATAAGTATAGGCATTGGGCCAGAGGGAGGGGAGGTTGAAAGCTGAACATTCCTAAGGGTAGATGCTGCTGAAATTAGGACTCCCTTATAGAGCTTGAGAGGAGAGATTCCATTCCTTTCTTAGCTTCATTTGGAAGTGGGTGAGCTGATCAAAGTAAAGGAGAACTCTTGCTGGACCCTGGGAGGGACCTGCACAACACCAAGGAACTGGTTGTAATGGTTTCTTTTGTTTCCAATTAATACAATTAAGTTCATTTTTCTCAACAAGTTGTTATATATAATTTGTTTCATAAACTCCTTGGTCTTTATGATGAATATGTTTTATTATATGAGTTATTCAGGTGCTATGTAATTGTTTGCTTGTTAGTGAATGGAGGTTTCGAAGGGAAGGAGGAGCTCATCTGGATCAGAGAGGCTTGGCTGTTGCGAACAAGCATTAGACTAGAGGTAAGCCTTAAACACCTAGTTGCTCTTATTTTAAATGCATATTTAGGGAAAGATAGTGCTTGATTGTTTTGTTTGTCACTAGAAAGCCTTAGCCTCTAGGGAGGTCGGTTTTGTCCGCAAAATTGACTCTTTCCGCATGACAAAATGGTGACTCCACTAGGGAATCCATGGATTTGATTGATTTCTCTTTTGATTGATACTTTGATTTGAGAAAAGTCGATTTCTTTCTAGTTTTTGACTGATTGACTGTGAATTTGGGTGGAATAGCTTAGTGTTGAATTAGTTTTTAGTTTTCTTGATTTTGAGAGCAGTACGCACCCTATGTGTTAAGCACAGTGCGTACCTGTACGCACTTTTTCTGTGTGCATAGAGCGTGGCTGCACCTGTGCAAACAGGCTGCCTGCGTACCCTGTCAAAAGTTCAAAAAAATTCAATTTTTTTTCCTTTTTTACCTTTTAGATTTTGTTTATAGCTTGTTTTTGCTACCCAGATCCACTGTTTACCTGTCAAAAGTTTTCATCTAAGCTTGTTTCATTAGCATCAAGGGTTTTAGTGAAGTTCATAGAGATTATAGCCCTAGGTTTGATTTTTGCATTGGTCTTGTAGTGACTTTGGCTTTAGAAGTTGTAAACACCTTGGATCTCCCTGGTCTTTTCAGTCTTCTTAGGAGTCGGACCTTTCGTAAAATTCACCTTTGTGAGAAACCTACCGTTGTGTTGTCTCTTTGCGGAATTTCGACAAAGCTTGTCTGTTAAAGCTGTGAATTTCATTCTTAAGAAAAAGAACAAAATATTTTCATTTTTGTTTTTGACTAGTTTATGATTCTGCATGAATTTGTCCTTGGTTGGATTGTAACTGAGTAAAACATCCTGGAATTATATTTTGTAGGCTTTTACCTCATTAGATTTGCTTTTAGGTAAATTTCTCTTAGATTTGCTTTTAGGTGAGATTGATTTGATTTTCATAGATTTTTTAAAATTGATTTTTGTTAAATAGTTTTACATGCTTTGTTAAAATTGGAAAAATACAAAAAATCTCTTTTGAGGAAAGTTTGTTTTAGTAGCATTTGAAGTCTTTGAAAAGAGAAAGGAAGTTTTCGTGAAATAATTAGTGGTCATGTGTTGTGTGTTTGGAAAAGATAAGGAGATTGTTTCTTTGATTTTCATTGCTAAGAAAGTTGTCTTTATAAGTTTTGCATTCTCCAACTCTCTTATCTAGGGAATTCATTGAAAAGGAAAGGTAGTTTAAATCATCCTAGGTGCATATTTTTAGTGGATTTGAGTCGAGTCTACACACCATTAGTTTCATCTCCGCTACCTTTTGTCCTAAAGAAAAGCCATAAAAATTAACGCTTAAAGTAAAATCAACGTAGTAACTTTTTATTTTCTAGGGCTCTGAAACACCAATATAGATCAGGCTAGTGTCTTGGAGTAGGAGAGTAATTAACTCTCCAAGATAGCAAAACCAAACAAGTAGCTTATCTTGTGGTAGGATAAATCCAACTGTTTCATTTGTGCTCTAGGAAAGCTCCTCTTAAAGGAGAAGCACGAGACCGTGTCCGAACCAGTGAGGGGATCAATCCTCCTTCATTGGGAACGACGCCAGATACGCATGTACTACAAACGGTAAACCTCGGATTAATCATTGTCGAGGAGCTTGGGGTCACTTGTCGGTAAACCTTGGATTATTGTCAAGGAGCCGGCGAGGGGATTGAGCTTGTTACTCTGCCCTTGCGTGCTATCGGGTCGTAAACTGTTCCCCCAGGTATATTTGTTGCTGTTGGTAACCTTAGTGACTATTATCTTTAGGATTCTACCCAAGGTGATGGTGGAGGGAAGATCCCACTGTACCTGGAGCAGACGTCGGCTAGACTCACTTGGATTTTCTGGGGGGTTCACTTCACTCGAGACGGTTTACGTGGAGGAACTTGGTCCAGTCTATTCATTAAGTAGGTTGTCGGGGTAACTGTTCCACCCGCCACTTCTGTACTGAATTCGGCGATGTTGGATTTCATCACCAACTAGTGTTTTCAGTCCGGAAGGTTACTGTTTGTGTTTGGTTTGACGCCCTAGATTCTTTAGGCGTGTGATTCGAATTTGTTTGGTTCTTTAGAGACTTTAGGCGGTTTGCTTTGAGATTTTACTTTGTTTGCGTGTGCAGTAGTTAAAAGTTTTAACTGTGGCTGAATTACTCCACAATGGTATGATATTGTCCACTTTGGGCCTAAGCCCTCATGGATTTGCTTTTGGACTTACCCCAAAAGGCCTCATACCAATGGAGATATTTGTCCATCCTTATATATCCATGATCCTCCCCACCTATAGTCAATGTGGGACTTTGGTCGTATACCCAACAATCCTCCCCTCGAACAAAGGACCTTAGAGCCTCCCCTCAAACGATTATCCATCCGTCCACTCTCTACCAACCAGGATTCTCCGCTCCAATGCGTTGGAAGCACACGCCTTACATGGAGCACCACCTACCTCAAGAGCTTGCTCTATCCCAGGTCAACTTCTCTTCACCGTGTTGGGGCAAGGACACGTCCATGAAGAATCCGAAGCACACCGCCTGTCTAACTGAGCTCATCCACGGATCCCAACGTGATATTACCGGGGCCCACCACCTTCGTTCGGTATTCCGAGGATTCATCCACTTGGCTAACTTCGGGGCATGGCTCCGATACCACTTGTAAGGACTCTGGACACCACATATCTCCACAATGGTATGATATTGTCCACTTTGGGCCTAAGCCCTCATGGATTTGCTTTTGGACTTACCCCAAAAGGCCTCATACCAATGGAGATATTTGTCCATCCTTATATATCCATGATCCTCCCCACCTCTAGTCAATGTGGGACTTTGGTCGTATACCCAACAGAGCCTCCAAATTTTCCTTCTTTTTGACAATATCATTTTTCCCTTTTCACCTAGTTTTTCATCTATTCCAATCTCATTACATCTTCTCCATGGGTTAAGAGTCATTTGCACCTTGAAAATACATTAATGTTACACTAAAATTTGTCACCATGACTATTTGCAGTTAGTATTGCTCCATCAACTGTCATACTATCCTCCTTGGCAAGTCTTATACCTCTGCTCCTCATGCCAAACCCCAAGAAAGAGAGAAAGTCCTTAAAAACTCATTTAACTCTGGTTACGCGGTTTCTCTTACCCTTACCTGCGTGTACGCACCTCAAGTTCACAATATCGGCGTACTTGTACGCTCTGTCTGTAAAGGGGTGGGTGCGTACTCCTGTAAAGGTCAAAAGGCGCAAGTTTTACTCCAAAAAAGTTACTTGTGGTCAATTCTAGAGCATTCTAGAAGATGGTTTGACGTGTATTGAGCACCTCCAGATGGTTCATGCATCCCAAAGAAAGAGGAACTTATCCCATCAAGAGGGGAGCTATCCCATTGAAATAGGGGCTTATCCCATTGATGGTGGACCTAATTAACTTCCTCCAAAGCATTATAAGTACAGGTATTGGGCCAGAGGGAGGGGAGGTTGAAAGTTGAACATTCCTAAGGGTAGATGCTGCTGAAATTAGGACTCCCTTATAGAGCTTGAGAGGAGAGATTCCAATCCTTTCTTAGCTTCATTTGGAAGTGGGTGAGCTGATCAAAGTAAAGGAGAACTCTTGCTGGACCCTGGGAGGGACCTGCACAACACCAAGGCACTGGTTGTAATGGTTTCTTTTGTTTCCAATTAATACAATTAAGTTCATTTTTCTCAACAAGTTGTTATATATAATTTGTTTCATAAACTCCTTGGTCTTTATGATGAATATGTTTTATTATATGAGTTATTCAGATGCTATGTAATTGTTTGCTTGTTAGTGAATGCAGGTTTTGAAGGGAAGGAGGAGCTCATCTGGATCAGAGAGGCTTGGCTGTTGCGAACAAGCATTGGACTAGAGGTAAGCCTTAAACACCTGGTTGCTCTTATTTTAAATGCATATTTAGGGAAAGATAGTGCTTGATTGTTTTGTTTGTCACTAGAAAGCCTTAGCCTCTAGGGAGGTCGATTTTGTCCGCAAAATTGACTCTTTCCGCATGACAAAATGGCGACTCCACTGGGGAATCCATGGATTTTATTGATTTCTCTTTTGATTGATACTTTGATTTGAGAAAAGTCGATTTCTTTCTAGTTTTTGACTGATTGACTGTGAATTTGGGTGGAATAGCTTAGTGTTGAATTAGTTTTTAGTTTTCTTGATTTTGAGAGCAGTACGCACCCTATGTGTTAAGCACAGTGCGTACCTGTACGCACTTTTGCTGTGTGCATAGAGCGTGGCTGCACCTGCGCAAACAGGCTGCCTGCGTACCCTGTCAAAAGTTCAAAAAAATTCAATTTTTTTTCCTTTTTTACCTTTTAGATTTTGTTTATAGCTTGTTTTTGCTGCCCAGATCCACTGTTTACCTGTCAAAAGTTTTCATCTAAGCTTGTTTCATTAGCATCAAGGGTTTTAGTGAAGTTCATAGAGATTCTAGCCCTAGGTTTGATTTTTGCATTGGTCCTGTAGTGACTTTGGCTTTAGAAGTTGTAAACACCTTGGATCTCCCTGGTCTTTTCAGTCTTCTTAGGAGTCGGACCTTTCGTAAAATTCACCTTTGTGAGAAACCTACCGTTGTGTTGTCTCTTTGCGGAATTTCGACAAAGCTTGTCTGTTAAAGCTGTGAATTTCATTCTTAAGAAAAAGAACAAAATATTTTCATTTTTGTTTTTGACTAGTTTATGATTCTGCATGAATTGGTCCTCGGTTGGATTGTAACTGAGTAAAACATCCTGGAATTATATTTTGTAGGCTTTTACCTCATTAGATTTTCTTTTAGGTAAATTTCTCTTAGATTTGCTTTTAGGTGAGATTGATTTGATTTTCATAGATTTTTTAAAATTGATTTTTGTTAAATAGTTTTACATGCTTTGTTAAAATTGGAAAAATACAAAAAATCTCTTTTGAGGAAAGTTTGTTTTAGTAGCATTTGAAGTCTTTGAAAAGAGAAAGGAAGTTTTCGTGAAATAATTAGTGGTCATGTGTTGTGTGTTTGGAAAAGATAAGGAGATTGTTTCTTTGATTTTCATTGCTAAGAAAGTTGTCTTTATAAGTTTTGCATTCTCCAACTCTCTTAGCTAGGGAATTCATTGAAAAGGAAAGGTAGTTTAAATCATCCTAGGTGCATATTTTTAGTGGATTTGAGTCGAGTCTACACACCATCAGTTTTATCTCCGCTACCTTTTGTCCTAAAGAAAAGCCATAAAAATTATCGCTTAAAGTAAAATCAACGTAGTAACTTTTTATTTTCTAGGGCTCTGAAACACCAATATAGATCAGGCTAGTGTCTTGGAGTAGGAGAGTAATTAACTCTCCAAGACAGCAAAACCAAACAAGTAGCTTATCTTGTGGTAGGATAAATCCAACTGTTTCATTTGTACTCTAGGAAAGCTCCTCTTAAAGGAGAAGCACGAGACCGTGTCCGAACCAGTGAGGGGATCAATCCTCCTTCATTGGGAACGACGCCAGATACGCATGTACTACAAACGGTAAACCTCAGATTAATCATTGTCGAGGAGCTTGGGGTCACTTGTCGGTAAACCTTGGATTATTGTCAAGGAGCCGGCGAGGGGATTGAGCTTGTTACTCTGCCCTTGCGTGCTATCGGGTCGTAGACTGTTCCCCCAGGTATATTTGTTGCTGTTGGTAACCTTAGTGACTATT